>JAJEKV010000311.1:0-355103 GCA_021234155.1 Isoetes taiwanensis | reverse complement strand
GAGATGGTGATCTTTCCAAAGCAAATTCTCCAGCACAGTGCATAAGCACTGCTGCTCACTAATCTTGTGAGAAGTGCAGTCAGAATACAACACCTATTTGAATCTTTACAGCCTAATGGCATAATTTTTCCTAACAGGTACAGTATTGCCTGCACCTAAAAGGTTTATTATTGAATATAACTTGAGGACCTTTTATAGGACATACAACTTACCAGTTCCAAAAGAATTTCATTCAATGTGATAAACAATCTGCATCGTTAAGGGACAGCACCTCGAGTCCCAGCTGTATGGGCTCTGATTCTAGAAGACAACTCCTTTGCAGGTTGTTAGTTCTGCTCCAGCTTTAGTAACTGATCCTGTGTCAAAAGGTGGTTGAGGATCATACTCAATATATAGCTGCAAAGTCTTGGCTGTAGTTTCATCAGAGAAGGGCAGCAAGCTGAAGAGCCATGTCAATTCCAGCTGGGGAAACCCCAGCTGCTGTGATGATCTTTCCCTAGGAAGGTAAATCATAGGCTTATATCAGAATGAAGACCGATATTAACAACGTGCATAAGAACATTTCCTTCTAATATTTCCTACTCACAAGATTTTTAGGACTTGTTAGAAAAAAAGCCAGACACAAACTTTTGGTTTACTGAACAACAGGGGACCAGACTTCTACACTGATTTCTGGACCTCTTTCTATTACCTGCTGAACAATTCTTGATGTAACTGGCTTTGCACCAAAGAAGCCAGCTACTAGTAATCATGAAAGTCCAATGTGTTGTTGCTTCTAGTCCCTCGAAGGCCAGCAGCTCCAAGTAGAAGAGACCCTGTACACACTGATGCTGTATACATTGTATTCTCGTGTACCTTGAAATAAAAATCAGCTGAAGCTAAGTCTATATACAGTAATAGATTAAAAGTGATGTTAATATTTCAGGATATAGTTACTTGAGAACATCATATACTACTCCTAAGATTTGTCTTTGCCTGACTGTCAGGGTTAGCAGTTATGCATTATGCCCTAAGGAAGACTATGAAGAAAAGAGAATTTACCTTTGAAGCCAGTCAAGGATAGTCGCGGTCTTGCAAGTTGGCCCAATTCCAGGACCTCCTGGGACTAGGACAATTTCTGGTCTCGGATCTGATCAAAAGGAGCCAGTGGCTTGGATTGACAACATCCCCAGATCTGCTGAATAAAGGCCTGGCTGATGACTTATGAACTGTACTTCCACATTAGGCAAAAGATGGAGCACCTCACTTAAAAGGGACCCTATTGCATCAAGTGCAGTAAAACCTGGAAAAATTGGTATGGCTAGCTGCATCCGACCTGCTCGTCCTCCACTGTGATCCACCTTGTCTGAATGGGAGAAATTTGGCCAACAATTCTCTAAAAGGCGAGATAGGGTTGGTTCTAAGGTACCTAGCAAGTTGTAGTTGATTATTGAGCATCAGTTGTGTTCTATGAAGCTCCATTTCTGCGCGCTGGCGTTCCAGATCTCTCTGCATTTCCATTTTAGCTACCTCAACTTTGAGCATAACTTCTGCAAACCCTGTGAAACCTTCCATGAAGTCCTTTCTTAGGGCAGATAGTTCACTCTTTGATGGCGCTTACTTGACTTTTCCTGAACCCATGGAAAATTTAGTCTTCTGTCTTGGAGTCTCACAAGAGGGTTATGTTGAGCATGATGCTGCTCAGGTTGCACCTCATGCCTGAATTGTCTTTTCAAGAACTCATCTTGTTTCCTAAGAAAATCAGGAGGAGGAGGACTTACACTTGCAGGGTGACAATTTTCCTGCAAGTTGCTCCTATTCTCCACAACATTTGCCCTATCCATGTCAATAGCAGGGAATGGCATCTAGAGGCTCAGGTGCCAGTGCCCCAGGACTGCCAGTTTTCTTAAAACTCAAACTATCCCAAAATGTCATGCATCCTAGAAGAACACCCAGTTTGTACTTGAGGCCCCAAAGATCCCCTTCTCCTCTCCTTCCTATACTGCTTCTTCAGATTATCAACCTTATTCTTGCATTGCTCCGGCGTCTTGCTAGGTTTGCTGGAATCAACTGTTGATTCACCCTCTGAGCAATTTCAACCCAATCTGCATTCCTGATCATCCCTCTGTCATAAGAAAGATACTTCTCCCACAAAATGGTCTAGCAAAACATGTACAGCTTCTTCTGTCCATATGTAATCTCTTTCTTTACCAGTTGAGCTTCCAGTTACACCTGTAGTTCCTGTGGCACCTGGATTCCAACAACACCACCATTTCCCATCTCAGGCCCTCTGTTTCTCCTTCTCTTCAACCTTCTCATCCTCTAATTTCTGTTTTCTCTTCTCACCACTGTCTTGTTTTTCCTTTTCACTTCCAGAAACCAAAACTGAAGCTACTGCAGGATCTGCTACTACAAGGGCCTTCATTTGTGGATCAGGTTCTGCATCTAACCGAAGCTCTAAACGAGGTCCAGAAGAAGGAGTTACCATGGTACTACCGGAGCTTACACTACCATTACCACCGCCCATCACTAAAAGAGCGGCAGCGGCCATGGTACCACTAGAACCTTGAACAGCGGAAGAAACAGGGACAGCAGAGCTCTCCATTTGAGATCAGAACACAACCCTCAAGCCCAAACCGCAGTGATAATCCTCCCTCTGCCATACCCAATACAAACCCACTTCTAGAACCTCCATGTGCCATCTTCTTCTTCATGGATCTGCCATAGCTCCAATAGCCCAACAAGACTGCTTTTAGCATGGATAGGGCAGATAGGTAAACATGTATATTCTTTTCTTCTGTCCCCCTCCGCACTAACCACGCTATTTTTTAACTCCGTTACTCCAAATCCTCGGAAATCTAGCCTCCGGGGCAATGTGGTCGGAGTTCTTGATGGGTATTTCGTCGTCTTGTGCTTCCTGGACTGTTTTGGGATCGGAAAGGCAGCAAACAAGACAGAAGAATGAACAAGATGAGTAGATGCAAAGAGAGATGGGTCTTCTGTATTAGTGATGTTTTGTGGCCTACCAGTAGTGGTTGAAGGTGGGGACAACTTCCAGCAGTGGCTGGTAGGTAGTGGGCTGCCCCGTACTAGTCTAGATTACCAAAAAAGAAAAAACCTGTAGCAGAGATTAGATCGAAAAGCAATGACGGAATGCTTTGGCCCTATGAGGTACCAAAGAGATAGCTACTCTATACTTTTCTTAACAGTGATGGAAAAACCACAAGCAAGATCGGAGTAAGCAATAAGCATATACCCTGATAGATAAATCGTGCATTTTTGCTTATAAACTCTGCAATTCCGGCTAAGAAAGGGCTGATTCCTACATGGCTCGTGGATGTAAGCAGCCCTGGGCCTTGCAGAGGGATCAGATGATGTGCAACAGCGGCAATACAGCTGATTTGTGCCTATTCTTCACGTTAATGAGGTCCTCGTTCTCTGGTTCGCAGTCTCAGGATTACCAGGTTCGTAACAGGAGGTGGGAAAGGGGGTAGTTAGGAGGAGGCGTTAGGGGTAACAGGGCTGTTACGAGGGGGCGGGGATCCCAATGGGGTTTCCGTTTCAGGGGAAGCTGACGGGGGCGGATAACGGGTTTCCAGAATGGGAAGTAAATATGCAGGGCCAATGTGAAAGGGGTGATCACATGGTTAGGTGAGGGCTATATTTAGAGCGTGCATTTTTTATCAACAACTTGATAACATGTAAGTGTTCCCCTAGGCAAACTATTAAGTAGGTTTGGCATGCAAGGGAAGGGGGTCCCATGGTGCAAACTTTATGAGTAGTTTATTCTCCCCATGTGGCTCTTCCCTGCCTATCCCAATCCCACCCCCATCCCTTTGGCATGGCTCCCATTCCACGCTTTAATTCCCTAACCCTGGTCCACACTTCCAGCCACTAGCAGACAACTGCCTTGCAGTTCTTCCTTGCAGTTCTTCCTCCTCAACTGTGCTGGTGGCCTGTGACATCCTTCCCCCCTCAAACTCATGTTGAGTGCATGGTAGGGATCTCAGCACCCACAGGTCATCCTCTCGCTTTGTGGGACAAGTCTTCCCTAGCCTTGCGTCATCGACAAAGTTGTTGCAGTGTCTGCTAAGCACCACGGGCGAAAAGTAAGCACCATTCGCACCTCGCACCAGTCATGTAATGGACGTCTCAAGTTGGTCCACGCACTACAACCTAATCGTCTTCTCAGGTGGACGAGTGCACTTGTAACATGGGGTTACTTGTTCCCAATCAATTTAGTCACTGCAATCGATGTGATTCCTTGCATCTACCTTTGCATTGATCGTTGCGCGAATAGGCACATCCCTGCCCTTTTCTTCAAAACTGATGCATCTGTTGGATGTCACCCTATGGAGATCTGTGCTAGAGGTTTTACTTTTTATTAAAGTTTTCTCCCCATTGACAAATTCGATTGTTGCATGTGTCATACCATGCCAACTATCTATGTCCACCATCCCACATATGTTAGTTTAAGCTGCACATTGCTTGTGCTATACATCAAACAATTCAATGCCCCCATCTTCATTAACCTTGGTATGTGGTGACTCTTCTGTAATTCTTTAACAAGTTAAAATGTATCCTTATACAAACTGCCTCTGCCCCACCTTTTTGTACACGAATAGTGCTTGATTATTATCGTTGCCATGTGCAGAGTAAAAGCCAGAAGCCCAAATGTAACATGCAGTAAAATAGTTATCAGGACTCGTGGGCACATGTGCATCTTGCATTTAAGCTTTTTTTGACGTTCAACCCTGTAATATAATGGTGTTTAAAATGATAGAAGAATACATTGAATGATGTTTGCATATAGGATACTGCTTGGCGTCATACAGGATACCCCTTGGCGTTTTATTGATATTACTACTATCAGTAATGTTTCTACTTCTAGACAATTTGATTCACTGTATTAAATCACCAAAATTGTAAATTATTTCCTGCATCTAACATTCTTAGTCAATTGCTTTTTCTCTAGTCCATGAAGCACTCTTTGTTCCTTTTTGGGTACCACTTGCGTCTTATACTTCATGACACTACATTATTCTAGGTATTATAATACTAACCTTCACGTCCATCAAGGGGAGGACAAGCATTGGAAATAGCATGCACACGATATATATTAAATAAAAAATCTTGATCATATCAAATTAGTAAAAGCATGTTTCTCGCTAATCCTACAAATCAATGCATCTTCTATGGTATGAGATACTTTTAAATTTTGTAACCCTCCTTTTCTTTTAGTTCTTACTGTATGGGTGTATGAAGAGTGGCACGTTATTAGAACGTGACATATCCTTATAAAGATGCAGCTATAATGGATCAAATGCTTTCTAAATTTAGTACAAAATATAGTTATAGTAGGACTTTTTACGCATAGGGTATGAATACTTGTTGATTACGTAAGTATTATAATGTTTTTATGCTACTATACCACTCCTAGTAGGATATGAATTATTATAATATAAATTTATAATATGCAAGTCGATGTGGGCAGTGATTCTCGTATGAGCACACATCGCATTTTATGGCATTAGATTGTAGGAATACTAGTTATTAGGGTTTTTTGCAACCAAAATATTGGTGAAGGGAGACTTTATTGTCTTGTTTTGAGAATTGTATGTTGATTTCTTTTTCTAACATTATATAGTTATGTTGGTACATCAAAGGGTTACCCTTTTCAAGATATTAGTTTACCCTCTACCCATGAGCTAATAGTACAAGGGTGTATGGTTTTAATGAAGCCTGGTTTTAATGAAGCTGCCTCCTTAAAATTCAAATGGTATCAAACTAATGTGCAAGCAATATGGAGCTCTAATTTGTCATGAATCTATTGAACAAATGCTACATCAAAGATGTATTGTTATATATTTATTGTAATGAATAGTTTTTAGGTTATTTTAGGACATTTCTCTAGTGATGTGCCATTCAAATGGAGGGTTAGACATGTACATTGATGTGTCATTCAAATGGAGAGCTAAATATGCACTTGGCAATGGCCTTAGGTGGAGAAAGAGGATTTTAAAGACTAAGCTTGTTGAATTTAAAGTTAAAAGCTATGTTGGTAGAGTTAAAGTGGGGCCAAAAAATTATAAGGTTTGAGGCAATATATTAAATGGTATTGATTTTATACAGTTTAAGGGAGTACAAAAGGAGCTTTCGCTGGAAAAAGTTTACAATTGTATATAATCTGGATAAACTGGATAAACCAGACAAAATCACAGACTACTGTTTCAAGCCCAGTCTACTGAGTAGCTGGGCTATCGATACTCCCATTTCCATAGGCTGGGCATAGTGACTGTCCGGGTAAAACCCGGCAAAAACACCGGGCTCTAGCTCCCACCTCCCACTTTGCTCCACCTCCACCTCCTGCTCCTCCTCCTACTCCACCTCGTGCTCCATTGGTTGAACCTCCAATGCATCGTATAGCGCCTGCGGTAGTGGTTCCATTGGTTGAGCCATCTCCATTGCATCGTATCTGCTTTGTGGTAGTGGTTAGATGTGAGGGCATCCAGAGCATAGAGGCTAACCACTAAAGCCTTGACTCCTCATTTTGAATCTCGGTGGCGGATCACGAGATTCACTCTCGATCAATGCATATCTTGCATTCTCGAAGTGATTAGATAAGAGGAGCCCCGACCTCAGATGCGATTGCAAGGGCCCCGAGCCCGGATCTATCATTGCCACTGGCTCTGTGCCATCATCATTACTTGATCCAAGTACTCGGGGGTTGCAAGGCGGGTGCTCCAAGCGGTTGGTGCTGTTGCGGTTCAACCGGTTGGAGATTGGAGCGAAGTGGGGCTGGGGCGTGTGATTCTTGGCCCAAATGTAATTCAATGCATCTTAAGTCACCAATAGGGTGATTAATGTAACTTGGCATCTATCAATAGGAAGTGGCGAATGTCGATATTCCGCGCTGGCGTGTTATATTTATTTATTTATATAAACTTAGAAACTAAGAACCGCGGCGTGTTTAAGCGTAAAAGTTGAAACTAGGGATAAAATTGTTTTGCCTTCGGGTGTAAAGCGCTATATAGGAAAAACTATACCGCGCTCGGCATTGAGAGGGAGGAAAAAACAAACACAATGCGGATAGATAAGTAAATAGATAGTGCACGGCCTTTATCCTATTTACTTATCTATCTATCTGATTTTCTCCCTCTCTGAGTCTTTCGCGTGTATTCATATTGAAGGCTAAGGTTAGCATAAAACGCGCTTGGCGTGTTTCAAATATTATCTTTAGCGTGTTTCAAATATTATCTTTCAGATTTTTTCTAATGCTTTCTACTACACTTATTCATAATAGAAACTTGCATGCAATAGCATGATTAATTCAGGAAGAAAACTCAAAATTTACCGAAACAAAAAAAAAGCGATGAAGTTTATAAAAACTATTACGGTTTTCATAAACATCATCACTTCCTGCGCCGAGCAAATGCAAAAGCTTGTCTTCTTGGATTAAACCTGCCATTGAGATGCAACTTAAAACTAAATGAAAACTAACCTTGAGTTAAAATTTGGAAGGATTCGAGAAGAGCGGAGGACTATCTTGTGGTTTTAATTAGGAGGCTTTTTAGATTCGCGGACCTTAGTCCTACACTACGGATGCTCTGAGAACTAAAAGGTGGAGTCTTTTAGTAAGTTAGGAATTACCGAAACCAAACATCTAACATTCTTTGAATATAAATCTGCTCACCAAGATTTGAGGAGGCGGATCAAAACAATGAGGCGCCAACCGGCAAATCGTTATGAAGGAAGGAAGAAAATGTAGGAACTTTGAGGCGTGAAATGGATTTATATAGGCATAATTAGAAATAAGTTAAGCGTGAATAATTGATTGCTTGAATTAACACGCTGGCGTCTGGTCTTCCTTGAGACATGACATGTATATGGTATATATGGAGAATATTGCATTTCATGCAATAAATTCTCCACCATTTTATTCCATTTATTGCATTGAAAAAATAGACTTTATAAATTTTATATAGGCTAAATTAAAAATGACTTTAAAGGCAAAATTATCAAGGCTAAAAAATGACTTGTAGGTTGGGGAATTGTTTTAGGTCGGTATAGGAAAATTTCCTATGGATTCTTGTGATGAATCGGAGATTTCTCATGTGGTTGATTTATAGTGTTCCCGACTTTGTTGAGACAAAATTTGCGAGATACAAAATTTTAAAAAAAAGCAATGAGACGAGCGGGGAGACAAAATAATTGGAGAAAAGCAGTTGGATTTAATTCAAATAATTTTATATCTGAAAAAAGCTGTTGAAGAACTCTTGTTTGAAAATTTTATAAAACTGTTTGATTTCATTCATAAAAGTTATATGTCTGGCCCAGTAAGCCGAAGGCTTATGAGGTGCCCAAGGCTTTTCACAAAATTACATGAAAAATATGCGGGAGGCGTGTCCAAAGCCACGTAGCAAACCAAAAAACAAAAGGGGCCGCTTGAGAGATCTGCATCATTGATCTTCCACGTGCGCAACAAAGAAGAAAGAAAGGTGTTAGAAAAGAAAGAAAGGTGAAAAAAAAAGCGGGACATGCAAACTGGCTCATCTCTCAACCATTCTAAAAGCGGTGGTTGTCGACCTTCCTCCTCATCTTCTTCCTCAGCCTCCCCCCTCCTCTTCCTCCTCCTCCTCTTGAGATTTCATTCTGTTTTTCGGTCAAGCCAACCACAGGCCCAGAGGCGGTCGTGTGCTCTTGAGAGGACATCTCCTCCTCTCCTCTTCCTCCTCTTCATCGGAGGAGGAATCGAGAGGAACTCAACTCCTCCTCTTCCATGTCCAATTCCTCCTCTTCCTCCTCTTCATGGGAGGAGGAATCAGAAGAGAATTGGGCAAGAAAAAATCTATGGGGGAACAGAGGGTTCTTCAACCCGGCGTCTCTTTGTGAGACCTCGGGTTCTTCATGAAGTTCGAAATGAGGTTGAACGCTTCATGGCGAAAAAAAAAATTAGACAGAATGGAGGTCTTGAGGCGTGAACGGTTTATATAGGGTTAATTAGAAATTAAGCGTGAAAAATTTATTGCCTCAAATAACCACGACGTCTGAAATTCCCTTGACTATATCATCTAGGGTATATTATTATGGATAATAAATTCTCCGTCCATCGACTATATATCTTTTCGTAATCATATATCAAATTTTCGATAATTAAAATTAGGATAATATCATTTCCTTGTTGTTGCCAAAAATTCTTGTTTTAAATGATTTCATTTACACCCATTGTTATTATTATATTAAACCTATTTCCAAGGAATTTCTTGCTTTTAAAAAAATTTGATTTACCTCTACATATTCCATAAATGTACGTACTTTTTTTTATCTTATGGTGTAATAATTTTTTCCTACTCATTGACTAAAAAGGGTGCAATTTGCCTAGGTCAATGGTGCCTCTCCAACTCAAGATGGTGTGCAACATATTGAAAAGAGCAATATCAATGAAAAGCCAACTCCTAGCAAGAATGTTGAAGAAAAACAATTAGTCCTCTATAGTAGGGTGCAATGGAGGAACAAGAAGGTGAGAATCATGCACAAGTGCAACAAGGAAATAGTAGGCCAAGGAGTCATTGTGCTAGCAGATCCTGGTCAAGCTGTTAATGATGAAAGGCTAGGGGAAGACAATATTGGTATTGCAATTTCGATGTTGGAAGACAACTGGAAAGGTAAAGGTTTGGGTGACAAGGAATGTTTTGGTTGTGTCAAGCAATTGGAGGTTCCTTGCATCATGGCATGGCCCTATAAGTAGTGTTCAATTTGTGGAGGATTATATTTTTCCAGAGCCTGAGGTTGTTGGGGACAATGATTGTCTTGATATTGATCCATTGGCAGTTGGAACTCTAAACCTAGGCAAAAGGGGAGAAGTATCAGTTGCCAGACATTATCCTAGCAAAAGAGCCAAGTTGAATAGTGACACCAAGCGTGAGACAATGGTGAAGGTTAGGGGCTCAGTTGTTGTTGGAGTGCTTGTATGCAATTCTTTACAATAGAACAATTTGTGGAAGCAAGAGCCACTTTTCAAGAGTACACCGTTGATGAGAGGAGGACCTACATGTACACAATCTTGAGCATGCACTTCAAGATGAAAAGAAACCCAAGCAGAAAAAAGATACCCTTTGCTAGGCAAATGGATATGTGCAAAAGCATGGCGAGTATCCATGCAATTCCAACTTCTTCATGGCATAATTGGCAAAAAAAGCAGTGAGGAACAGGATTGCTTTACATGGAAATAATGGTTTGTTGAGACCAACAACTAGGACCTTGGGAGGGAGATATTTGAAAAATATATTGATTTCAATCACGAGTCTATGCCACACAAAAGTAGAAGGGATGAAAAGGGAAGAAGCGGGTTGTTGAGAAATGCCATCACATTGTACTCAAAAGAGTATTTTGGAAGAAGTGAATTCCCTACTTCAAGAATTGGGAATTCTTCCAATATCCCAACCTAGCTTTAGTAGGTTATGGAAGAAGCATTTCAATCATGTCACCATAGCAACTTCAAACAACTTTGCAAAGTGCAATTTATGTGTTAAGTTGAAGGAAACTCTTGATAAGACTGTACAACCTAGTCAAAGGGCTAGGATAAGGGGAGCATATGAAGGACCATATGGTAGACCAACTATCATGTAAATCATGTTATTGGATGTGGAGGACTTTATCCGCATTGGAACCCAATAACTATTTATGTATTATACATGACAAGATGGACCAGCAAAAGACTTGTCTTCCACAATTCAAGTACATACCAAAGTCATGTGGAAGATCATACCCTTCTGAGATCTCAATGATTGGGGGGCAATCTTGCATGGGCGTAATCAAACCTACTATGGCCATTTTAGTTTGGAGTTGTGGAGTGATGGTCCAGATTTTCATATTGGGAGTATCATGAGGTGTTTGAGAAACTATGAAAATGGATACAATGGTCACCTCCAGGACCTTACAGCTAGCCAGGCACTACATAGAGCATTGTTAGATGGAAACCCTAACAATATTGAAAAGTTCAGCAAGGCAAGGTTTAGGAAGCATGGGTCTAATGAACATGTTGGAGCTTCAACTTCACGTGCTAAACCTCAAGATCTACCCAAAAGGTTTCTCTTGCAACCATGGAATAATTTAAGGGCTAAACTTAGCTATTTGGCGATTTTTTAGCACATTAAAAAAAAATTGGCTAAAGTAAATGGAAAATTTTGCGAAAAAAATAATAATTTTAGCTTAACTTTTTTCGGGACTGCACCAAACCTGGAGCTCTTTAGCCAAAGGCTAGAAAGTAAGAGAGTCAAATTTTGTATTGTTTAGCCAAACCATAGAAACTTTTAGAATGAATTTCGAGCTAGTTTAGCTAACATCATTCTAGTTTATATGAAATATATGATTAGTAGTTTAGTTTCTAGCATTATGAATTAATTTGAGTTCTAGATTTTGTTAGTTAGCATTAATATTAGAATGTTTTCACAAAGAAAATGACTAAAATAAGTGGAAATAATTGAAAAAAAGTATAGTAATTTGGCTTAATATTTTCTGTTGGCTACACCATAGAAATTTTTGGGATGATGTTTGGGTTAGTTCAGTTAAACGCTAGAAAGTATGAGAGAAAAAATGTGTAGAGTTTAGCTAAACCATAGAAAGTTTTGGGATTAATATCGAGCAAGTTTAGCTAAAGTCATTCTGGCTAATAAGAAATATGCGATTAGTAATTTATTCCATGCTTGCAACTTGATAATTGTGCTGGCCAAAATAAGAACAGGTGGATGTTTTCTTTCCTATCCTACTTAACAGCTGTGGGGATATTTGAAAGAGTTAATTTAGGGTTTCTTATGCCCGGGTATACCCATGAGGATGTGGATGCATTATTTGGCAAATATAGTTATATACTTTGAAGCGACAAAAACGGTGACCAACTTTCCTAGGCTAATGGAAATCTTGCATGAATGCACTACTCTAAACCCTATAGCTTCTCTCATAGAAGAAGTGCCCGATTGGAAGAGCTTTGTGGATGGTTATACATTGGATCTTGAAGGTCATTCCAGGCCTCTGCAGTTCACTTTTTGGGTGAGAGATGGGATTCCAATCTTCCAATGGAAGATGAGACCTTGAGGAGGATGAGTGGAGAGGAGGGGAGGAAATATGGCGTAGAGATGAGAATGGCAAGCCTATGATACCTCTAGGTCAACCAAAAAAAGCTTTAAAACCTCTTGAAGAAGTGAAGCAATTGGGATTGACTAGGAAGGAATCCAAGACTATATAAAGCATTGGCAAACCAATCCGTGATGACACCAACCGTGCCTTGGTGGCTTCTTTGGAAGAAGGTGATTAACCTTTGTTGGGGAGATAGACACATCCTCGGATGAATTGAAAGAAGGGTGGTTGCCTAAAACTAGGTGGAAGACCTTAGCGGTCTTTGAGGATTTTGATGACAACGTAAGTAGCATTCACAAGCAATATGCTCCTCCTCCTTCCGACAAACACTATGTTGGTCCTAAGAACAATAGGCCAAAGTTTCTAGGCATGGATGCTTATGAACCTTCCAATCGACTTGGAATGCCACCAATTTGTGGTAGTAAAGCCCGATTTAGATACATATCCAAATGTGGTTGGGGTTCACTATCTCGATATTTGCAAAGAAGAAGGTAATATTAACTTCAACTATGTGGGTGGAATGGTGGTGTCCGGTGCATCGGGTTGACCAACGTGTCGGATAAAGAAAGGTACTCAGATTGTTGGACAAAGAAATGGAGGAGAAATCCGAGTGATCCTGATCTTTGGCTAGACTATGAAAGTGTTTTGTACTCATGGACTCCAAACACTATTCCAGCTAGAAATGCGAGAATTACAATACCTCAGGATGTCAGGAAGAAGGCTATGATATCATTGGGGGTGCTTGAAAAAAGTTGAATAACTATGTAAATTTTTGTTATCACATTTTTATGATATGGTGCTATATTGTGAAATATTGACTATTTTGTAAATAACATGATATTACGTTTTCATAATTTTGAGGTGAAATGTGTGAATTTGAATATGCTACTAAAAACATGCAATATGAAATTTGTCCCAAAATTAAGACATAAACCCAATTTAATTGAATGATGGTTGGGTCAAAGAAATGAAAGGGATGGCTCATTCCTTGGAGAATCAAGTAGTATTCCATGTATCTGCAAACATATGCATATCATCTGGCCCAATCCTGATGATCACAAATCAGATGAAAGTATCACCTTGAGAAGAGGAGGATCAATTGATCATTGAACCACTGCGTATCAGCTTCCAAAATTTTGATGTCGGTGGAACAAATCACGACAGTTTCAGTTCCACTCAGCACCACTTCCAGATGTGTATTTGGCTTTAGATAGTCAGGGACTGCCGAAGCTCTATCATCTCTAGTTCTAAACACACACGAGAACATTTGCTCACAATCCATTCAAATATTTTAAATTGAAAAAGTACAACACATATCATAGAATTCTTTTTACTTATATTGACTTTCAAAGAGTTTTACAAGATTCATTTATGAAAATACTTGTCGAGCATTTTCATGCAGTTGCGCGACTCTTCAGAATCCCACATGTTCCACATTTGATGTTCCTTCACATAAGCTGGCACACTTTCTGCAGCCAGAAGTCCCTCCAGCCATGGTTTGAGTTGCTCCAAAAAAGGAAATTGGAATCCAACCCGGCTTGAGCAAAACTATTTGGACATATCATTGTGTTCGGCCCGGTTGGCGTAACCCTTATATCTATTTGTCATCTATCAACAATGTGTTTTGTCACCTGGTATCTCCAAAATTTCTGGTACACTTTGGACCAGGATCCTTAAGGAAAATTGGCTTATTAACCACTTTTAATTTTGTGTTGGTGCAGTCATCCTGATTCCAAATAAAAAGAAATCTGCCCTTATATTCCTGCAGCAACTTTCTCGTCAACAAGTCAACATTACTCTTAGCCATGCTGGACCACAATGCAATCTCAAATTTTGAAAAACACCATTCTAAGAACTCACGAAATCCAGGGCACTGGAAACTGCGAACTTTTGATGGTTCAATTTACGGATGGTCACTTCTGGCTCGGCCGATCACGGGGATCCTCTCTTTCAAGTCATAAAACTTGCCTAAAACCCCATTAAAATCCGTAACAAGGAGAATTTCGGTTAACCTCTTGGTTTTGTTGATTGAGGTTGTATTGGACTCGTTGAGCGATCCCGCATCTTGTCCAGATCCGGGTTTCTTTGTCAACTTCATCACCGCATCCGCATTTGGCTCATATTCAAAGACCAAAACTTTTTTCGGTGAAGGACCCCATACGAGAATGAATCTCAAGGGAATTAATTTTTCCCTCTAAATCAGATGCACTAGGAATCTCTTAGGTCATGGCTTCCGATTCGCGTGAGCATTTATCTCTCGCAACATAATTGAAATGAGGAAGACCACGAAAAAATACAAAAAAATAAATCATGTATGTGGCATCGGTACTTACTTGATCTGATCGCATTCACCGACTATCCAAATTTTGTTTTGGAGTCTCCACGCCGTCGGTAATTTGGGATTGACTTAGGAGTATCAAATGGGGTGAATTCTAGGTACAACCGGAGGTATCTTGCAGTCTCTCATAACTCGATCGAGGCGGATAACTGTTGGATATCCTTGGTCTCAAATTTCGCAATTAAGCAAACACTAAGTCAAGAGACCCTGTGACAACATCGAAGAAACATTAGTTAAGGCACTTGTTTGCAGCAATCTCTATTGTTTGCAAATAACAATATCAAGCCTGGTGAGTTGACAACCATTCAAGAGGGTCACGCACCAGGCTTTTTACTCTCTTTTCGATGTTCCTGTTTATATATATCTAAAGTGCCCCCTAAAATGAGCGAGCGATCTCATCCCAAGGGGCACTTTAGATACAATAAACAGGACAAGCAAAAGAGACTAAGCCAGCCAGGATGGAAGAGACTAAGCCAGGATGAAAGAGACCTGAGTACAAGCATCGAGACTTCCCAAACCTTGCTTTCACCCCTCTTTGGTCTTACTTGTGTCTATTGGTTCTTGTGGTACTACTTTCGAACACCAAAAAGCCAAAAGCCATGTCTCACCGGTCATAATGTGGCCACAATCGGGGGCTGCGGCGTTCTAGAGTGTCCGCAAAACAAATTCAAAATCAATAGAGTCTTTAGACGAGGGTTAGAATGATAATATTTACCTCAAATGGTGTGATAGACATGGAATGTGATATTTGGTATCGCATTACGCTATCACAACTGGCAACATTTTACCCTCCCATTTCAGACAACGTCCACAAAATGGACAACCTTCATCACCCTCTTCTTCTGCCTCAGGAAGCATTGGAAGTGCAGGATCTAAAGGAGTGTCATGACCACTACGCTCAGAAAAAATCTCAAATCTTTGCATTCGAGGTAGCAGCTCCGGCCATAAAGTCTTCACATGCCTTTAGCTCAATTTCAGTTTCTGTTAATTCCTTATTTAATTGTTTCAGCCCAGGCAACACTGTACCATTTAGCTCTTCATCCTTTAGTTCGTTTACAACCCGAACACCCTCTGCTGCTTTCGGATTTGATGTCATGATTGATGGCCATCTGTGCAAATCAGCTCTAATTTCTGATGCTTTATGCTCCATCAACTCAATCTTTCTTTTGATATCATTTTTCCTATCCTCGTTTGCTTTGCAATCGTTGCTTGCATCTATCAAACCTAGCTGATGTTGCAGCCAAGCATTCCTTCACAAGTCCGCCATAGTCTCGCAAAAACAAAACACTACGTTATATGTCAAACCTCCTAACATAGTAAGCCACGTACTGATGGAAAACCACAATCACACACCACACAACACAAGGTAGTCTCTACACACCACCACACACCACACAACATACGCTGCACAGTACACACCACACAACACGCTGTGGTGGTGGTGGTGGTGTCTGTGGTGGTGGTGGTGTGGTGGTGGTGGTGAGGTGTGGTGGTGGGGTTTGGTGGTGGTGGTGGTGGGGTGTGTGTGGGTGGTGGTGGAGTGTGGACATGGTGGAGATGTGGTGATGGGGTGTGGTGTGGTTGTGGTGGAGTGTGGTGGTGGTGGATTGTGGTGTGGGACATGGTGGAGTCCTGGGTGGTGTGGTGTGGTGGTGGTGGTGGAGTGTGGTGATAGTGGTGGTGTGTGTGGTGTGTGGTGTGGGAGTGTGGCGGTGGGAGATGGTAGAGTGTAGTGGTGGGAGATGGTGGGGTGTGGTGTGGGACATGGTGGATGCCAACAACTCACCACCACCACAAATACCTCATCTATCATTCGGCATCCATTGCAATTTAAATGCCCCACAGATGGCATCATAGAGACACAACATGACAATACAGACCAACATAATGCAAAATGGTAGTAGACATACCGATTCTTGAAGTGGATTTGATGTTACCTTTTACGTGTTGATAGAAACAATCTAGATCAAGCTTGAGATTTTTTTTTCATTGTAACACAACTAATAATTGAACATACCTGCAATGGCATGTTTTGGTCTCGAGAACATTGCTCGCTTTTACTTTTTGATTGTGAGTTCGGATTGAATGTGTGGTCTAGAGGAACCTGATTTGGTTTTTTTCCCTATCATCTTCATCATCCCCGCCACTTTTACTATTTTCCTCCTCCTCGGGTTGGATTTGCCTATGCTTTCTCTTGGGTCTAGAAGAACTGGCCTCTGCTTTCTCATCGGGAGTTTTATAATAATCCGAGAAGCTCTTCCAATTAACAGCCTCCCCCTTTATATGCAGATAGGTTCCAGGAGCTATTCCACCCCATGTATGTGGCTTCCCTGTAATTCTTTTGTAAATTTGCATGAACTCTTTGTATTGTTCATTGCTCAGATTCTTCAACCTGTACAAGAAAACATATGCCTTAATTTTTCAGTTTGAACAAAACATTTGGGGGAAAATACCTGTAGCCAGATTTATTTGGAACTCTGTCACCCCAAAGCTTCTTTAGATCTTCGTGGGGCACAATCTCTTGTTTGAGGAGAGATTTCATCGTGTAACCAGTGGCGTTCAATTCTGACTCCATTAGGGTTCAATCGGCAAGAAGCGGCAAAAAAACATGGGAAGAGGTGATTCTTTCTTAATTCAAAAAGGTGGACAATGACGTGGCATAAAATTCAAAATAACCGACGCTCATTAATTTGCACTCCCGCAATCTCCGCTTCGGTATGCACCACCCGATTCTACCACAAAGGTGGTGCCAAAATGTGGCGTCAAAATGCACGTTTTTGATACACCACAGCGTGCTTTTACCCAATTCACGTGCACCATTGTAGGTGCATACAGCATCATCGCATGCAACATGATGACTCTTTTGTTCACATGCCTTTTTCCGCAACAAAGAGAAAAAAAGTTTAGACTTCGACCAATCTTCGAATTAAAATGGTGTCGATGCAGTTACGAAAATGGCGAACTATTTTTTGCCACGTCAAACTCGCGCCGTACCATGTCATATTTGAGCATGATGTTGCATCGCTATATCATGCCTCTTTCTGCATGTGAACAAGCCGGAGTCGCGATGATGCCACTGTGACTCCAGCATGTGAAGACTGGATTCACATGTAGCACCATCGCAACTCTATCCTGTTTATGTGCAATCTAAAAGTTGATGGTCGGCACCACATTTTGCTGATATGGCGCGACAAAAGGATGATGTAGTTAGAAATTGTACGATGCTTTTCATGATGGCATTATGGCCATCGTAGTCTTGAATGCTTTGCTGGAACCAACAATTTACCCACTTCTTAACCAACAGGCTTTCAGATCAGCACATCCTTGGCCGTTGATTGCTGCCTTGTGATAGGGTATAACAGGCAAGTGGAAACAGGGAAAGGAGCAGCAGCGTTGCAACTTTGCCCTGGATTCAGCTGATATGATGGTTTTTCCCTAGTAGCTCGGGGGTGTGGTCCACTGTTATGCACTCAAATAACCTAATTATGGAGTCTTAACCTTTATTTGATACCCTAAGAAAATTATCCTTGTGTTAAGCCAAGTTAATCTCCTTGATAATATCCCAGACCAAAAATAGCAGTTTCAAGAAGGCGAACTTCAAAGGGTCATATCTCTGCGAATATAGGTCGGCTTATGGCGACCCAGGGCTCATTGGAAAGCACTCAGAGTCTAGTTTCCGGATTGGGGTCGTTCATTCGTTAACTCCTTGTGGATCGTGAGATATAGCCAAAAGAGTGGCCGTGGGTCAGACTGGACTGCACAGTCAAGATTCCTATTCTTGCCTCCTGAACCCCTGTTGCTTTCATAAACCTTGCCTTCATCCTTAAACCCTTTCTCTGGAGTTCATATCAGGCTGAGATAACGATTTCTCAGGCTCAGGATACGGTTTCCTGAAGGACCTGGTTGGGCGGTGAGCTACCTCCTCTAATCCTTTTTACTCTAATGAGTTTATTTTGATGCAGGGTTGAAGAGATCGAATTCTTTGAGGTAACTAATCTGAATTTGTGTTCTTTCTGTGTTTTCCATATCATCAACTTTAGCTTCGGGGGGATTTTTTTGCCCTGAATTCAGCTTCAGATGCTGATAATCCAGGCCAGGACTTGATAACCGAGCTCTAGACTTTTGATAATCGATCTTTGGCCCTCCGAAGCTGTGATAATCGAGCTATGGAAGCTCAGATCCTAGGTATGGATGAGGCATCTTGCCTGCCCGGTTAAAGGGGATAAACACCCTTGCTCGCCCATTTGTTGAAGGTATTCCTGGCAAACCTTCAACCTCAATGGTTTAGAACCTCCAGGTTGCTTAAGGCAACCACTCTGTATGAGAAAATCCCATAATAAAGCCTGAATACAAGTTTAGAACTGCTTTCCCAAATCAAGAAAAAGACCAGCTCAGAAAGAATGATGCCAATTGCAAGCAAAGTAAGACCTATCATTGCACTTTGTGTTACTTCTTCCGTACGATATAAACGGATGGCGTTCTAAAATACCTCATGGACGGAGTGGTGCAAAAGAAGTAACTATTATAGAGTACTACAGATATCACCTATTCACACATCATGGACATGTATCTCCCCTTCACATGGCTGGTCGGTTGTTTCAAGAATACATATGTGATATGTTTGCGAAGATGGAACAAGAAAGGCTACAATTTATTATGTTGAACCAACACACTATTCGAAAAGACATGTTGCAAGGTATTATGGACTTTGAAGGAGATGATGCAGGTTCTATTAACCAGAAAATTGTGTTAACATCCTCACATGTAGGAGGTCCGAGATACATGACCAACACTACCAGGATGCCATGTCTATTGTTCACGAACTTGGTATAGGCCAGACCTCTTTATGACCATGACTGCCAATGCAAATTGGGAAGATATTAGGAGGGAATTATTATATGGCCAATCGCCAAGTGATCGACCAGAGTTAGTGGCTAGAGTATTCCATATGAAAGTAAAGGAGCTGGTAGATTTGATAACTAATCATGGTATACTCGACCCGCATAATCGCAAAAGTCTATGTTATTGAGTTCCAGAAGAGAGGCTTGCCACATGTACATTTGTTGACTATGTTGGATCAGGCAGACAAGCCCTTCACAGCCGAAGAGACTGATCAAATTATTTGTGCTGAAATACCAGACAAGGACGCATATCCTGAATTGTACGATATAGTCACCCGTAATATGATGCATGGGCCATGTGGTACTGGATATCCGAATAGTCCGTGCATGCAAGATGGTAAGTGTACAAAACGTTATCCACGTGCATTTTCAGATGAGACGACAGTTGTTGATGGATATTCATTGTACTGAAGAAGGGATGACGGACGAAAGGTGACAAGAGGGGATATAGATTTGGATAACATATGGGTCGTGCCATATAATCCCTAGTTGAATGACATCGTACTTTAAGTGCCATTTCAATATTGAGGTATGTACTGCTGTAAAGGCTATTAAATATTTGTACAAGTACGTCTACAAAGGGCCCAATATGATCAATGTGAACTTAGAAACAGCGAGTGATGGTGCATCTACTAGCAGGGCATCCACCGTAAACCATGATGAGATTGAGCAATTCTTGAATGCACGCTATTTCTCAGCTTCTGAGGCATCTTAGAGAATCCTCTCATATGAGATACAACAGCAGTTTCCTCATGTCACTAGATTGGCTATGCATCTTCCAATGCAACAAGATGTATATATCGAGAAGGCATGAGTGTGGACAGTATAAGGAGCAAGAATAACGGAACAACGTTGACAGCTTTTTTCGAGTTGAATGCATCTGGAGACAGAGAGGCTACATAATTGCTCTACCATGATTTTCCATATAGTCCTATGATAAACCCAGTCGAAAATGGCAGGTCAGATATACCCAGAAGTTTCCCACTATTGGACGCGTGTACTTTATTAATCCTTCAGAAGGAGAGCGATACGATTTACGACTCCTGTTGACCCGCGTGACAGGTGTAATTAGTTTTGAAGATTTACGCTCTTTGATGGGGAGTTGTGTGCAACATATAAAGAAGCTTGCATTCATCATGGGTTGCTTCGAAATGACACAGAATGGCTTGAGTCTCTTCAAGAAGCAGCAGCATGGGGCATGCCACCACAATTGTGGTACATGTTCGTCATGATCCTTTTAAAAATGAACCATCGAATCCGTTACAATTGTGGGAAGAAGTCAAGCTTTCTATGATCGATGACTTCTTGCATGAGGCATGAAGGATTGCAGAGGATCAAAGTGTAAATGTGTATGATCAATTTTTTGACATGGCACTTCTAGACATTGAAGATCATATGAACTATGTCGGACGATCCTTAAAGGAGTTTGATTTCATTCTTCCTGAGCGTGCAATAGATCCATATATGATATTTCGGGACGAGGTGTTTCAAGAAGATATGGTAAAGGTGCAAGAAGATATGGACCGCGTATATCACGACGAGCGTGTTATCTTCGACCGTGTGATCGATAAGCACGTGATGCTAGAAAAAGGACGGATGTTTTTCGTTCAGGGTGCAGGCGGCTTAGAAAAATACAAAAAAATAAATCATGTATGTGGCATCGGTACTTACTTGATACGACTGCATTCAGCTGACTATCCAAATTTTGTTTTGGAGTCTCCACGCCGTCAGCAGCTGGGATTGACTTAGGAGTATCAAATGGGGTGAATTCTAGGTACAACCGGGAGGTATCTTGCAGTCTCATAACTGATCGAGGCGTGGATAACTGTTGGATATCCTTGGTCTCAAATTTCTGCAATTCTGCAAACACTAAGTCAGTAGACCTGTGACAACATCAGTAAACATTAGTTAAGGCACTTGTTTGCAGCGAATCTATATTGTTTGCAGCGAACAATATCAAGCCTGGTGAGTTGACAACCATTCAAGAGGGTCACGCACCAGGCTTTTTTACTCTCTTTTCGATGTTCCTGTTTATATATATCTAAAGTGCCCCCTAAAATGAGCGAGCGATCTCATCCCAGGGGGCACTTTAGATACAATAAACAGGACAAGCAAAAGAGACTAAGCCAGCCAGGATGGAAGAGACTAAGCCAGGATGAAAGAGACCTGAGTACAAGCATCGAGACTTCCCAAACCTTGCTTTCACCCCTCTTTGGACTTACTTGTGTCTATTGGTTCTTGTGGTACTACTCGAACACCAAAAGCCAAAAGCCATGTCTCAGTCATAATGTGGCCACAACTGGGGCTGCAGCAGGTTCTAGAGTGTCTGCAAAACAAATTCAAAATCAACTAGTAACGGTGCCCAGCGTTGCTGGGCTTATGTTGGAAGCTTGTAAATATTTTGGCCGCAATGAGAAAAGTCATCGTAGATTATGAACTCGCGCCATCATCCTTAGTATACATAAAGATCATAGCTACATGCTCAAAATGTTGTGGCGAGACACTAATGTCAAAATATATGTAAATGTAGAAAAATTGCACAGCATTGCTAGGAAAGAAGGCAGTAGAATACATGTAGAATACATGTAGCATTAGCATTGGCTTGGTGCCAATGTAGGTAGATGGTATTGGGGTTTCTTAGCAAACAAAGTGAGATGTAATTGGGGTTTTCCAAAAGCCCTAAATGTTTTTTATTGGGGCTTCAGAATGTTCTATGTACCAAACTTGAGAATTCCATGTCTTTGTTGTAGGAAACCACTTTATCCAACCTATGTTCCATGAAAGTATAAAAAGGATTATAATGCATAAACTCAAACAAACATTCCCACATTGTAATAAACTGGCTCTATGAGGAACGACTACAAAACCCTAAATATGATGACATGAGAAAATGAACAAATAGAACAAAACACTACGACGACGACAACAACATCAACAACAACATTCCAATATGGTATAAATTAAAGCAAACTCATATTGTGGAGCTTGATTGATGCCCAATATAAAGTACTCTAGATTATCAAAATAGAGAAGGAAGGAAAAGCGGAGGAAGGGGGAGGGGGAGGGGGAGGATGAGTTGTTATAGAGTTGTTTATATAGCTTTTTTTTCCTACTTACTATATATTGCATCACATTGCCTAAATGCGAAATAAGAATGAACATTGTGGATGAATTATGTGGATATTTTATGAATTATTTGCAATGAATTTTGGAACTTTTGTGAGATGTGTTAAGACAGTAAGTCACATCTCAAATGCATTATAATTTGTTCACTTTTTCTAGTGCACTTAAGAAGCTTGTGTCTTGAAAAAAATTATTTTCAGACAAAATAGGTTTTATCTTGCACAATTGAAGCTTTTAGTTGCAATGCTGAAAAAGCAACACAATGTACAAACCCATCGACTACCACCAATGGGATAGATTATAGCTTCCATGCAGTCTTGAATGGAAGCAAACCTTGTAGGTAGAAACCGAATTCCAATTCCTGAGGATTGATGTTAAACCACTTATGTCACTTGTCACTTGAAGAAATTACAAAGTGTGTAGCACATCAGGCATTAGAGACCTGGTTGGATCTAAAAGGCAATGCCTTCTAATCTTTGTGATAATTGCACTACTGAATATAGCAAATTCAGCCCAAAGAATTGCCGATTCAGCAGAGCAAATTTGCGACATATATAGATGCAGCAAATCAATACCGAGAAGCTAAGCAATGCAAAATCGAGGAGTCGAAAAAGGTTAGAGGCTCTAAAATCTAGCCTCACAACGTTCAGCCTTCATGGGAGGCGCTTAGATACTACATCTGAGATCCAAAATTTTATATGCAGAGGAGTATTTGATGGAGGTGCTAGTAGGAACTCCAAAGAAAGAAGTTCACAAAGAATTCTTGACACGAGAAGCGATATAGTTTGGTTTAAATGCAACCCTTGCGGCGCAAATACCGCGAAAGGGCGGATTCTCGCCTTGCAATTCATGCCCTCCAACCTGCTATACCATGCAATTCAACACAATGTTCTTATCTCACCAAGTAACATGTTCGGTCGAAAGTGGTACTTGTGATTACCACTATGGATATGCCGGATGAGTCATACAACAATGGGCGGTATGTATCGAAGCTCTTCATTTGCTTTCTGGACTCGGTCCTTTCGCGAACCTTTTGATGTGGTTGTAGGTTGTGCTCATACGCTCACTTTGGGACAAGGTGGAGATGGGATCAATCATCATATTTTTTATACTTTTCTCCCGTCATAGGTTATCCAAGTTTTACAAAAATAGTTTGAAATAGAAATTATGAGAGATTGCTGGTTGGATTTGGGATGGAATCCTCTTCCTTGATATCTCAAGTTTCTTCACCGGATGGAAAATTCTCTTCTTGCCTCACTAGCTATCTTTGAAAGCAACGGCGATTATATTGCTCCTTGGCGATTCTTACGCCATCTCGATCCTTCCGCTTAGCTCTACCCCTATCCTCCAATCTTCAAGCCAGCTTTACTATGTCAAACTCAAGAGCATCACTGTGGGTGACACTCTTATCTCCCATTCCAATTCTGCAGGCACCATCTTTGACTCTGGCACTACCTTTACATACTTGGATACTAATCTTTTCAATTATGTGAAAGATGCCTTCGTCAATGCCTTGCCTGATCTTCCCAAAGAACTATAAGGGTTTTGATGTCCGCTTTAATATGTCGGGGGTTTTCTTCTTACGCTCAATTCCTTTCTCTCCGACTTCCAATTTGATGGGGCTTTATTGAACCCTCCTCGGACAAATTACTTGGCTTTTGTTGATTCTCGCTAAGACCATCAAGTGCTTGTTGCTCACTCCTGCAGATGATGGTCTGGGAATTATTGGGAACATATTGCAGCAGAATTACCTTGTTGCCCATGATATTACCGGGATGAAGCTTTCGTTTCTCGAAAAAACCGCAATGACGTTTGAAAATGTCAATTTGTGGTACATACCGGGTGAATATGTGGTATATAATTTGGCGATTAATCGTATATAAACTTATAAAATAAATTTACCTTGCCCATTCACGTTTTTGCAAATCAGGCTTGTAAACCCTAGGATGATCTTGCTCTCCATATTGTACAATATATATCAAACTGTTCGGCTTTTGCATCAAATGATTTACATTAGACAGTCTTTGAAAAACTTGATCTTTCCATGTTTCCACATTTTGTGTGCATGTTTTAGTCAGTATACATGCAAATCTTAAACGAGTTTTGGGATGCTTGATGTCAACAGGGTATTCACATTTCCCGCATCAAGCAATAACTCCAAGCTAAAATTTGCTTATAACAAAAAGAAGGATAAACAGGGCAAAGCTTTAAAATCACATACCTTGTAACAATCATTCATGTGGGCTTCATATGCTCTCTGCTTGGCACAAAAACCCTTTGCACAAAACCCAAATTATTCAGATAAGACATGACCTTAAGAAAAACTTCGATACTTGAGTTATGTTTGCCCTCAAAATTGCAAAGATGTGAATGGTCTGCTAGTCCTTGCACTTGCTCGCCAAGCAAACCCAATCATATTCATAATTTTAGGATTTAGTACGATTTTAGAATTTAGAGAAACTCAAAAGCATACACCGACCTCTTCTTGCCACAACTCTCTGGAGACTTCAAAAATTAGACTTCGACCACGCATAAATTACCACCAAAACTTATTACAATTCCATGCTCAAGTTTTAGATTCCGCATATCCAAGCTCGAGATTCATGTGAATAGACCTTCCGATGCCCTTAACCCATTCCCCGATAGACGTTTCCTTTGCTTTGTCCAACACCAAACCGGATAAACATGACAATTTGCAACACAAAGAATGGGCACACGCAGGAGTCCCTACCGGGAAGCAAAGCCGGGCAAATCCGACGCCATCGCCACACTCTTTCTTGTTCCAATCTTGAATGGAAAAAGAATGGGATTGATTTTAACTGTTCCAGGACCGGCTCTTGATCCAGTGCTCCAAATTCATCTTTCACCGGTTCCAATCTCTGGAAAAAGCCTCGTCCTTACACAATACAGCTAAAACTAAACCCTAAGATCAAGACATGATAGGAGGGATTCCACAACATCGTTGCTCCTTCATTTTCCCTCGCCAGCATCACCCTAACCATTCTTGACTACTGAAGAAGCTGTCGAACCTAGCAGTGCCGTTCCACCTGTGGCGTGCATGTGGATAGCCATAGGCGCCCTCGCGAACCCTAAAAAAAACTCAAAACTTTGTGACGTGGCATATCATCGCCATTGGTTTGGTCGAATCTGGGCCGTTAAAATTAGGGCTGGGTCCAACACTTACACAATAACATTATAATATAAGATAGAGTCTTTAGACGAGGGTTAGAGATGATAATATTTACCTCAAATGGTGTGATAGACATGGAATGTGATACTGGTGACTGCATTCTGCTATCACAACTGGCAACATTTTACCCTCCCATTTCAGACAACGTCCACAAAATGGACAACCTTCATCACCCTCTTCTTCTGCCTCAGGAAGCATTGGAAGTGCAGGATCTAAAGGAGTGTCATGACCACTACGCTCAGAAAAAATCTCAAATCTTTGCATTCGAGGTAGCAGCTCCAGCAGTAAGTCTTCACATGCCTTTAGCTCAATTTCAGTTTCTGTTAATTCCTTATTTAATTGTTTCAGCCCAGGCAACACTGTACCATTTAGCTCTTCATCCTTTAGTTCGTTTACAACCCGAACACCCTCTGCTGCTTTCGGATTTGATGTCATGATTGATGGCCATCTGTGCAAATCAGCTCTAATTTCTGATGCTTTATGCTCCATCAACTCAATCTTTCTTTTGATATCATTTTTCCTATCCTCGTTTGCTTGCAATTGTTGCTTGCATCTATCAAACCTAGCTGATGTTGCAGCCAAGCATTCCTTCACAAGTCTGCCATAGTCTGCAAAACAAAACACTACGTATATGTCAGCCTCCTAACATAGTAAGCCACGTACTGATGGAAAACCACAATCACACACCACACAACACAAGGTAGTCTCTACACACCACCACACACCACACAACATACGCTGCACAGTACACACCACACAACACGCTGTGGTGGTGGTGGTGGTGTCTGTGGTGGTGGTGGTGTGTGTGGTGGTGGTGAGGTGTAGTGGTGGGGTTTGGTGGTGGTGGTGGTGGGGTGTGTGGTGGTGGTGGAGTGTGGTGTGGGACATGGTGGAGTGTGGTGATGGGGTGTGGTGGTGGGGTGTGGTGTGGTTGTGGTGGAGTGTGGTGGTGGTGGATTGTGGTGTGGGACATGGTGGAGTCTGGTGGTGTGGTGTGGTGGTGGTGGTGGAGTGTGGTGATAGTGGTGGTGTGTGTGGTGTGTGGTGTGGGAGTGTGGCGGTGGGAGATGGTAGAGTGTAGTGGTGGGAGATGGTGGGGTGTGGTGTGGGACATGGTGGATGCCAACAACTCACCACCACCACAAATACCTCATCTATCATTCTGGCATCCATTGCACGAAATGCCCCACAGATGGCATCATAGAGACACAACATGACAATACAGCCAACATAATGCAAAATGGTAGTAGACATACCTGATTCTTGAAGTGGATTTGATGTTACCTTTTCTGTATTGATAGAAACAATCTAGATCAAGCTTGAGATTTTTTTCTGTTGTAACACAACTAATAATTGAACATACCTGCAATGGCATGTTTTGGTCTCAGAACATTGCTCTGCTTTTCTGTTTTGATTGTGAGTTCGGATTGAATGTGTGGTCTAGAGGAACCTGATTTGGTTTTTTCCCTATCATCTTCATCATCCCTGTCACTTTTACTATTTTCCTCCTCGTCAGGTTGGATTTGCCTATGCTTTCTCTTGGGTCTAGAAGAACTGGCCTCTGCTTTCTCATCGGGAGTTTTATAATAATCCGAGAAGCTCTTCCAATTAACAGCCTCCCCCTTTATATGCAGATAGGTTCCAGGAGCTATTCCACCCCATGTATGTGGCTTCCCTGTAATTCTTTTGTAAATTTGCATGAACTCTTTGTATTGTTCATTGCTCGATTCTTCAACCCGTATAAGAAAACATATGCCTTAATTTTTCGGTTTGAACAAAACATTTGGGGAAAATACCGTAGCGATTTATTTGGAACTCCTGTCACCCCAAAGCTTCTTTAGATCTTCGGTGGGGCACAATCTCTTGTTTGAGGAGAGATTTCATCGTGTAACCGATGCGTTCAATTCTCGACTCCATTAGGGTTCAATCGGCAAGAAGCGGCAAAAAAACATGGGAAGAGGTGATTCTTTCTTAATTCAAAAAGGTGGACAATGACGTGGCATAAAATTCAAAATAACCGACGCTCATTAATTTGCACTCCCGCAATCTCCGCTTCGGTATGCACCACCCGATTCTACCACAAAGGTGGTGCCAAAATGTGGCGTCAAAATGCACGTTTTTGATACACCACAAACGCTGCTTTTACCCAATTCACGTGCACCATTGTAGGTGCATACAAAGATCATCGCGAACAACATGATGACTCTTTTGTTCACATGCCTTTTTCCGCAACAAAGAGAAAAAAAGTTTAGACTTCGACCAATCTTCGAATTAAAATGGTGTCGATGCAGTTACGAAAATGGCGAACTATTTTTTGCCACGTCAAACTCGCGCCGTACCATGTCATATTTGAGCATGATGTTGCATCGCTATATCATGCCTCTTTCCTCGCATGAACAAGCGGTCGCGATGATGCCATCGCGTGACTCCAGGCATGTGAAGACCTGGATTCACATGTAGCACCATCGCAACTCTATCCTCGCTTATGTGCAATCTAAAAGTTGATGGTCGGCACCACATTTTGCTGATATGGCGCGACAAAAGGATGATGTAGTTAGAAATTGTACGATGCTTTTCATGATGGCATTATGGCCATCGTAGTCTTGAATGCTTTGCTGGAACCAACAATTTACCCACTTCTTAACCAACAGGCTTTCAGATCAGCACATCCTTGGCCGTTGATTGCTGCCTTGTGATAGGGTATAACAGGCAAGTGGAAACAGGGAAAGGAGCAGCAGCGTTGCAACTTTGCCCTGGATTCAGCTGATATGATGGTTTTTCCCTAGTAGCTCGGAGGTGTGGTCCACTGTTATGCACTCAAATAACCTAATTATGGAGTCTTAACCTTTATTTGATACCCTAAGAAAATTATCCTTGTGTTAAGCCAAGTTAATCTCCTTGATAATATCCCAGACCAAAAATAGCAGTTTCAAGAAGGCCAAATTCAAAGGGTCATATCTCTGCGAATATAGGTCGGCTTATGGCGACCTAGGGCTCATTGGAAAGCACTCAGAGTCTAGTTTCCGGATTGGGGTCGTTCATTCGTTAACTCCTTGTGGATCGTGAGATATAGCCAAAAGAGTGGCCGTGGGTCAGACTGGACTGCACAGTCAAGATTCCTATTCTTGCCTCCTGAACCCCTGTTGCTTTCATAAACCTTGCCTTCATCCTTAAACCCTTTCTCTGGAGTTCATATCAGGCTGAGATAATGATTTCTCAGGCTCAGGATACGGTTTCCTGAAGGACCTGGTTGGGCGGTGAGCTACCTCCTCTAATCCTTTTTACTCTAATGAGTTTATTTTGATGCAGGGTTGAAGAGATCGAATTCTTTGAGGTAACTAATCTGAATTTGTGTTCTTTCTGTGTTTTCCATATCATCAACTTTAGCTTCGGGAGGATTTTTTTGCCCTGAATTCAGCTTCGGATGCTGATAATCCAGGCCAGGACTTGATAACCGAGCTTTAGACTTTTGATAATCGATCTTTGGCCCTCCCCCAGTCAGTGATAATCGAGCTATGGAAGCTCAGATCCTAGGTATGGATGAGGCATCTTGCCTGCCCGGTTAAAGGGGATAAACACCCTTGCTCGCCCATTTGTTGAAGGTATTCCTGGCAAACCTTCAACCTCAATGGTTTAGAACCTCCAGGTTGCTTAAGGCAACCACTCTGTATGAGAAAATCCCATAATAAAGCCTGAATACAAGTTTAGAACTGCTTTCCCAAATCAAGAAAAAGACCAGCTCAGAAAGAATGATGCCAATTGCAAGCAAAGTAAGACCTATCATTGCACTTTGTGTTACTTCTTCCGTACGATATAAACGGATGGCGTTCTAAAATACCTCATGGACGGAGTGGTGCAAAAGAAGTAACTATTATAGAGTACTACAGATATCACCTATTCACACATCATGGACATGTATCTCCCCTTCACATGGCTGGTCGGTTGTTTCAAGAATACATATGTGATATGTTTGCGAAGATGGAACAAGAAAGGCTACAATTTATTATGTTGAACCAACACACTATTCGAAAAGACATGTTGCAAGGTATTATGGACTTTGAAGGAGATGATGCAGGTTCTATTAACCAGAAAATTGTGTTAACATCCTCACATGTAGGAGGTCCGAGATACATGACCCAACACTACCAGGATGCCATGTCTATTGTTCACGAACTTGGTATAGGCCAGACCTCTTTATGACCATGACTGCCAATGCAAATTGGGAAGATATTAGGAGGGAATTATTATATGGCCAATCGCCAAGTGATCGACCAGAGTTAGTGGCTAGAGTATTCCATATGAAAGTAAAGGAGCTGGTAGATTTGATAACTAATCATGGTATACTCGACCCATAATAATCGCAAAAAGTCTATGTTATTGAGTTCCGAAGAGAGGCTTGCCACATGTACATTTGTTGACTATGTTGGATCGGGCGGACAAGCCCTTCACACCAAGAGATCGATCAAATTATTTGTCTTTGAAATACCGCACAAGGACGATATCCCGGGTATGCGATATAGTCACCCGTAATATGATGCATGGGCCATGTGGTACTGGATATCCGAATAGTCCGTGCATGCAAGATGGTAAGTGTACAAAACGTTATCCACGTGCATTTTCAGATGAGACGACAGTTGTTGATGGATATTCATTGTACCGAAGAAGGGATGACCAGGACGAAAGGTGACAAGAGGGATATAGATTTGGATAACATATGGGTCGGTGCCATATAATCCCTAGTTGAATGACATCGTACTTTAAGTGCCATATCAATATTGAGGTATGTACTGCTGTAAAGGCTATTAAATATTTGTACAAGTACGTCTACAAAGGGCCCAATATGATCAATGTGAACTTAGAAACAGCGAGTGATGGTGCATCTACTAGCAGGGCATCCACCGTAAACCATGATGAGATTGAGCAATTCTTGAATGCACGCTATTTCTCAGCTTCTGAGGCATCTTAGAGAATCCTCTCATATGAGATACAACAGCAGTTTCCTCATGTCACTAGATTGGCTATGCATCTTCCAATGCAACAAGATGTATATATCGAGAAGGCATGAGTGTGGACAGTATAAGGAGCAAGAATAACAGAACAACGTTGACAGTTTTTTTCGAGTTGAATGCATCTGGAGACAGAGAGGCTACATAATTGCTCTACCATGATTTTCCATATAGTCCTATGATAAACCCAGTCGAAAATGGCAGGTCAGATATACCCAGAAGTTTCCCACTATTGGATGCGTGTACTTTGTTAATCCTTCAGAAGGAGAGCGATACGATTTACGACTCCTGTTGACCCGCGTGACAGGTGTAATTAGTTTTGAAGATTTACGCTCTTTGATGGGGAGTTGTGTGCAACATATAAAGAAGCTTGCATTCATCATGGGTTGCTTCGAAATGACACAGAATGGCTTGAGTCTCTTCAAGAAGCAGCAGCATGGGGCATGCCACCACAATTGTGGTACATGTTCGTCATGATCCTTTTAAAAATGAACCATCGAATCCGTTACAATTGTGGGAAGAAGTCAAGCTTTCTATGATCGATGACTTCTTGCATGAGGCATGAAGGATTGCAGAGGATCAAAGTGTAAATGTGTATGATCAATTTTTTGACATGGCACTTCTAGACATTGAAGATCATATGAACTATGTCGGACGATCCTTAAAGGAGTTTGATTTCATTCTTCCTGAGCGTGCAATAGATCCATATATGATATTTCGGGACGAGGTGTTTCAAGAAGATATGGTAAAGGTGCAAGAAGATATGGACCGCGTATATCACGACGAGCGTGTTATCTTCGACCGTGTGATCGATAAGCACGTGATGCTAGAAAAAGGACGGATGTTTTTCGTTCAGGGTCAGGCGGCTTGGGAAAGAGTTTTCTTTTTAACACCATGTTGTCTTATGTTCGTGCCAAAGGTATCATTGCACTTGCAGTTGCTTCTTCAGGAATTGCATCCACTTTATTGAAGGGTGGGCGCACTGCACATTCAAGGTTCAAGATACTGATAAACATAGATGAGACATCAACTTACAATATTCCAAAGCAGTCGGAGCTGGCAAAATTGATAAGAGCGACTCGCATGGTTATATGGGATGAGGCCCCAATGATGCATAAATATGTTTATGAAGCACTGGATAGAACACTCCGTGACGTGATGTCATGTGGCAAATTGTTTGGGGAATTCATTGTTGTTTTTGGAGGAGATTTTCGCTAGCTTCCACCTGTGGTTCCACGAGGAAATCGCCCCCAAATTGTGCATGCTTTCTTAAAATGCTCTTACATATGGGATCATGCCGAGGAACATAAAGTTGAACATAAATATGTGAGTAATGAACAGTGTGGGAAGAGACGCGGAAGAGCAAAAGGCGTTTGCAGAGTATCTCCTACGAGTTGGAGATGGACTTGAGACCACGTTTCCCAACATTGGATGGGACGTGATACGTCTTCCAGAAGAGATTTGTGTGAAGTCACAGGACTTGTGACTTGCTAGTCGTGGCATTCCCTGATGTTTTAACGAATTATGGAAGTCTGTCCTATTGGGTCCAGAGGGGTATGCTTACGCCACTGAATGAGGATGTAGATGAAGTAAACAAGAGGATGACAGAGTGGTTGCCTGCTGCACCTATTGGTTATTACAGTGTTGATCGAGCTATTAATGAGAATGATGCAGGGGTCTATCCTATTGAATTTTTGAATGCGCAAACTCCGAGTGGGATGCCTCCTCATCAATTAACTTTGAAGGTCGGCACGATTGTCATGTTATTGAGGTCTGTTTCTATACGTAAGGGACTCTACAATGGCACTCGCCTCATTATACGTTCATTGGGAAGACGTGCTATAGATGTCGAGATTGTCACTGGAAAGAATATTGGAAGCAGAGTGTTCATATTTAGAATACCTTTGGTGCCCAATAATGCAGAACTCCCATTTCAGTTTGAGCGCATACAATTTCCATTGCGTCCAGCTTTTGGTATGACAACCAACAAGTCCCAAGGCCAAACAATGAAAATGGTTGGTTTGTATTTGCCAAATCCAGTATTCAGTCACGGACAACTCTACATGGCACTCTCACTCAAGAGCTCAAGGAATCTAAGGCATAAAGGTACTCGTTCTATCGAAGGATGGAGATGCTTCTGCAGATGTTGACAGATCAAGATATACAACAAATATTGTATACAAAAAACTCCTCTAAGTGTGAGTCTAATACTTAAAAATCACAACTTCTAATTTCTCTTTGTTCTCATTGACATCTTCTACTTTCTTTCTTCCTTTTATTTTTATCTTACTTACTTACATCTTCATCCATGTAGATGGTGCATATTTTGGTCCCGTGGTATGTCTTCGATCACCATGTCGCCAAATGCCTAAAGGGTGACAGGAGCTACCACATCTCCCTTGTTACTTTTGTCATACGCACTCTTGGACCATGGTATGACTGGGAACGAAAATACCATGCTCATGTACATGGGGTAGCAAGCGTGGAAATTGAGGAGCTCATTGCAAAGCTCAAAGAAATATTTAGCACTGACGAGGTTGTTAAGTTGGAGCACTTTATCCAACTAATTGATAACTTCCTGTTTTCTCAAGTTCACCCGAGGGAACATTGTTTACTCGAATGTGCTTTGAGAGAGGTAGGTGGAGGATAGAGTACATATATCTATTTATGGTATAGCGTAGTGCTTTGACTAATCTTCGATTGTTTATCTTTTTTTTATCAGATGAGAAACGACACCGTGCACTGGCGAATTGGTGTTTTGATAGCAAAAGAACCCATCTGCATTGGAATATGTAATGGAACACTTTTTAGGGTCTACAAATCATTTCTTCCCGATGCAGTATCTGATTCCATTATACGAGCCTACCTTCGGGATCAGTTGTCTCATATGCTTGATAGTCGTGAGACATTGTGCGCAGTTCGAATCAATGACTCGCCTATATATTTCACTTTTACCTCGGGTAAGATGTTATCTAGCGAAGATATCATGGGAGCATCCAACAAAGTACAATATTAGGCCCTTGGTGATGTGCGCTATGTGGAGATGTATATTTAGAGTTCCATCATGAACTAAAATACATCAATGAGCCAGGACAAGATTTTGTGTTTTATATATTTTTGTACTTATTTCTTATTGATGTACTTAACTACTTCTAAGAGTGACATTTTCAGCATCAATTTTGGGTTTGTCTTTCCAGATTTTTATCTTCAGAGGTAGATTTAACTGTCTCTTACATTCCTTATAAAGCATTGTTTTCTCTATTGAAATCCATGAACGTAAATGCTACTGGCATTATACTATTTCAATAACAAAAATAATTACAAAAGCAAATAACGTCAAAGTTTCACATATGGACATTTGAAGCACATATTTACTAGGGTGTTAAAGGCCAGGTGAAAACACGAGCCAAGATATTAGCCCGGCAACGCTGGGCACACGTTTACTAGTGTTCTTTAAAAATTCTCTATCTATCTTTATTCCTACTTTGCTTATGCCAGCTTGGCATGGAGGGTGTGATTAGATTGATTTGGATCTGGAAATGGTCCATGGTTCAGACTACTAGAAAACTATATGGTATATTTGGATAAATCAGTATTCTCTTTATATGTTGCATGGTGCTCCGTCTAGCTTTGAGCTTGATTAAAAACACAGGGCATACTATGTCTGCTATGTTTAAAAAAAGTAATCATTTGGCAAGAGTCTCAATAGAGCACAACTCTTGGATCTTATTGAGAAGGCTGGGTTGCCACTACTAGACTTTGCAAGCAAGCTGGGGAATTTGATATTGTGGGAGAAAAGATATGTGAGGCTTACACATTGCTTTTTGATATAATGAGCTTGAATGTAAATTGTTAAAATTGTTAAGTGGACGGCCTGGATCTATGTATTGTTCAACGATCTGAAATTATTCAATGGCTATGGCTTTTTGGCTTCTTTTTTTTTTTAAACTCGACACGACATTACGCTAAAAAGAGCCCAGAAGAAGAATTTACCATCTAGAAACAAGCTTACTAAAACTATAGCACATTCCCAAGGAGGGTACGCTAGTAACCTCATCTTAGCGCTAGGTTCAAGCTTGATTGTTCCTTTGCAGCTTTACCTAGCTCTAGCATGAGGTTCTTGAACGTGAGGGTAAGGATTCTCCAAACAAAATCCTAGAAAATCCAATGAAATCTTTGCAGCAAATTTCAGTTTGGTTAAGTCCTGACAACCATGGGAACGTCCCAATTTTATGACTGGGTTGGCATAGCAAGGTTTTCTTCCTGGTGTACAATCTTGCCCATTTGTCCAAAGGGAGGGCAGTAAATATATTTATATTTGCTGTAAAGAGCATATACTTGGAGAATGTCTGGAAGGATATACCCAACATATATAAACCCTAAACCAGAAATGTGCCTCCTCTGCATGTAAACATGGCGCAGGCTATGGCGGCCACAGCTCTATCCGTTTCTCCCTCCCACATCAAATTTTCCAACCATACTCACCTCTTCAATTCCCAGTACCCTCAAATTCGTCTTCGGCCTGTTGAGATCTGCAAAAAAAGCCGTCTTTGCACTACCAGAGCTTCAGCAGTGCATGAAATCAAGTCCAAACCTGCAGAGCCTACAAAGGAGACTTCCGTTGGTGAAGGAAATGGTCCAAAGGTTATGGTGATTGGCGGTGATGGTTACTGCGGTTGGGCTACTGCCCTTCATCTCAGCAATAAGGGTTACCAGGTTGCCATAGTGGACAATCTTGTCCGTCGTCTTATGGACGAGCAATTAGGTGCCAATACCCTTACTCCAATTGTTTCTCTTCAGAAAAGATTGAAAAAGTGGAAGCAGGTCTCTGGCAAAAGTATCTCAGTTTTTATAGGTGATATTTGTGATTTTGAATTTTTGGAATCATGCTTTACTTCCTATAATCCTGAAGCTGTGGTGCATTTTGGGGAGCAACGATCTGCACCTTATTCAATGATAGATCGTGGAAGAGCTGTATATACACAGCACAATAATGTAATAGGAACTTTGAATGTTTTGTTTGCAATCAAGGAATTTGCACCTGAGGCACATTTGGTGAAGCTTGGGACAATGGGAGAGTATGGAACTCCTAACATTGATATTGAAGAAGGTTTCATTACCATAACTCACAATGGCCGCACCGATACTTTGCCATACCCTAAGCAAGCTAGTTCTTTTTACCATTTGAGCAAGGTACATGATTCTCACAACATAGCATTCACTTGTAAAGCATGGGGTCTAAAGGCCACAGATCTAAATCAAGGCGTTGTCTATGGAACATTTACTCCTGAGACCCAAAAAGACGAGGAGCTTATTAATAGGTTGGACTATGATGCAGTATTTGGCACAGCTCTCAATAGATTTGTTGTACAGGCTGCAGTGGGACATCCATTGACAGTTTATGGAAAGGGCGGTCAGGTATGTATTCAATGCCAAGATCTCCAAAGTTTAGCAATTGTCTGCATGGTAAACTCTCCTATTGAAGGTGTGTTTTTGTTTTGTTGATCTGTCCATGAATAGCATTTCTAAAAGTGAAACTAAGATTTTAGAATATACAGGACATTGTTTTGTTGGGCAGCCTTATAATGCCTAATCTTTTGCTGCAGACAAGAGGATATTTGGACATCAGGGATACTGTGAGGTGTGTGGAACTGGCTATTGCTAATCCTGCTAAACCTGGCGAATTTCGGGTTTTTAATCAATTCACTGAGCAATTTTCAGTAAACGATCTTGCTAGACTTGTCACAGCAGCAGGAAAGAAACTTGGGATAGAAGTCAGAACCACAAACGTGCCAAATCCGCGGGTGGAGGCTGAAGAACATTATTACAATGCCAAGCATACAAAGTTGATTGAGCTTGGTCTGGAACCACATTTGTTATCTGATGCTCTACTTGATTCTCTGCTTAATGTTGCAGTAAAGTATGCAGATCGGGTCGACAAGGCATTGATTATGCCGGATGTTTCATGGAGAAAGATAGGAGTTAAGCCTAGGACTACTGTTAAAAGTATTGGGATGCAATAAAAGTGATAGCATGTGTAAAATAGAGGCAATCCTTCTTGTTTGATGAAGGGTTTCACTATGTTTTATTTAGTTAATCCTTGAAAGATGTTTGTTGGGAATGGGAGCTTTGGAGAACTGCCTATCTCGTGTGTTTATGTGCAGATTTATACAAAGAATTATAATGCATAGAATTATAATGCATGTCTGGTGGTGACAACCTGGATAACCTGGACAAGTTAATAATATGTAATCGTTTCCTACCATATGGCATACATATTTGGCCGGCATGCTCATGAAGAGCAAGACATGCACAACAATTGGGCATTGACAAAGGAGTTGTGACTATTCACCTTTCTTCTGGAAGCAAGGAACACATTAAAGATGTGCTCCACGTCCTTGGTTTACATAAAAGCCTACTTTCAGTCAGTAAGTTTTACTGATGATGGTTTTCATGTGAACTTTACTCATGGTGCTTATCACATAAGAAGTTTGGATAATTCCTTGCTTCTCTCTGGTCATAGGCATGGAAATCTATATCAGATCAATACCCAAGCACCTGAATTTACTCATTTTGCCTCTAATGGTACCATAAGTGATCCTTTGTGGCACTACCGAGTGGATCACATTAGCTCAACCCGGATTCAACAGCTCATCACGCAAGGTTTTTTATCCAATAATGCCGATAATGCCAACCCTTACGATATTTGTCTCATCAGTAAAAGTTCCTGAGCCTCCTTTCCACCATCTACCAGTCAAGCCACTCATTTGCTCCAACTTGTGCATGCAGATTTATATGGCCCCATAAAGCCTTCTTCCTTCAATGATTCCAAATATATTTTGGTGCCTTCGGATGATTATAGCAGATATCTTTCCGTTTTACTTTCACTACAAAAAGTCAAACTTTTGATTATGTTGTTCTACTCAGGAAGAACATTACACAGACAAGCAGATGGTAACCTTCAGAAGCGATCGAGGTGCGAGTTCAATTCCCACATATTCCAGCATTTCTTCTCCAGTCATGGCATTTGTCATGAAGTTTCATCTCCCTCCTCTCTGGAATAAAATGGAAGAGCCGACCGTGCAAATAGCACCTTCATGGAAATGGCACGAAGTCTTCTGCTAGCCATTCATGTTCCTGATATATTTTGGGAAGAAGCCATTTGTACTGCAGCATATTTGCTCAATCGCATGCCTCACTCAAGCCTTAGCCACAAGATTCTAGCAGAAATCCGAAATGGCAGCTCTGTTTCTTTTGATCACCTCAAAGTTTTTGGATGCAAAGCTTTACGCACATTTCTAAAGAAAAAGAATCCAAATTGCAGCCCCTGCATGTTCATTGGCTATTCTTTGACACATAAAGCCTATCAATTATTTGTCCTTGACTCCCATCGATTAATCATTAGTTGTCATGCATCTTTTAATGCATTTGAGCCTTGCTTCCTTGAAAATCCTACCTCTCCATATTTTCACGCCTCTCTGCAAGAAGTACTCATGTAGAAAGTACCCATTCTTGAAATTGATGCTCCTCCACACATCCATACACCACCTGAGCCTCCTGCTTTCCCTCTTCAATCCGATTGTTCGGACCTTCTTCTTCCGGGTACCATTCCCTCTTGTATTGCACCAGTACCTACTGTCACTTCCCCCCACCCAATCCGTGAACGTAGACCTTCAACATGGACTAAAGATTACAGTCTCGTTGTTATGGATCATCCTATTGAACCACAAACTTATTCTCAAGCTATAGCTTGTTCTAAAAGCTCCAAATGGATTCAAGCCATGCAGGACAAAACTGCCTCTATCCAAGCCACCGGGACATGCTCCCTTCTTCCTCGACCAGTGAACCGAGCCATTATTGGCAGCAAATGGGTTTATAAAGTTAAGTATAATAGTGTTGGTCTTGTGGAGAGGTTCAAAGCTCAGCTTGTTGCACGAGGTTTCCGCCAGATCGAAGGGCTAGATTATGCAGAAACCGTTGCTCCTGTGGCCAAGATGTCTTCTTTCAGACTGATTCTTGCAGTAGCTGTTCTTAAGCACCTGCATATCCACCAGATGGGTGTCAATAATGCATTTCTTTATGGTGATCTTACCGAGGAGGTCTATATTAAACAACCCGAAGGTTTCATCAATCCCACTAGTGCTGACTTGGTTTGCCTCTTGCACAAAGCCTTATATAGACTCAAACAGGCTTCTCGATCTTGGTATGCTAAGCTTGATCAAACCTTAATCCATCTCAAGTTTTCTCGATGCCAATCTGATCGTAATTCATCTTGGATCCTTCTCTTGTCATAATCCTCGTCTATGTTGATGATTTACTAATTATAGCTACAGATGATCACCTTCTTGGTCAAGTTAAGCTTCAGCTTCAAACACATTTTCGGAAGAAGGATCTTGGCCCCGTTTCTTATATCCTTGGCATGATCATCCAATATGAAAGCTTCAATGGCCTTTCTGGGCAGATATTTTTCGATTCATAGAATCAGAAGTGCTGGAATTATTTTGCATCAGACCATGGTAAGGGGGAGCATGATGCAGAGTCTGCCAAGGCAAAGAATGCTCTATACGATGAGCAACTTAAAGAAAATGGTCTGCCAATAAACGGTGCTACCACAACTTGTGCCTCTTTGAAGAAGAAATTCCCACCATCAAAATGTGGTCCATATAGGCTGTTTTGGGAGGCCATAGTAGAGGAAATGGGCTGAAGTGTGCCATATGGCTGCAAAACATTGCCAGGGACATTAGCCTTACATTCTGTAATGGCTCTTGACAAGTCGAATCCTGCTATGGTAATGACGATCACTTTCTTGTTTCTGTCCTACTTGGAGGATAATGCAATGGGAAAGTTGTGAAAATCTGCTCCATGTTGGTACTTGGGATATCAAAGTTTTGGTGCCAACAGATAATACTGCATCTAATGAAGAAGAAGATCAGACTGAAGATGTCTTGTTTACATCTGAAGAAGACGTTTCATTAGCTGACATTGTCGAAGCTGGAGATGTTTTTGCCTCCTTTCCAGCTCAGACAATATAGAAGGTGCTCTCTACTATTTGCTTATGTGTAAGAAAGAGAAGAGAACACTACACGGGGCAACTAAAGATGAATATGAGAACCAATTTGTGGTTGGGAATGATGTTGTTGGGCATCTTACTTTGAGCAGATAAAAGGGTGTCATAAGAAGTACAAATTGCTTCGAGATAAAACTGTGTTTGTACATACATGTCTCATTATTGGAGCAAAGCTGCAATTGGCTGAAGTTGAACACAAAATTAAGGGTTGTGCTCAGCCTTATGCACTATCTGAGGCTGAATAACCTTGATGGAATCTTGGAGAATCTAGGAGAATCTTTATAGAATCTTGGAAATTTTAAAGGAATCTGTGGGTATTCTTTTGGAATCTAGGAAAATCTTTGGAGAATCTTAGGGAATCTCAAAAGAATCTTTGGGAATCTAGGAAAATCTACAGAAATCTTTATAAAACCTTTAAGAATCTATGCGAATCTAGAAGAAATCTTGGGGTCTCTAGGGGAATCTTAATAAAATCTAGGCGAATTTCGTGGAATCTCGTGGAATCTAGGGAAATCGAGGGGAATCTAAGAGAATCTTTGGAAATCTAGGGAAGCCTAAGGAAATCTTTCTAGAATCTTTGAGAATGTAGAAGAATCTTGATGGAATCTTAGAGACGCTAAGAGAATCTTCATAGAATCTTAAATCTAGGAGAATCTAAGGGAATCGTCATAAAATCTCTAAGAATCTATGGCAATTTAGATGGAATCTTGGAGAATCGAAGGGAATCTAATAAAATCTAGGGAAACCTCCATAGAATCTGAAGCATCTAGGGGAATCTTTGTAGAATCTTTTGGTGCAATTTTTGGAGAATCTAGGGGAATCTTCATAGGATCTTAGAGAATCTAGAGGAATCTCAAGAGAATCTTAGGGATTCTAGGGGAATCTTTATAGAATCTTGGAAAATCTAAGAGAATCTACATGGAATCTTGGAAAATCTAGAGGAATCTTGGGATCGTCATTGAAAATCTAAGGGAATCTCAAGAGAATCTTAGGAAATCTTCATAGAATCTATGGGAATCTAGGAGAATCTACATAGAATATTGCAGAATCTAAAGAAACCTTTGGATAAGCTTCAGAAATCTAGGGAAATCTTTGTAGAATGTTAAGAATCTAGGGGAATCTTTCACGCTGGGTGTGTTTTGGAGGGTCGACTTCATGCAGTCCTTCATATTACAAACACTTGTATATATTAATATGAAGGACTGCATGAAGCTAACCCTCCAAAACACACCCAGCGTGAAAGATTCCCCTAGACTATTAAGATTCTACAAAGATTCCCCTAAATTTTTGAAGATTATCCCAAGGTTCCTTTAGGTTTTGCAATATTCTATGTAGATTCTCCTAGATTCTCGTAGATTTTATGAAGATTTTCTAATATTCTCCTGAGATTCCCCTAGATTTTCAAAGATGATCCCAAGATTCCTCTAGATTTCTCAAGATTCTATAAAGATTCCCCTAGAATCGCTAAGATTGAGATTCCTCTAGATTCTCTAATATCCTATGAAGATTTCCCTAGATTCTCCAAGAATTGCACCAAGATTCCTGTAGATACCCTTGGATTTCCCCTTAGATACCTTAAAATTCTACAAAGATTCCCTAGATTCTTAAGATTCTATGGAGATTCCCCTAGATTTTATTAAGATTCCCTTAGATTCTCCAAGATTCCATCTAAATTCCTATAGATTCTTAGAGATTTTATGACGATTCCCTTAGATTCTCCTAGATTTCCAAACATTCTCTTAAGATTTCCTAAGATTCTTTTAGATTCTCAGAGATTATCCCATGATTCCTCTAGGTTCCTCAAGAGATTTTCCTAGATTCCCCAAGGTTCTATGAAGATTCTCTTAGATTCTCTAACATTCCATCAAGTTTCTTTTAGATTCTCAAAGATTCTAGAAAGATTCCCCTAGATTCCAAAAGATTCTCTTGAAATTCGCTTAGATTCTCTTAGATTCCCAAGGAATCCTCTAGATTTTATTAAGATTCCCCTAGATTCCCTAAGATTCCTTCTAGATTCGCATAGATTCTCAAAGGTTTTATAGATTCTCCTAGATTTTCAAAGATTCTTTTGAGATTCCTAGATTCCAAAAGAATACCCCAAGTCTCCTCTAGATTCTCCAAGATTCTATGAAGATTCTTCTAGATTCTTCTACATTCTCCAAGACTCCATCAAGATTACTCTAATTCTCAAAGATTTTAGGAAGATTCCCCTAGATTTCCAAAGAAACGCTTGAGATTCTTATAGATTCTCTTGAGATTTCCCTAGACTGTCTCTGTTCTTAACGGTTTTTTCAAGATTCCCTTAGATTCTCTTATATTCTCAATGATTCAGTGAACCCTTTAGATTCTCTTAGATTTTTCAAGATTCTAAAAAGATTCCCCTAGAATCCCTGAGATTCTCTTAAGATTCCTCTAGATTCTCTAAGATCTTATAAAGACTCCCCTACATTTCCAAGATTGCACCAAGATTCCCGTAGATACCCTTAGATTTTCACTTAGATTCTGTAAGATTCTACAAAGATTCCCCTAGATTCTTAAGATTTAAGGGAGATTCCCTTAGATTTTATGTGGCAATTACATGATCAAGTGGCAACATGAAATGGCAACAACAAGATAATGTAGCAAATACATGCTGAGATGGCAAAAACTAGGTCATGTGGCAAGAAGTACAAGGTGATGTGGCAATAAGTAAAAGCTGAGGTGGATAAACCCTTAACAGATTTCATAAGCAAACTTTTGAGGTTAGTTGCAAGATAAATTGGTAAAACAAGGTGATGTGGCAAACTTTACATGATGAATTGGTAAAACAAAATGACGTGGCAATTACATGATGAGGTGGCAAAAAGAAGATCATGTGGCAAGAAGTACAAGGTGATGTGGCAAAAACAAGGTTAGTTGCAAGATGAATTGGTAAAACAAAATGATGTGGCAATTACATGATGAGATGGCAATATTTACATTTATTGTAATAGTACCACCTATTTTCGCGCGCTAGTGACTTTTTTCTTCTTCTTCTTTGACCACTTTTGGCAGATTAGAATTTTGGCTATGGCGACAGCAGATGCAGCAGTCGTTGTTAGCAATGGGAGTGATGAGAAAGCCAACCCCTCTCATCCCATTCTCATACAGGATTGCTTCCTTTCTAAAGCTGAATTTGACCGCATTTTGAATGGGGGTTGGTCAGCGCATACATCTAAAACTTTCATAGACAATTTGAAAAAGGAAGACTCTGTTGGTAGGAAATCGCATGTTAACATTGCAATTACATGTGGCCACCATGTCCATATCCGAGAATGGAAGTGCTTTAAATGTAACAAACCCTCTATAAATGCAACAAAGAAGAAAGCAGCTGAAAAAAATGCAGATGAAGATTGTACTAAAGAACAGAATGCACAGAACTGAATGACTTTTTTTTTGGAACTACATACTTGTAAGAAATCTTGTTTTGAAATCCAATCCTGTAAAATTTTGAAATCGCATGTATATGTTTAACTCCATTTTTGTTCTCTATGGAATGCTGTTATGTACGAGTGTTGTTATGTAATATAATGGAAATGCTTTTTGACAAAAAAGAAAATGTGGTGATTTGTATTCTGAAATGAACATACATCAATCATCTACGGAAATGCTTTTTGACAAAAAAAACTGTGGTGCTTTGTTTTATGAAATCATCATACATCAATCATCTGTAATCCGTCATTGCTGAAATACATCATCTGTCATAGTAATGGATGTATTATTCTACACAACTCCATTCAGAGCCTCCTGCAATAAGGCTTTGGAGAGAACTTCACGTCTGTTGTATGCAAAGTCTTCATCGAACCATTCACTTGAGAACTATTTCATAAAACAGATTAACAATAGTAGACAAACCTAAACAATAAAAAACTTAAAAGATATGAACTCTCACACTTTTTTCCTTCCATGGAGTAGGAAACAATGAGTTCCATGCATGACATAACATATAGGCCACAACCCTAATCATCTTTCTGTTTTGGAAACTTGGAACTGAACTTCTTTATGGAAGAATTTTTCTAGAACCAGCATAAATTTCAACAAAACAATAATCCACATGGGTCACTTATAACAAACTTGTAACATTTAGAATCGAATGTTGATCTATTTCTTTATGTATAAGTTCATACGTACTCATTTCTTGTTGTGTGATACATATTCTTTATGCATAAGTTCATACGTACTCATTTCTTGTTGTGGGATACATATTCTTTTATATTCTTTTGATGGATCCTAGAACTTGCTGATAAATTTTCAGACTTCCTGTATAAAGGATAAGTAAATTGCTGTCCTTTTAATTTCACATATAGCTACATAAGTCTATAGTCTCAGTAAACTAAAAAAAAATTTCTTTTTTGATTGAAAAACACAAATTATCCTAAAAGAATTTAGAAAAGAGAAATATTGTGGAGCTTAAAGAACTAAAAATTTTCCTTTTTGCACTTTGCATGTATTTCCTTAGCCATTTGGGCCTGGGTCATAAATGTTAGAATTTGTCTATGTGCATTTCTTACACTTGATAAAAAAGCGGACTTTAGAGGTTTTCCAAAAACATTTAATTTATAGCAATGCTCATCCGGATTCCACGCTCAATTCCAATGGGATTAATACGCTCATCTTGTGCAATTCTCTCTCCGCGTTGCTTGTGCTTTTGCCTAAACAAAAAAATTTGCTCTATAGAGACATTACACCATCTGAATTTGAGAAACTTCCCATCCTGATCATATGAATTTGTGGAATCTTGGGTTGGGTTATTCCAGTTCAAGAAATATAGGTGTGAATTCAACAAGTTTTTTATTGATGGATTCGTTAACTTGTTTCAATCAGGATTTTTAATAATGTCCTAGTAACTTAAATCTTACCTCTAGATAAGAACGTACCTGAGTTTTTTTTCTTGGCTTCACGAAACTGCTTATTCTTCTCAAAGAATGAACGCAAGCATGTAGGCCACCAATTGCAAACCCTACTCACCAAAAAACATATGTGAGGAAAGAATGCCTTTTATCAACATTATTTAACAAAAGAAAGATACAAAGCTAGTACGTTCCAGTTTCATAACATAGGAAGAAACTTTTTGCCAAAACCCAGTCACAGAACACTTTGGTTGCTGCAGAATCTGTACATTAGTCTGCTGAATTTTTGAGGACATTCATTTGATAATAACATATCTCTTTATTATTTTCCCATGGCAAGGATCTTTGAAACCATGTTTTAAAGAAAAAAAACTCGATCTAGCTATCAATGTGATTTCATGGGCTTAACCAGGAATTTGACGCATCTCGAAACAGGGCAAATCGAAATTTACTTGGAAGAATTTCTTTGAAACGGCAAGCCAAGGCCCCAGATCATCCAAGATAGAAGCAAAACAACTAAAAAGGCATGTCCACGAGCTGCAGACCAATTTGTTATTTGAAAATCGAGGGGTCTAGATCTTTTAGACCACAAAACTTCTAGGTCCAACCCCCTCCAATTTTTGTCTTAGATACAATTTTATGCTTCTTGTGTATTCTAGCAGCAGAAATTGAACGAAACTGGCTTAAGATTCAGGTATGGAGATCTTTGCAAATGGGTTTGTAATTAAAGCATTATCATCGCTTTGCATAATGAAGTTTTTACCGGAAAGGCTTTCAGAGGTGCTCCATCAATCCCAGACTTGCCATAGCCAGATTCTGTGCCTAAACCCCTATACTTGGTTAAGCTATCCCTTTTTATTACCGCTCAAAAATGTTTTGGGGGACGAATGTTTGGGTGCAGGGTAGAAATTCATAGATTTGAACAATTTCTTGCTAATATGGGTGCGGACTGCTACAGCAGCATATGCCACTGGTCGAATTGCTGAAAAGAGAGAAAATTTCGCATGGAAAATCTCTGTATATTCAATTTCTTGCTATAGTAATCTGTGCTAGGAAGACAAAAGCTTCAATTCACACATAGAGAAAGCTTAATATTCTGTATGGGGGAAGGTCAGTTGGGATCCCTTTCCGGGTGCATGGCGGGGTCCCGCGACTGGCAGTAGCCGGGAGCGTGTCACCGGCCACCCAGAAAGGGGGACCAACTGACCTTACCCCACGATATGGAAGTAGGGGAGATTTTTTTCTCCCCCTTTTTCCTGTCTTGCGCCAGAGCTTCATCGAGGCGCCAAGCAGCCAAGGGCTTCGCCGGCGCCATAGCTTCATCGACCTGTTGCATTTCTTGCTTTTTGAAGGCGCTTCTCTTGTTTCTTGATCTTGTTAGAGTTCTTAGTGGCGGTAAAAGGTTTGCTTGCTGATTCTTCTTGTACTGTCTGGTATAAACAGAGTTAGAGCGAAAATATTAAATGCCACAGATTTTCTTTCATTTCTAACAAATCTTTTGTTGATTTTCGTGATTATTTAACTACTTTTTTCTGTCTTACAGGTTTAGGAAGGCACTCGTTATCTATTCTGGCGACTTTTGCTTTCGATTCATACTCTATGGGTGTTTTTAGGTGTTTTGTCTGGTATAAACAGAGCTGGTGCAAAAATATCAGATGCCACAGCTTTTCTTTCATTTCTAATAAACCTTTTGTTGATTTTCGTGATTATTTAACTAGTTTCTTTGTCTTATAGGTTTAGGAAGACAGACTTTTATCTATTCTGATGACTTTTGCTTTCGATTCATGCTCTGTGGGTGTTTTTAGGTGTTTAGGTAAGTTTCTTGCAAGTGAACTTACTAGCTTTTCGTGCATGTGAGCGTTTTTACTGCTCTATCTGTAGAGAAAATGGAAAGGGAGCGGCTGGAAAAGGCTTGCAAAATAGGAGGTATCTGTTGCAGTTCTATGCTTGAAGGGTTTGTACTTGAACACGGTAAAAGGCATTTCTTGTTGCTGCTGTTGTTACAACTTTCTTTGTTGTTGAATTTCATATATTACTGTGGAAATCTGTTCTAGCAAAAGTGTCATTCGAAAATGAATGTTATTTGAATATGGCAGTGGTTCTTTGAATGAACAAGGTGACCAGTTTAAGCTGTCACCCGGAATCAGGGTACCCAACTTCTATTCCGTATTATTGGCACTGCCAGGTGTCATCACAGAAATGCACTATAGAAAAAAAAATCGATCCTATTTCTAAATTGTGGGGAATTTGAGAATGAAACAATGGGATCCAGAGAGTTTGCATCAGATGAAAACGGTGACAAAAGCCCAGTGATTATCTTTGAATGGGGATTTGAGGAGTTTTGATGAATTCAAACAAATTGCTGCGATATGTAGACTCAATAGCACGAAGGAACTAGTACGAAGGACAATATATAGTAGTATATAAAATACAGTACTATACTAGTAAAACATTACATTAGTGAAATAGTACGAAGAACAATATATAGTAGTATATAAAATGCAGTACTATACTAGTAAAATATGCAGTACAATATTCTCAGGAACCCTAATCTTGAACATCGTAAATTTGGTACTCGTCGTATTCACGAGCCTTGTTTTGCTGCGTACTCCTTGCAGTACATGCTCTATAAATGCGGCATTCTATCAAACTATTCATAGCCTTTTAGTTCTGTCTTATTTCTGCAACTATGGCGCTTCTCATGAGCAAACAAATCGGGAATTTGGCGGTCCTTTGGGGTAAATATTGTAGGTTTCAACACTTCTGATTTCTTTTGTGTATGCTGGATAAAGAGTGCACATAGTTAATTTATTTGATGCTAAGCTGGAAAGATCTAACAGAGGCAGAAAAGGGGCCGCTGATTTGTGCCGTTTAAGTTGTGCAAAGATTGCGCAAAGATTGCAAAGAAAGGCATGCAAAGATTGCGCAAAGCTTTAATTTTAAGCCGTGCAAAGATTGCTAAAATGGTAGGTTTTAGAGCAAAAGAAGCTGCAAATATGTTCTGTTTTAAGGTCGTGGAAGGCTTAAACAGAGGTAAAAATTCCTTTTGCAAACACAGAAAGGAAAGGAGTATCCGGAGCAAGGTACTGGGAGCTATTGCTGTAGATTTCATGCACTGCCTCTTCCCTGGCTGCCCCTCTGCCTTCAATTTAATTCTGTTTTGATTTCCAAAAATATCATGTCTAACATTGCTCTGCTTCAGATTAGACATTTATTTGACAGATTTTTCGGTAAGGAATTTTTCACAAGGCTGTTGAAATGCCGAACAGTTGGGCCATCGGAATTGGACCTTTTTTCTACAGCTCATTCTCTTAGCTATGTTCTATTCTATCCCAGAAAGACAAATTTTTTGAGCTAAGTATCAAAGTTGTTATTGCATCCTTTAAAAAAGGTTATCATTGAAGTTACTATAAGTTGTTGCAGAATATAGTTGTTGCATACAATCCAAAAAACATGTTAGTTTTATTTACTCCTTTGTACCTAGTAGTTGTACTTTTTGGAGAATATAGGAATAATGAAGCACATATTTCATATGAGAAGAATAAACCCTTAAAAAGGAAAGAATCATAATGCATCCCTGTAAAGAATCCAAAAGATCACAGGAATGTTAGAGCACATCTTTTTCAACCAATAGAAAAGTACTTAAAAAAAGCTTATCACAACACTAACAAAACTCTATATCCATTGGAATACACAAATCTTCATTTTTATTTTGTGATGGGGTTGAGAACCTGCCCAAGGAACGCCGCATGTTACGTCGTATGCGGTGTTCCCTTTAATCTAGTGGCCCCTTTTTCAGGATGCGCGTTGGACCATTGATTACCAAGTTTTTGAACTGGCCGAGGCCTTTTTTGCTACCTAAGAATTTGGAAACGAATTCTTACCCTGCTGGATACTCTTCTATTTGGCGTGCTCAGGCTTTAGCTGGGTCGAGTGCCCTAGTGAGCATTAGAAATGGTAAAACTGTGATAGAATGATGATTTGTTATGAATACAAACTAAAATGCCTTTGTTCTTACAACATAAGCTTCTGCCAGGATCAGCTTCTAGATCAATGCTGTTGTGGTCTTTCGCTGGTCAGACACAGGTGATCAAACTCTTCCTCTATCTTTCTTGAGACCTGGGATTGCGTTGCTTTGTCCGCTTCAATTCTTTCATCCGTAACGAAGACAGTGGGCACTCATCGACTACTGAGGTACTGGTTTTCACTTGGCCTACAAATCCCTATCCCCTTCAATACTGAGCGAAAGGTACTCTATCTATTTTTCTGGAACCAGTGTCAGAACTCACCAAGAAGTTGGACCAGAACAAAGCAAAAGTTATGCTTCCAGGGAGCACGTGTTGGGCATCCATTAGCATTCTGAAGTATGTTGACTGTTTGTGAACTTTGTGCTAGTATGTGCATTCAAGGAATTGCATGTGAATTGAACTATGGTAAAAACAGGTCTGCTCTAATGGAGATGAAACTTAGTGGTTTGGAGCAGAGGTGTATGCTTGAAGTAATAGAGCCATCAGATATTTTATGGTATATCTACATTCTATATGCTTCACGGCCATTATTGCTTGCACCAATGCCTTTAAAAAATCATGTTTCTAATAGTTAGATATGGCTCCAATATATAGTACTGGTTTAGGTTGTGGCAATGCATAGTTAGCAGTCTATCTGGCTTAATATTTGAACTATAGCAACTGCTAATAATATAGTAGATAGAAGGAATGCATTAATCAGGCCTTTTATTTCTTGGGTGTTTCTGGTTGCGAAATGCTAGGATGAACATGGGTTTCCTCAAAGATATTATGAGTTTCTAGACTACTTTGATGCTCCTCATGGACCAGTATTTTTGAATATCTGCGGAGAATCTACTTGCCATGGAATTGTAAATGAAGACAGTAAGTTAAATTTTATGGTCCTACCTTTTGAAAGATGCCTGAAATTTTTGAAAGATGGATTTTAAGTGGACATATTATAAGGTCAACTTATGAAGAAATTGCTCCCGAACACGAGAATCTCATTAATGAACATGCATTGAATGCATAACTTCATGCTTCAGCATATTGGCGTTTGAATTTTGCTTTCAAGGTGTATCAAAGTACATGAGCATCAACATAGGTTGCTCATATTCTGATTTCTTGCCTTAGTTGATTGTGCCAGTTTTCTTATGCCATCCAAAATCAAGTCATAAAGCAAATGAGTGCTTAATTATCAGGGCAAGCTTTTGACATTCTTTTTTCAATTTTTAAGACAGCCAATAGAAAGTTACACGATAGCAAAACTATTCATTAATCTATGCCGTGAGCGCCTGATGTATTTTAAATTTTTTAAAATTAAAGCTTTTCCTCTTCTTTGCAAGCTACTTGCCAAGAAGTCCAATGCATGCCTTGAGCATCGGCACTATGGAAAAAGCATGCACTTCATGAGGAACCTTAAGATAATTTTTTATGATCTAGGGGAATCTTGATGGAATCGTGGAGAATCTTGAGGATTTCATATAATCTAAGAGAATCTAGGAGAATATACATAGAATCTTGGGAAATGGACAGGAATCTTGGGATGGAAAAACTAGGGCAACTTCAGTAGAATTACACTCTTGTAGGGTATTTTTCACACATTTTTGTCACAGATGAATCTTCTTAGAATCTCGAAATCTTAACGAAATCTATGGTACTTTAAGAGAATATAGAGGAATCTTCTTGGAATCTTTGAGAATCTAAAGGAATCTCAATAAAATCTTGGAATCTATAAGAATCACAAAAGGATCTTTGCGGATCTAAAGGAATCCAAGGCAATCTTTATAGAATCTTTGAGAATCTAGGGGAATCTTGATGGAATCTTTGAAAATCTAGGGGAATGTTCATAGGATCTTAGGGAATCTAAGAGAAGCTACATAGAATCTTGGGAAATTTTGGGAGAGTATTTGAGAATCTAGAGGAATCTCCTTAAAATCTTTAAGAATCTCGGCGAATCTTGGAGAATCTAAGGGAACCTTTATAGAAGCTAAGGGAATGTAGGAGAATCTACATAGAATCTTGGAGAATCTAGAGGAATCTTAGAATAATATCTTATAATCTAGAAAAATCTTAATGGAATCTTGATGAATTTTCATATAGTTTAAGGGAATCTAGGAGAATATACATGGAATCTTGAGAAATGTAGAGGAATCTTGGGATAATCTTTGAAAATCTAGGGGAATCTATATAGAATCTTAAGAATCTAGGAGAATCTTTCACATTGGGTGTATTTTATAGGGTGTTTTTCACATATTTTTGTCACAGATTTCTCCAAATGTGTATATCCTAAATAATAATAAACTTGTTTTATGCTATAGTTAAGAACTAACCTTAAGAAGATGGATAACAACACCATTTACATGTTGGAAAAAGGTGTAAACATAAGATGTCATTAAGCCAGCAAGCTACAACTTGGTATCTTCCATACTGATACCTTGGTATCAGTATGGAAGGTGCTCATAGTTCTCCAAAGGTGCTTAAGGTATCTGAAGGCGCAAGCTACAAAGATATCAGTATGGAAGATACCTTGGTATCTTCCATAAAATATTCCACGAAAGTTGTCAAAATATAGTTTCAAAGAATGGCCTTACAAAAACTAATTGGCATCAGATAAATTAACAATCCGACTGCTTCAAGCTATAACTAAAGAGTTGCTCTGGCAAAACAAGCACGCACGATTACGTTGGCAAATGGTTTTTTCCATGTTTTCTTTTTTGGAAAAAAAGAGTTTATTGAAAAATAGGATTTTTTGTGCATTGTGAACCATTACGAGTTCTTTAGGCCAAAGGCCATAATGAAATTATTATCTTTCTTCTTTATTATTATTAGATGCCATTGAAAATCTGCAGCCAAAATAGTCCAAACAGCCGATTACAGATCACAATTGATTACTTTACTGAATCGAAAATAGATGGGTCTTTTTGTATCGAAAATAGATAGATCACAGCCGATTACAGATCACAGTCGATTAAGTTATGTTGCTGAATCAGGCTCGACTTTTTGCCCTTTGAAAGTGGTTTCATGCCATCGAAAACCCAAAATAAATCTAAGGGATCTGGTTTTAGAGTAGATGCCATCGGAAACCCTCGGCCAAAATAGATGGATCTTTAAGAAGGCAATAGATCACAGCCGACTGAATCAGGCCCGACCTTTTGCCGAGGCCGTCCGTACATCCAACTTCTTGCTTCTCAGATCCGACTACCTCTTCCTTTGCAATCTTCATTTGTGCAACCAAATCCATGGCTGATGTAGCTGGAAGCGAGGTGTCTTCAGGTTTGGTAAAAGCTTTTAAGTGCAGATTAAAGTTTATTTCTGTTCAAAACGATTACAACATTTTCTACTTCACCATTTTCTTAAGCATCCCAGTGTTTGGATTTCTTGCTGCACCATGAATTTTTGGAGGCAAGCCCAAAGGACTTCAGGGGGAGTTTGCTTAGATAAAAAAGGCAGGTTGCCTGAAAACAGTCCCCCTGCAACTGCCATGGTGTTAAATTCAAGCCTGCCTTCTTTTGCAGCCCCTTATTTCCATAGCTCTACCTTTGTGGAAGCAGATGACATTGCAATGCAAATGCAAGAACCATCTGTTGCGCCTTTGGTTTGGGAAGCCTTTGATTAGAGGAGAGAAGAGAGGGAGACCCAAGAAGGACCCCACCCATAGCTACTGGGAACCAAGTTCCCAACTCCGTTCCCGAGGGTCCAGAGTTCCACAAGTTCCCACTTTAGTTCCCAGTAGAAAAGGGAATATACATCGAATATACTCAAAGGATCCCTCGAATATACTCGAATATCCCATTCCCATCCCGTTCTCGTTCCCATCCATTCCCGTTTCGAATTTTGTGTCCAAGTTCCCGTTCCCGTTCTCGGTACCTATGACCCCACCCTCAAAGATTTGCAGAAGCAGCACAGAAAGAGCAAGAGAGTTTGCAAAGTTTGCTAAAGAAGAGAGGGAGAAGCAAAGCGCTATAGAGAAGGTGGAAAAGCAGAAGCGACGCGCTATAGAGAAGGTGGAAAAGCAGAAGCAATGAAAGGAGAAGAAACAGCTTCTAGAGAAACAACGAGCGAGGACCAAAGCCAGCAAAGTGAAGGGGAAGAAGGCTGCTTTGCAGGCTTCCAGCGTGCTTGAAGTAAGTATCACCGTAAGTATTGCAGGCACAAATATATGAGAGGACATATACGTCAGATCGTGCAGGTTTCTAGACAGTGATTATATTGCAGGAATGGTTTCACAGGAGCGAGGGTTAGAGTTGGACCATTTTGCATCTGCAGTACGTTTTTAGGATGGAGATAACAAACCCTAACTCAGTCAACTCACGTTTGAAGCATCTTCTGGACTGGGTTAAGCACAAGCCCCCTGATGGAGTCATCATTTGCAAGGCTTTGTGGGACACACACTTACATTGTTTCGATGGAATGCTTGGATATTGCCTCAAGGATGTAGGCAAGCTGCATTCCAAGTACTATGCAAAGGGAGTTTTTGCAAAACAAATGGATAAAGGGAAGGACAAATATGCCCTATATGGAGCAGGCGAGATCAAACACTGTGTCGTGCTAGACAACTGGACTTTGTTGCAGTGTGCCAAACATTTCGTAATGTATCATGGGCTACACTATAGCACGAATGTTGAGAACTGAGAAGTTTATTTTGTCTAATACTTGGATGCTACCATCTAACACCATGCACATTAGCCAAGAGCGAGTAGAAGCAGCATGGTGCTTAGACCCTCACACCCTCACAAGCATCCATTAAAGATGTACGTTGCGTTATCTATGGGATGCCTAGTGATATTGTTCCTATTTGTAGAGTGGAAAAAAGAAGGCGAAAGCTTTGGGATCTAGACGAACTTGACGATCCATGTACCCCCTTGTCAAGTGACAAAAGTAGCAATGGTTCTTTGGATGGTGGATATGACACGAACATTCCAGGAACTTTGCATGTGGAGGACACTGAATATGAAGCAGAGACTCTAGCCTTTCTTCCACCAGAAAATCCAGAATTCACTCCCTTTTACATCCCTTTGAATTATAAAGTCCATACTTTAGCTATTTCATAGACATAGTATATTTTGTTTAGTACGTAAATTTTCTTTGCTTCCTTTTCTTATTTCTTAGACATAGTACATTTTGTTTAGTGCGTAAATTTTCTTTGCTTCCTTTTCATTTGTGACATGTTATTGACCCAATGCTTGATTGTGTGTGTATGTGCCAGTGGGATAGCCAGCAAGTGAACCACTATTTAGCCCCTTCATTGATATCGACTGTAATGCATTATTTGACGAATAAAAGGAGGTTGATAATGCGTTGGAGAACGTTTTAGACATAGAGAATGACCCATTTTTTGATGCAGCTGAAATGGCAAAGCATGCAACCAGGATTATTTTTTACCTACGAGTCTCATTACGCAACGCTTCCAACATTGTAGAGGAATGTTTGACAGCAATGGATGATGAACGAGTGAGTGTCCGTGCAGGAGCGACGTGTTTTCAGGGCGAAAATAAATCAGGTCAGAGCTCTGTTGGTGCGTAACTTGAAAGATTTCATTAAGCTTGTACGGGAACACCTACAGACAATGGGTGCATAAACGCTGGAGGGGGGGAAGCTCTTATGTTTGGTATGTTTTGCTTAGTAAAACCTTTCAAGTTACGCACCAACAGGGCTCTAACCCAGTTTATTTCTGCCCTGAAAACAAGTCACTCCGGCACCGATATTCTCGCTCATTCGTCATTCATTGCTGTCAAACATTCCTCTAGAATGTTGAAAGCGTTGCATAATGAGACTTGCAGGTTAAAAATAATCCTGGCCGCATTGCTTTGCCATTTCAGTTGCATCGAAAAATAGGTCATTCTCTATGTTTATGTTTAAAACATTCTCCAACGCATTCTTAACCTCCTTTTGTTCATTAAATGATGCATCGGAGTCGATAGTAATGAAAGGGCTAAATAGTGATTCACTAACTTGCTGGGTATCCCCACTGGCACCTACACACATAAACAAGCATTAAGTCAATAACGTGTCACAAAGGAAATGAAAGAAGAAGAAGAAGAAGAGGAGATTTTAACGTCACGCCACAAGGCAGCGTCCTATCGGACATGTGACACTTTACAACACACCCAAATGGGTCCTGCCCCCACCACTTTACATTGCTGAAGTGGGTCCTTCCCCCACCAACTTTACATTGCGTGGCCACTTTCACAACGAGGCGTTGAACCCGTGACCTTGGGTACGACAGTTTAACGTCTTACCAAAGAAAATCTACGTACTAAACTAAACAAAACGTACTATATCTATCCCATTCATTTCTGGATCGTTGCAAAGTGCCTGAGATCTGCCACGTGCTGAAATCCAAGCAACATAAATCCGTTCAGTCGAGGAGAGGGCCGGCAGAATGGATGGATGTCAACATGGATCCGTTCGTGTCAAAAGCCTGCATGCGACTCCTCTGTTTTGAGTTTTTGATATCTAAAGCTAGATGTTGATCTGATCATGACCCGACCCTAATGGTTCACAATGCACAAAAAGCCCTATTTTTCAATAAACCCTCCCCCAAAATGGATAGAAAATAGAGGGGTTTCTCCCCGAAAAATCTGCCCATTCTTAAAAATATCCGACCATTTACAAATGCATCGGGTGATTTTCCAACTTAAAAAACAAAAAAATCCGGTAAAGTAGACCAAAAACTGCACTTCCAAATATTTTTTCGGTAATCTGAAATACAAGGCGGCATTGGCATCACTAATTTCGAGCCCTGGTTGGCCTCATTGATCAAAGCCTCAGATGACAATAATGACAATAATGATCATCGTAGTGCCAGAAATTCGAAAAAGCAAGCAGATTTAAGATTAACAGCTTCGGACAGTAAGAAATTTTACAAGCAACATAGCTTTGGCAATCCAACGCAGAAAAACATCAAGAACAAATAATATAGCAAAACAAGCAAGCAAGCAAAAAACTGTCTAAACATGAAGGATAGAGCTGTCATCGCTAAATATTTCCTCCGGATTATAAAGTCCAGTCGGAATAGCGCATATGGTCTGCAAAGACCGCCATGGCATTGCTCCGACAAATGTATAGGCATCAGGTTGCATCAAAAGCCTAAGCGTAAGCTGCAAATTAAATCTATGGCAGAATCCTCTGCCAAAAAAAAAAAACAGCATAGATACAAACCTGGATCGCCAAAAATGAGCAGACGGATGGAAGCGCAGCAGCAAGTCTGGAACGAATTAGGGCAGACGGAAAACATAAAACAGAGAAAAAGGCACAAGTCCAAACATAGCAAAAGGATAATTACGCATTTAATATTCTTAGTAAATCCGGGCCTTTAATTCTCGGATGGTATTAATATAATATAGGCATGTATTTGTTCACCATGCGTCTAGGTAAGGTCTAATGGAGATGGAGACCAAGTCTATAATCGAAAAGAAGGCCCAGGATATATACAAAAAATACACCAAATCGTTCCCTTGCCCCTTCTGCTTCCATTATGAGGGCATCTGGCACCTCTCCAAGTTTGATTACATCAATAACAGAAGTTGTCACTCGCTCGACCGCTACATTGCCCAGGGCAGATTCAAGTGCCTGCACTACACGAGGAAGAAGAAAGGTATGAACCATCACTCTTGCAAAGTGCACTTTTGCCCCTTAGGAAAAATTAAAGAGCTGCACGTAACTTATTATATTTTCCTCGAAGAGAACCAACTTGTGCAACCTCTTGCTTTGCTTGGTAAATTGTCCAATGAAATTCACAACTTGCGTCTCTCATCCAATAAGTCTTTGCATGGTAATCCCAGCCCTACTTTTTTTCCTCCTATAGAAGTCATGGATCCTAGTCTTAATTTTAATTCCTCTTCTAGTCTTGGTTCTTCTTCTTCTAGCCAAGAGATCATGGATCGCCAGTATGGTTGCAGTGTTCTTCAAACTCCCCTCGCGTGTCTCTGTACAGAGCAACTCCAATGTTACCCTCCTCATCAATTGAGCCAAGTGGATATGATACCATATCTTGGTGACCGTAACATGATGGCTACCCAAATAAGATATGATTGTTCTGTAGATGGGACCATGGGCCAAACAATGGCAAATCCCAATGATATTTCAAGTGCAGGATGGATGATTAGTTGTCCTAAAATGGAGGTTGCCATAGAAAATGATGTATGTCTTGGAGAATCAACATCGTTCAATGAACAAGGCATGGTATTGATGGAAGAATTAAGAGATGAAAACGTGAATAATGGTGAGATTAATATGGCCACTTATACAGATGAGGCACATAATGTGCATCCACCATTGCTCTATAGGTATGCCAACCAAGAGTTTGAAGGCCAGCATCATATGTATAAATTGTGTGACAAATTTAATGTATGTAACATTAACATCGAAGGCAGTTCTAATTTTAGAGGTGAGCAATTAAATGGCAGTATTGGTCAGGATTTTTCGGTTGAGAATCAAATTGACAAGGAACTTTGGCCAGTTCTACATGGAGATGAAATTGATTCATTCTTGAAGGATCCAGAAGACTAAGTGGGGTTTTCAAGGACTTCCTTTTTGGTAATGTCTAGGGCTAGACTATAGTAATATCTACGGTGTTATAGAATATCATGTGTTTCTTGTCTTTTAGTAGTATCTACGGCTTAGGTGAATATGTACTCTAATAAGAGTAACTTTTGCATATGTATATTCCTTGTTTGGCTTGGTTATCGTTTGAATAAAAGTTACTTTGACATGTGGAACATGTTGAGGCCATTATATTGGCATGCAAATTTTGAGAAATATTTTGCTTATGAAAGGAAAGTTCTACCTTATCCAGTGACAAGAGGAAAGCAGCAGCTTAAAAAAGTTCATATGATTGTTGTGAACTATGATGAAATGCCCAAAATGAATATGTTGTGATGCCCAGAATGCAAAATTAAGTGACATCACAATGATGTGAACTTGGAATTATGTAGTTCAAAAGAGAATAAAATAGATTTGATTTGATTTTTATTGTCCACAAAGCAAAAATCAATGAAAAAGAAGCTCATTTACAGTTAATACACAAAGAAGAATAGGCAATATGGCAAGCGACCAAGAAAGCAAAGTGCCCAACCAAGAATCATGAAATCAGTGATAAAATAGCTTAATTTTGTTTAGGAAATTTCTAATTTCAAGCAAAGCCCCAAGAATCATAAAATAAGTTTATATATTTTGTACAGGGGAATGGAGGTTGGGCCTCCATTCCGGGTTTCCAGGTGGGGTCCCGCGACCGGCGTTAGCCGGGAGCGGGTCACCACTCCCATGCTCTGCCATGGCGAGCAAAGCAAACAGATTTAAAAAATCAGAAGATTTACGTTTCTGCTTCTATGTTACACCGGGGATCTGTGTAAAGAACAAGCTTCATATGCTCATCTTCGATCTGCATGAAAAACTGACGATCTCTGTGCACTAATCTGCATGAAAAACCGACGATCTCTGTGCTTGGCGGCAGCCCTAAAGATGAACCCTAAAAACAAAATGGAGAACCCTAACCTGCGCCGCCGGTTAGGCGGAATGCATTAACCCAACTGCCATTCCGCAGTATTGGGCTGTGCCACGTGGCGCCACGAAAATGCACGCCAGTGAAAAAAACGGACCCAACTTCTATATTGTTTAAGGAAATTCTTAATTTCGGACCTTGCCCTTCTTAAACGAGATATGGTTCTATGCTTCTAAAGCTTGGTGATGGCCGCTTGTACCATGGCAGTATTAACCATCTCCTATCCTAAGGTAGCCGGATAAACCCTAATCTTCCATCCTCTTTTGCTTTGAACCTCATTCCAAGATGTTTTTCAGATTACTCCATGCAGAACACAATATCGTCGTTCGGAAGTAGCAGTTGTCAAAGTCGAGCCAAGGCTTGCTCGTTTTGCATTGGTGAGTCCGTCCAATCTTCTTCCATTTCAGGCGTTCAGTTTATTGGTATACCTATTGATGTGAAGAATATGGCAAAAATAGCTTTGCCTCTGGAAACTATATAGACTTTACATTATACATTTAAGGGAAAATTACCAAAATGCTCCTTTATGTAAATCTAGAGACAGCATAAACAAGAATATAGAGTTATATAGATGAATCTTAGGATTATCATGCATGAATTTCATTGGGTTGGTTACCTTCGGGTAATTGTGAGGTTGAAAAATTCAAAGCGTTCCTTTCTAAGAGCTAGAATAATGGCTGTGGAATTGTTCTTTTGAAAGGCCGTACCAACTAGGCTTGCTAGAACTGTGATTAACTACTGAATGTTTATATACACGGTGTGGATACTTGTTTAATGACAATGAGCTTGTACTTATGCTTTGCTTTGCATTTATGTGTATGCCCAAATGATTGCTAAGAAATTGGAATTCTTTAATTATGCAAGTAATAGAAAAGGCTATGCATATTGACTGAACCTAGATATCATATCAAAGGCAACTGAGCTGGGTCAGCATTTGTGACTTTAAGTGCCATTCATGGTGACGAGTTACTATTCTGGCAGAGTAGAAAGCCCTGCACTTCACGTCTTCCTTCTGAGAGGTGCAGATCAGTTGTCTTAGTTCTAGATGAGGCTCTAAGTATTTCCTCACTCTGAGAACTCCCCCAGGTCCATGTTCTGCAAATTAAACTACATGTGTTTGTAGTTTCATTAGAAATAAACAGTTCCAAGTTTATGACTGAAAGAAAAATAAGTGTGCTCACTCAAACTGCCAAAAGGGGATGACGATGGCTCTGAATTTGCAAGATGCTGACTGATTTCTAGTCCAAGCAATCTGCTCATATGTGTGACCTTAATGCAAAGTTTTTTACTCGCTTTTTGATCCAGTTTTCAAAACATTGAATATCAGTAACCTGCTGACCGTATGCAATTAAACAACTGGAGGACAGAAATGACGTTGCATTTCCTATACTTCTTTCCATGCTCATCCCCAAGTATTGTCCTCATTCTATTCTAGCTAATCTGCTCTGTCCACTTCACTCGTTGTATCAACATGAACAATGTCAACATTCAGATCCCATCTAGAGTGATGATAACTAGATTCCAGCAAAGCGTTTCCATAAATAGTGCACAATAGATAGCTCATTTCATGATTTTACGGGTCTCCTATTTTTTTTTGTTTCTCGTTTTATGCAAAGAATGACACTTTTTTTGCTTTTTATGGAACAGGCTGACATACATTTATCAGATTATGATGGCCTCAGAGCAAGTTCGCCAAATATGGCTACTGGTGTAGTGCCATGTACACAAACAAGTGCACGACCCAATTCCAAGGTCCAGTATGCAATTATCTGTATTTTCTTTTCATTTTTTGTTAAATTAATGCCGACGAAAGAGAGATGCTATTGATGATTGATTCAGGGTTCAATACATATCAATGCTGCTTGGACACGAAGATCAAAGGGAGAGGGACCAAAAACGAGCAGGAAATCTTGGAAGCAACGAACTGAGAAATACATGAAGCCATTTATGCTTGACATTTTTATTTCAGCACGATATATTCATGCAAAAGTTGTCCACAGAGTGACTTCAAAAGTCATATCAGTGGCAACTACTAATGCAAAGGACTTGAGATTTTCCTTGCCATCCTTAATTGATGTAAATGCTTGCAAGGTTATTGGTAAACTGATTGCAGAGCGCAGCATGGATGCTGATGTCTATGCTGTGACATATGAACTGCGTAAGGGGGAGAAGTTGGAAGGGAAGTTGGCCGTTGTGTTAGAAAGTGTAAGGGAGAATGGCGTTGCCATAGTTTGATGCGATGCCTCAATACTTTGATGGACCAATGGTAGAGCAAATCTAAGTTTGGTGCTTAAGCAAAGGAAGTCAGTCATGCAATATTGCTGATGTTCTTACCTACTGTCATATTGGCTTCGCAGCAATTTCATGATATTCTCGAGTCTCATTTGAAGCTTGCTCCCATGAAGCTTGTACCAGGTCCCATTCTTCCATTTTATTTTTATTTTTATTTTTTTTGCAGGAGATACCAATCTATTCTCTTTGCTTTGAGAATTAAATTGAATTGAGAGAAGGATGGCGTATGCAGCGGGATCTTATAGAATGGTTTGGTCGTGCTATTTGTCCTGCCCTCTATTTGTCACTCCATTAACCCTTTAAACTTTTAACTATCTTAATACTCTTGTGACAAAGTCAAGATTGGCAATATAGTCCAAAAACTTATTAATCTAAGTTACTATATTTTGTAAATCTTAAATCCGAATATTGTGAATCTTAAATGGAATATTGTGTATAAGCGACAATCTTGAAACAAGATGCTAACGCATCAATGGGTTGCCCTTTAAAGGAGCCATTGACGCATGCACAATTACTGAAACGCTCCTAGAGCGTTAAACACTTGAGATCAAACACGAGAGAGAATAAAGGACCCAGATAATAAATATCTTTCATTAATAATATTCATAACTCAAGGTTACAATTGGAACTACATAGGAATTCAACACAAAATAGCATCTCTTCTATCGCTCATGCTCCCCTCGCTCAACGGTCACGTAACTACTAGAATAATCTGTAAGAAAAGAGAATGAAATGATGGGGATTAGTCCAGGACAAGGACTAAGTGGGCAATCGTTACCTGGTCTAGACAATCTGGAAAAGAAACGCAACATGGCAACACAACTTCAACAGAAAACTTCAACAGAAAAGAAACACAACATCACAACACACAACATCATCAATTATTAATGTTATCCAGGGATGATCAGTCCCTCGCCCAGGCTCTCACGTACACCGTTCGCGACACGGATGCACGTTCACACACCAATCACCTGGTGTGCACGATGCTCAATCGCTCCAGCCCTCCGGCATCGACGAAGAGAGCGGGTTCATTCACACAATTATTCCATATCTTATTAACATTCCGTTGACAATCATATTAATCAGCAAAACCATAAATAAAGAGCAATGCTTCAACAAACATTAACTACAAACAAGAATTACTTTGTAAAACACTCGGTAAGTATGTTTGTGACAATAAAGCATAACAGAGGTTAAAAAGTAAAACTAGGCAAAGCTATGGGTTTCAACCGAAACTCGAACCTGGGTCTATGGGACAACAGGTTAAACCCTTAACCAACTAATCTATCAACGGCTTTTAAAGACAAAATGCAAAGTATAAATAAGGATCGACGGAATAGGGTTTAAATAGGTATAAACAGAGGCTTAAAACTGTGTAGAACAGGCAGAGAAGCAACTATGGCCGGATCTCACAGGAAGGGCCGGAACTGGCCGGATTCAACGATACTCAGGCAGTTTTTAAGATATCATCACTTGCATGACATATAAGAGCAAGATTCCGGAACCATTTGGTCTAGAAACAAGGATTTGCAGCCGCCATAGCTGCCTCAAGAACTTTCTGGAAGGAAAGAAAACATCCTAAAACAATCTAAGAATGGATTAAGAACGATTCTTAAGGCATTATACGCTAGATTGGGCTTGAAGGAATCGCGGGCTGCATAAACAGCAAATCATGGCAGACTTGAACAACCGGATACTTCCTATGGATTTAGCAACAACAAAACATAGCAATCTAGCATTAGCGGCCAAGCCTTCACGGATTCTTATGGATTTGGCTCCGGTTAACCCACCTGCTCGGATTGCTCTTCTTCTGTAACTAGACCTGAAGGCGCTGGTGAAGCTTCTGGAATATTTGATATAAAAAGACGTTTTTCCCTTTTGTTATGCTATAACCTAAAGTTGAGGAAAATATCCCTCACTGCCCTATTAATAATAAAGATCTTTCTAATCTTAGCTTTACTATTTAAGTTCATATCCGGTATTTCGTCAAGTAACTAGCATAATACGAATACCGTATCTACCTTGTTCTCTAACCCTTGATAATCCCTTCCATAATTAGTTATCTCTAACCTATGGTTAAAACTTAAACGTTAACTTACTCTTCAACCCCCTAGGTGTGTCACAATTACAGACTATTGTGATATAGTATGCTGTTTTCGTTTTGGGGTTGTGGAGGGTTTTCAGGCAATGGTGGGGACTATGATTTCGGTATAGTATTGTATAAGAAACGGTATAATTTGCCATGTGAGAGGAGCTTGAGTGTTTCTTGCTATTTTGGGTGCTTGGGAATTTTGGCAATTTCTTCTTCCATGGATGGTTTTTTGCAAAGGCTCTTTGGGAAAAAGAAATTGGCGCCCTTTTTGTAGGGCGTGGATAAGAAGGCATGCCTCCTTCTTTTCTTGGCAAGGGCAGCGGAGGAGAGTTACATTCCGGATGAGTTACCTGAGTTTTTCTCCGCTGTGTTTGCTCCTCACAGGCTTTCGGATTCATGGGAGCCGGAACTGGCTCTGCCAAGCACAAAACGGTGGAGGCTCTTTGTCTCCAGTTGACGGTCTTAGGAATCAACCACAACTCCAAAAGCTTCAATTTGGATTATCCATTGCAGGGGCAACCGATGCCAAGTAGCCATTGCCGATCCTTCCCCAATCGCCCATCCGTACACCGGCCAGAAGCTTTTCGTTCTTTTCACGATCCTAAGACCGGTGGATTTCTTGATGATCCTACGGCTTATAGTGAGGCCATTGTGTCGCGGAGCCAATGCAGATTCGGTGGGCTTGTGTGTTCAAGCTATGGCGGATTTGAATGTGCAGCGCTTATGTCGCTCAATCGGGAGATTTTGCCTCATTGGTTCGAGACATTGAGAGTCACCCAACGATTATAAGTAAAAACGAAAAGCGTAGATTTTGGACACTTTGATGGGCTCTGCGTCAATTGGATTATTGTTGCCGAGGATTAGCCGCCTTCAATGGGTTCCGCAATTGCGGTTTCCTTTTTTTTTTTTTTGGCACGAACCATTGGTTCGCTTTGCACCATTGAGACTTGTCGTGGGGTGCGGTGGAAAAAGTAGGGGCCCTTGATCCGAGAATATTCCTCAGATCGATGGTCCAGAATAAAAGATGAAGCAAACGCTATAATACATGGGAAAAACGATCACATGTAATGGAGTGTGACTTCCAACGTTTGAGTTTGGTATTGCGGGAGGGCCTTCTCGCAATGGTTGGGACTATGATTTTGGTGTCGTATTGTATGAAAAAGGGTATGTTTTGCTATGTTTGAGCAGCTTAATTGCATTTAGTGGTCACGTTGCTATTTTGGTGTGTTTTGGATGATTTTTTGCCATGCTTAAAAGAAAAAAAAGCATTTGCAGGATGTGGATAAGAGGATGTGGATAAGAGGACATGCTTCTTTCTATTTTATGGGCGTCAGGGTATGCAACTAGCGAGGTGGTCGCGGATTAGGGCTTGTTTGTTCTTTTTATTGAAATGTTCTATTCTTGGGCTTTGCAAGGGCCATTGACAAGAATCTAAGCTTCATACAGACCGGAATCCCGGTTTCGACAGCAGGAATCTCAGGTTAAGCCGCATCGCCGGAGCTCGAGCTATGGCGGCCAACCAGCATATCCAGCAACATAGGGTTTTCTCTGAAAAGATTTGAAGAGTTTGCTGGAATCTATGGACATTTGTGGATTAATCCGGTATCTCTGTCCGGTTAAGGGCTGGAACTGAAGCGTTTTCTGCTGGGAATATTTTTCCTGAGGAACACATCTGCTCCTTTTCCTTGATGACACCTTGATTACAGCTTCTTCATATAAAGACAAAGCAGAAATCGTAGTTGCCTTTTTCAACTAAGATGGTAAAGCATCAAATCGCAGTACCTGGTCATATTGTTATAGCTGCATAATTGGGTCATACAGATCCAGATCTGTACATGCATACAAACAGTGCTCAGCCGACCCATTTGCAGATTCGAATCTATGTCCTAGCATCCAGCATAAGGATCATTTTGCACTATTGGCTCCTTGCCATTCAAATCCTCTCAAGATCTTCTTTCAAATCTGTTTTTGCTTTGAGCAAATTTGTTTTTGCCACATATATCCGCTCCTTTTCCTTGGTGACAATTTGATTATAGAGATAAGGGTACTTTCAGACTATAGGGTTAAATTAAGGTAAAATTTAAGTTAACAAATTAATTGTTATGCTAAATTAAGGTAAAATTTATGGAGCTTTCACACCAGCTGTTATGTCAAGTAATAACATTACAAAACCTGTTAAAAATGGTTTCACATGCAATTTGTTATGTTATCTACTAACATAACATAATCTGTCAAAAACCTTTTCGCACAAGAGTTCCTTATGTTAATTAGTAACATAACGTAACTGCTAACGGTCATTTCACATTGTACAACTACAACTTGTTATGTTATTTAAGTTTCGTTGTTTTTTTTCAAAGAAAATACAAGTGGTTGGTCCATCCAAAAGCAATGCCCGGTTATGAAATGCGAGGGTTGACAATGGAGGGTGGTACTTCCAATGTGAAAACATCTTTTCTATGTCGCCCGATGGTTATGTTCGATGAACATAATGTATTGCAAAATATAATAATGCATGAACAAGAACATGAAATTAGCCAATACAATGCATAAGGATAAATAGGAACACCCAACTAGAAGAACATTCCATTAAGTTTTACAAAACAACCGGTCCGAAATACATCATGAAAAAGAAGAGAGTCAATACCCAACCACTATCCTTGCAAAGTGGTCACGCATACGCACCGCAAGTGTGAATGATCCACCTTGGTGATAATCACGCATTACGTGAATGTATGCTAACAAAGGTCTAGCCTTTCAGTAACCTTATCACATGGCAAGGTGCATCTGTGGTGCCGCTTCTTGACTCCCCATGACTTCGCCTTTACAAATGCACCCTCTATCAAGCTTCGCATCCTCAGATGTCGAGGGAGAATCAACATACTCAAGAAGAAAGCAAGCTGTTGATATCCCCTCATGGGAACAAGGGCTTCATTCTTCATCGCTTTCTAACATTCTAACTTTCCCGGGCGCCAGATGTCCACCGTAATCGTAGACAAAGGACCTAAGGACCGCACATCTCAAAACTTCCCGCCAAATGCCCGAGTAGAGTCGGGCAACTAGCTCCAATCTTCTAGTTCATCATCAGATCCTTGATCTTCCGGATGACGTATCCGTAAGGTCGTTGATTCCAACAATTGATTCATAGTTCAACTTTGATGCCGGGCATGGCATTCGTGAAGAATCAGATTGAAACCGTGAGTAGCACTCCATTGTCGCGAGTACTATCAATGCAGATAGTATCATCATGGCCTAGCGGTGTCATTTTCTCGCCCATCGTAGAATAGCGAAACCGTAAGGAAGAAACGATACATGAGCGGGATCGCGCCTTGCATCATGGCATTAACGCAGATGGCTCTACCGGTGCATATACAACCAATGATCCGATGGATCTGCATCGCTTCTCTTGTAATATAAGAGTGTCTACAGTGCTTGAACCCCGCAAAGAAGACTTTCGGTAAGAATGCAGTTGTTCATTTGCAAAGAAAGTGGGCATGCAAGACATACTTCAATACGGAAAAGAGATACTGCTGCTGTGGTTTTGGCCCTTAGCTATGTGTGCAACTTCCTCGCATGGTACTTCCATTTGGAGGAGCAAACCGCAAGACCACATACCATAATGTCAAGTTTCTCAAGGAACGGTAACAATCAAAACTATAATTATTACCTCATGCCTAACATGTTCATCCTTCGTAATCAAAAACGCGTTGGTGGGATGCATGTATGTAACCATAGGGATGTTGTCGCACATAGCACAAGACCATTTGGTTCTCCATGGCTGCTCATATTCTTCCAAATGTAACTCGAACATCATCACTCTATCATTTGATATAGTAGTCCAAGGGTAGGATGTAGATGCACCAACACCCGAAAGCGTAAACTGCTTGTCATCCTCTCGAAATGAGCTTTAAGAAGTTCTCGCGAGAATTTAGCATTACCGTATGCACATGAAAGTGTGGTAGTCGGTTGTAGGTAACTAGCAGCTCGATTAACATCTCGAAAGGAAATGTAGCTTCCCACTTACCATCAAAGTCTCTTCCATTCATGTTATTTACAACCAAAGAGTTGACACCTTCGCAATATCTTTGCATTGTGGCTAACCATCTTTGTGCACCAAAGGCCATTCCAATCGTTGACCAAAGGTCCATTCCCAGTTTCTAACAGTTCCAAAACTCACATACACTTTCGTGACATTTTCTACATACGGTTTACATTTTCGTGACCATAAAGCTTAGTACCGAATGAAAACGCATTGCAATTTACAAATAGTACCGAACAAAAAAGCAAAGAAAAAGTAGAATAAAAAGCACGTAAAAAAATCAGGATTGATAGGAAGGAAATACCTACAGGGAGTAGCAGCCAGTTTTGTCAGCCGGTTAACATTCGTGTTCGCCTCAATGAGGAGCTCCGCCACCGTGAGGAGCTCCGGCCTCATTGTCGGCGACGTCAGCGACCTCGACATATTTGACAAACCTAAATGAAGGGGAGGGCACCCAATAAATTTACCGTGAAATTGTAGGGTTGTCAACCCAATCGTTAACACTTAACAAAACAATAACGAATGTGAAAGGGGGTTAAATCTTAAATTTAACTTTAACAAATTGTTATAAGTTAACCCCTTCGTTTTAACCATTTCCTTAACAAAAATCGAATGCGTTGCTAGTTAAGTTAAATTTTCTTAACATAACAATTTTAACCCTTTAGTGTGTAGGTACCCTAAATTGATTAATATATATTCTCTGCTTGGACGCCTGTTGTTTATTCAAATTTTTAGGTTCTAGGTAAATGCGCTTGTTAGGAAGCGGCTTCTTAGGTATCTAAACCGCTGGATGGTTTTCTGTTTTATGGATGTTTTATGGATGGGCAGATATACTATTGCAGGACGGCCATGGCTGTATGATGGCAACACGGTTTATCGTGTTTATACTATGGCAGGACATGCCATAGCTATGCTTCGTTGAAGGTGGGAGCTTGTTTTTTATTTGTTTTATCTCAGCCATGGGTTTGAAGTGAATATCACAGTGATATGCAAAGGTTGCAATTTTAATGAATGGTGAAATTACATGTTGGCATGTTTCAAATTGACCTTAGGAAGTGGCAAAGCATTTTTTCGTGAAAAAAATGCCAGCCGTTGATGTGGCATCATGCCCGGGATATGCTGAAAATCAATGACCCATATTCAATCCTACAAAATAAACCCATAAACCCTTGAAAAAACCGTTGATGTGGCATCATGCCCGGGATAAGAGACAATGTTGTACTTCCGATTAAATAGAGCGTAAAATGCTTTTGTTTTCATGATTATGTATTTAATCATTTAGTGTCGTTTAGTGGAGGGTTGCTTTATGGATTGCTTTGGCATGAATGTTTGTTATTTATATAACATTAGGTTCCTAATTGTTTTTATTTCCACTACTACGGTCTATTTTATAGTTGTTTCTTTCAATAGCAAGCACATTGAGAACTAGTATTGTCCTATCCATTGCCTTCAACTTTGTTATTGCAATGACAGAAGTTTTTAAAGGGAATGATAAGCCCTGTAGTTTTAGCATTAGCCAAAGAATGTGTTTGAGCTTGTGTAAACACACTCTAAAAAAACTTTTGCTTTTAATGCATTTCTTTTTCCACGTCCTAAAGATAAGAATTGGAAGATCTTTATGTTAATTTGGAGAAAGATCAGTTGGAATTCTTGGAAAATTATGAGTGTCCAATGTTGCAAGTAAGACATAATGTTGGTCTTCATTGGCAGAATTTGGCAATCGTTGAGCAGCTAACCGGGAAAATTGGACCGGTTAGCTCACTCCTACAATATTATAAAAGGGGAGTTTATTTTAGCGCTTTCTTTCTTGATGCAGTTCTTTTCTGATCAATCTAGCCCCCAAGAACTCATGAAGATCGGCTATGGTGCTCGGATTTGCCTGATTTTTGTTCAGAATTTGTTACAAAATCCCCTGTTTCTCTCTGTAAACCGAGTAATTCTTATGATTTTTGCTCATAAGAAATTCGGTTGCAAATCCCCTGTTTCTGTCTCTAAACGGAGCTTTTCTTCTCCTTTTCAGCTTGCTCGTAGCCCCGGCCTTCATCGAGCTGTTGCAAATCATGCTAAAGCAGGTTATCTATTGAACAGGTAATCCTAAATTAGATGACCCAACTACTATTCTTTAAATTTGGGACAGGCGACGTGGCAGCACGAAAATATACCACCCGACAGAAAAACGACCCTATTATGATATTGTGTCCATATTATGATGCACTTGTCTACAGAGAGAAAATGAAAATGCTTAAAAATAATCTTTGAGGAAATCCAAAAAAATCCTGAAGTCATCATGTTCAACTCATATGCTTTGGCTAGAAGCATTTTTGCCATGTTATAATGCATGTGGATCACATAAATCTTTGATCCCAATTCAAGCATTTCGGATAATGCTTCAATAATATTGTTAGAAGTAAAAGAAGAATCAAGTGCTACTCGAAAGACAATAGTTATCCCAAGCCCTTGAAGAGTATCTGCAAGTGCATTGATGCTATTCACTCAAAAACCATCGTCAACATATATGGCCACAACTTCCTGCCAACCAAATGATGCAATGACACTCCCAATATCTTCCATCTTAGAACTATCACTTTGTGCAACTCGCAAAAAATATGGATACTGAATGCTCTGCACGACTTGGGTCTGTTGCAAAAAATGATACAAGGGGTATTTGCGTAGTTGTTGCCATATGTGATACAAAGTGAGATATTACAAAAGTTTGTGGCCCTATCACGGTCACCACTTCTTCTCCAATCATTTCCATGGCTGTATGCAGGAAGAAACATTAGATATGCAAACTCTCCAAAATGAAGCTATGCAAAGTAAAGAACAATACACTGCAAATAAAAGAAAACATATAATGCATCATGATACCTGGGCAGCTGCACCTTGGAAGGCAGAGCAGTTCTCATCAAAGGCAATGAGATCCAATTGGATGCCATTAAGCAGACTGGCATCCCTGCTTATGTCTTCAAGTGCAAGCTTCATAGCCGAAAGTGCAATCATACCAATGCTCGTATTTAAGGCTAAGACGATGCCAATTTTCAAGCTACGTAAGCTTGCAAGCACATCGAGAACAATATGATCATGATTAATATAGTCACCATATTGAAGATTGTTTCTCCAATGATGTTCAAGATGGCACTTAGAAGACTTCTGCTGCAATCTGGATATTTGCTATAATAGCTTCTCTTTTGACTTACTCCTGTTTCTACAACAAACATCCAACAATACTTGGGTTAGGTTCCTCATCCGTTAACGCTAAAGTGAACAATAAGCTGCCTGAAAACAAAGATATTGCACTATAGATGTCTGAGTCTTTCAAAGAAAGCCAGTGGATACATCTTCCAAATGCACTCAAAATAAACATCGTCCCAGCCAGATGTATCACGTTTTAAATGAGCATAACAAAGAAGCCACAAAATGGAGTCCATAACCAGCCAGTTATGAATCTCCAAATTTCCTCCTTGCTTCACCATTTCTCAGTCAAGCAAATTTCCATCTCATAGAGGGAAGAGCAAAAGTGAACATTGGACAACTGTGACGACCATTTATATATCCGTATCATACGAACGTTATACTCGTATGTACAAAAGATGGTCGTCACACAGATGCAAAAGGATAGTTGCACAAGACAGGGTTTGAACTCGCACCTTCTAGTTGTGAGTCATACACCCTTGCCAAGTGCACTACCAATATTTGTTGAAGACATTCCGTCACATCTTTCTCATATGTGGAACCATCTCTAGGAGGTTCTAGAATATTCTAGAACCTAAATGCATGAGCGACACTTGGCGTGACCCCATCCATTGGAGTGGCGCGATCCTGACCGTTGGCCTAGATATATAAGGAGGCACCTCCTTCTTGTCGAACCATTCCGGTTCAACGCCAGTCTTGAGCCTTCAGGTTCTTTGCCGATCTTGGCGTATTTCTTGCGTATTTTCCATGTATTTTTCTTGTTTTTGCGTAGGTTCATGACATTTGAACCGAAATGCCTTACCGGTTCTTGCCTGCTCTGATCCTAAGCATTTTTTTTTTTGCTCGTATTTGGTGATTTTATATCTATGGAGGAGGTTTCGACGTTATTACAGCAGGTCCAGCAGCTTGTTCAAGTATGCCAGCAGTTGGACAATAAAGAGCTTAAGGAACGTGTTGCTTCATATGAATCTGCTTCTAGTTCTGGATTGAGGCTATCAGAGCCTAAGATCAACCTGCCAGAGAAGTTTGACGACACTCGGTCCAAGCTCCGTGGTTTTTTGAATCAGATCAGGCTTATGATCCAGCTCCACCCTCATAGATATCCCACGACCCAGGATTCCAGGAACAAGTTGGGCTGATTGGTTCTCTCCTCACAGGACCAGCCCTAAGTTGGTTTGCTCCTTTATTGGAGAAAGGAGCCTCAGAGTTGCAAGATTTTGCTGCGTTCACTGCAGAGCTCGAGGCATGCTTTGGAGACACTGATTGTCAGCACACAGCAGTCACAAAACATTGCAAGGCAAGGCTCTCGCCCAACTTCAGTATATGCGTCAGAATTTCGTCAAATTGCGGTAGATACTGCCTGGGATGATGTTGCACATCGAGATTGTTTCTAAAGGGCGTTACGTGAGGATGTCAAGGATATGTTGTTGTCTATAGAATATCCTTAGACTCTAGAAAAAGCCATCAGATTTGCAGTTTGATGTGATAATCGGCTCTTCGAACGTAGGCAAGAGAGACGTAGTCAGGACTTCCCAATCACACAAATGCATGTAGCTACGCCCTCTCCAGTATCATCAGTAGAATCCAGCAGGTCAGGACCTGAGCCTATGCAGATTGATCGGGCAGTTCGAGGACCTTTAAGCAGCGTCAGAGAGAGGCTAACCTTTGCCTCTACTGTAGAGGAGCTGGCCATATTGCTCGTGGATGCCCGGTGAAGCGCCCAAGTCAGTCAGAAAACTTCAGGGGCCGGTCCGAGTAGTAGGAGTCTCTCGTCGACTGGCCTCCGTTTCTCAGACCCCTTCCACATTTTTTGACATGTTTATTCCATCGGATAAGGTCAGCAAGGCATTCTTCATCCCCATATCATTGAAATCAGAAGTTGGAGGATTGCAAGTGTTGGTACAACTTGATTGTGGTGCAAATGCTTGTTTTATAGATAGTGCGTTCACCAGTAAGCACGCCATCCCTAGAAGCAAGGTTGAGCATCCTGGTTCTGTCGAAGTGATTGATGGACGGGAGATCTCCTCGGGTGCAATCACAGAATGTACTGCGCCTCTTCAGGTTTTGTTCGAAGGAGTTTTTTGTAGTATTTCCTTCAATCTCATTGCTAGCCCTCATGTGCCAATAGTCTTGGGCCTGCCCTGGCTCGAGCTACATAACTCGCAGATTGATTGGCGTACTAGATCATTTCGATTTGTTCCAGTCTCTGTTCTTGCTCCAGTTCTTGCTCCAGTCCCTGAACCTGCTCCAGTTCTTGCTCCAGTCCCTGTTCTTGCTCCAGTTCTTGATCCAGTTCATGCTCTAGTTCATGTTCCAGCTTGCTCTCGCCACGCCGCTCCTGCATATGTTCCTCGCTACGCTTTTGTAGAGGCTTCTTCATGCCCTCGCCAGATATCTCAAGATTTCTCTTTCGCGAAGTTTGATAAATCTAGAAGGCAAGATCCAAGTTCGGTGTTTGCAATCCAGTTCACCGTCGGGCTTAGCTTCGGCATCGGCGAGTCTCCGCTCCAATGCTCCCAGATAAATATAACAACTTCTCTGATGTTTTTGATAAAGTCAAGACCAGCAAACTCCCAGAGCATCGTCCATATGATTGTCCTATTGATTTGCAGCCGGGGACCACGCCAGCATATGGTCTATCTCCCGCTGAGTTGAAGGTTTTGCGGGATTATATTGAAGAGAATCTAGCCACTGGCTTCATTCGGCATTCTCAGTCCCCTGCTGGAGCGCCTATCTTCTTCGTCAAAAAGAAGGATGATTCGCTGCGTCTGGTCGTTGATTATCGTGGCCTCAATAAAATCACAATGCCGAATCGGTATCCGCTTCTTCTGATCCCAGAGTTGGAATGACTCCAAGGTGCGCATTATTTTACGAAGATTGATCTTCGGGGTGCCTACAATCTTATTCGGATCCGGAGGGTGATGAGTGGAAAACAGCCTTTCGTACTCGATATGGCCATTTTGAGTGCACAGTTATGCCGTTTGGACTTACCAATGCTCCGGCAGTATTCCAGCATATGGCCAATGATGTTTTTCGAGAGTTCTTAGACACTTTTGTTACCATCTATTTGGATGATATCCTTATTTATTCTAAGACTCTCGAAGAACATGAGAGGCATGTTTGGCAGGTCCTTCAGAAGCTTTGTGAGCATGGGTTATATGCCAAACTTGAGAAGTGTCAGTTCAAGCAGGATAATGTGGAGTTCCTTGGCTATCGCATCACTCCACATGGAGTCTCTATGGACCCTGAAAAGGTCAGCACTGTTCTGGAGTGGCAAACACCTTCATCCATTCGAGATGTTCAGTGTTTTCTTGGGTTTGCCAATTTCTATCGGCGTTTCATTCGGGATTATTCGGAGATTGCCCTTTCTTTGATACGCCTCACGGTCAAGGATGTGCCATTTGAATGGACTGTGGAAGCGGAATATGCTTTTGTTACCCTGAAGCATGCGTTCACCACGGCGCCAGTTCTTGCTCATGCAGATCCTTTGCACCCATATGTTGTCGGGCGGATGCTTCGACTTTGTGCTTGGTGGGATCCCGCCACGGAGGGGATGACCATGAATTGCATCCAATCGCCTATCACTCACGAAAATTTCAGGCTGCTGAAATCAGCTATCCCATTTATGACAAGGAGTTGTTGGCGATAGTGGATTCTTTCTAGGAGTGGAGACGTTTCGTAGATGGATCTCCTTATAAGGTCACAGTCTACACAGATCATCGAAATCTAGAATATTTTTAGTCCGCTCGAGTGCTCAACCATTGCCGTGCCCTGGCGTGCTCAAGTATTATCCCGGATTGATTTCGCGGATCAAAATCGCCCTGGATCCCTCCAAGGAAAGCCTGATGCCTTGTCTCGACGCTCCTACCTTGAGCCCAAACTAGGTGATTCTGCATTTGATCAGCAATCATAGGTTATTTTAGGGCCTGATCGGTTCCAGCTTATGGCTCTCACTTTGTTCGAGAGGCCTCATGATACAACCTTGTTGCGTAGCCGCTTCGAGCATCTCTACGCCCCATCCATTGGCTCAAGATGTATTCTCACACATTGGCGCTGCATCATCTTCTCAGCAAATAGGATAAGACTATGATCGTTTTGAGGTTCGAGATGGGCTCCTGCTCCGTGATGGGCTTCTATATGTGCCAGATGGTGCTTCTAGACTTCGGGTTATGCGGGCTTGCCATGTTCACCTATGGCCGGACACTTTGAGGTAGCCAAGACTCTTGAAGTTATTAGTCGAGAGTATTGGTGGCCTGGGCTTCGTCGCTCTGTCGAAGCTTTTATTCGATCTTGTGACATCTGTTGTCGAGCAAAGGTTTCAAGGCATCTTCCTCATGGCCTTCTTCAGCCATTGCCGATACCAGATGGACCTTGGAAGAGCATTTCTATAGACTTTATTCCGGAGCTGCCACTCTCTCGGGGTTATGATGCCATCATGGTTGTTGTTGATCATTTCTCTAAGATGGTTCATTTTATTCCCTGCAACATCACCATCACCAGTGAGGGAACAACGGATCTTCTTCTTCGTGGAAGTAGTCGGACTTCATGGCTTGCCCGATACTATCGTCGGCGATTGTGGACCCAGATTAAATCCTGCGCTGTTTTGGAAGCGGCTTTTGGAGTTATTGCATATCGACCGCCATCGACATCCGTCATCATCCGTAAGTAATGGGCGACAGAGCGCATTAATCGCACTCGAGCAATATTTAAGATGCTTTATCGGGCCATCGCCAGGATGATTGGGTCGATTATCTTCCATTAGCCGAGTTTGCCTATAATAACTCACATGCCTCCACCGGCCGGACCCGCTCTTTTCCGAACTTTGGTCAAAGATCCTCGTTGGTCCCTTTAGTGTTGCCGCCGGTGACTCGCCAATCCTAGTGCCGAAGTCTCGACTTGAGAAACTCCGTGCTCTTCAATCAGATCTTCAAAGATCATCTTCACCGAAACGTGAACGTTCATCGATTTGCATCACCAGAAAGCTCCTAAATTTCATGTTGTTGACCTTGTCTGGCTTCTTCGTAGGGACCTTACTACCTCACGTCCCTGCAACAAGCTTGACTATCGTCCGCTTTGGTCCTTATCGATCACGCTCAAATCAGCAATGTGGCATTCCTACCGAAAGCTCCCTCGGTAAATTGCTCGCTCCACCTATATTTCATGTTTCTCTATTGGAGCCCTACATAGTTAACATTTTCCCGGATCGCGTTCCCTTGCCGCCACCACCAGTAGAAATTGATGATCATGAGGAGTTCGAGTTCGAGAGATTCTGGACTCTTAGTTTCTTCGTCGACGATTGTATTACTTTGTCGATTGGGAAGGTTACTCGCCAAGTGATAGAACCTGGGAGCCTGCCAGTAATCTGACTAATGCACCTGACAAAATTGCGGAGTTTCACCGACGTTACCCAAACAAGCCAAGTTTGAGTACTCGCCCCAGCCAGGGGACTGGTGACTCGTCAGGAGGGGGGATGGTGTGACGACCATACAGATATTCGTATCATACGAACATTATACTCGTATGTACAAAAGATGGTCGTCACACGGATGCAAAAGGGTAGTTGCACAAGACAGGGTTTGAAATCACAACCTTCTAGTTGCGAGTCATACACCCTTGCCAAGTGCACTACCAATATTTGTTAAAGATATTCCGTCACGTCTTTCTCATATGTGGGACTATCTCCAGGAGGTTCTAGGATATTCTAGAACCTAAATGCATGCGCGACACTTGGCGCGATCTCATCCATTGGAGTGGCGCGATCCTAACCGTTGGCCTAGATATATAAGGAGGCACCTCCTTCTTGTCGAACCATTCCGGTTCAACGCCAGTCTTGAGCCTTCTAGGCATTTGTCTCGTGTTCCTGCTTGCCTTCGGGCCACTGTATTCTTGATTCCTGTTTATATATTAGGTTCTTTGCCGATCTTGGCATATTTCTTCCGTATTTCTTGCATGTAGTTTCCATATATTTTCCTTGTTTTCGCGTAGGTTCATGACAACAACTGGCATTAGTACGAGTCACATTCAGATGCTTTCCACGGGACCATGCATATCTCAGCTCCATTGTGACGCTCCCTGCTAAACATACTGGTCCGACGCATTAATTTCGATAGAAATCCCCTGTCCCGCTCAACAACCGCACAAAGCCCTCCGTCTATCCCGCACTCTGGAACCTCCGTAGTGCGGGAAGGGGACACGAAGGTGTCTTGCGCGCCCTTCCCCTATGGGCTCCTATCACAGCGGAAGCATAAACACGTCAGAACTAGCAATACAATACAATAGGCTACCTCGAGGGTAGCTCAACCGCACATCCATAGATGCAAAGAACATAATCATATGCCATAAAACATGAGAGCTCCTACCCGTGGCTCTGACACATAGGGTAGTCGACTGACTAGATAGGCCTCAAGATAGAGCAGAATCGAGTCATAACAATGGCGGGGGCTGGCATGAGACAATGGCTAGGGTTGACCACTCCATCCGCCCCTCCTCATATACTTTGCAGATGGGCTAGATCAAGCCGTGGCATGACTCTAACCTTCCCTGGATCACGCAATCCCATGGCATCACCCATCTGGGACTACTCCAGTTGCATCTCCCCGTCCGGACGAGGTAGGAAGGGTTGCATCTCCCCTTCCTGGGGTCTAGAGGCTCCACTGGCGGCTAGAGAATCATGGCGACACACCATCTGCACTGACCGAACCCCCAAAACAAGAGCCAAGCCGACACTTGCAACTCTTGAGAGAGGCGGGCGACACCATTGCCCCCAGAGGTGTCGGACCCATGCTCGCCCCACACCTAAGTGACCCACCATAAGCCTAGCCCACTGTGGGATCCCCCCCCCCCCCCACTCTCGGCAGGATCCATCCTCCATCTTGCCTCTAGCCCCGCTTGTATGGTGCTGAGTCACATCATAGCTTCCATAGCCCTAAGTGGGTTCCTATGCACAGGCCGCAACTAATAGGAACTAAGGGATCTACACTAGGAGCATACTACATATGGCCCTAGGTCTCTACCCCCCTTCCCAACACAAGAGGAACAACATGATCAACCATCATCACATAATCATCATGAACAATATCATATGAACATCTTAACCTAATCATACATATCTAACTATTAGTTAGGGTTCCTTGATTAGGGTTCAAGATGTTCAACAAAGGATCTAGGGTGGCTCTACTCTAGACACACAATACTAACCCACCTGGAATGCTAACTTCCAGGTGAACTAACATGAACTCTACTCAACCTACCTCCTCCAGAAGCGCTTCCTCCCATCCCGGGCGTCTCCATGCTCCTAGACGTGGTTCGAAGTTTTGCTCCCTCTACGATCATACACACCTTCCAGGGGCTGCTGCTCCAGGCTAGGCTATGATTTAACGATGCCTCAAACGGGTTTCGCACGTGATGAGAGCCTCGTGTTGGGTCAGGAAAAGGGTCTAGGGTTAGGGTTAGAGCTCATATAGGTGTGGGTCCACGGGGATGCCACGGGCACCACTAAGATGAGGCCGTGGGTCAAGTTGTCCAATAGGATAAGGCCATGTGGAAATGGGCCTTATCCTAAGGTTATCTAAGTTAAGCAATTAACTTAGATGTGCACCCTTGCCACTTATCCAAGGCATACAAGGCTACCAAGGTAGACTTGTATGGTGACGTCCAGAATATACGTATTTAGGGCGATATTCCCTTGGAACGCCACATTCTCCCCCTTAGGACAATGCTGTCCCCTCGAAGATTGCGCTAAAGGTGACGAGCCTATCTATCCCCGCAAAAACAATCCTAAGATCATACACTTAAGTTTAATTTAAACGATCAACTTCCTATTAAAGTTAAATGTCAAAATTTAGGCTATATTTGTACTTATACAAAATTATATAGCCTTAACAGGGTTACTTCTTACAATAATTCAAAACATTATTATAAGAGTTATTAGGGTTCATAATCTAAATTATGGTTCCCCTGCTTTTCTCGTAATGCGCCCCACCTCGAAGCTCCTTCTCACTTGCCCGCACATGGGGAGCACATTACGTTAGTTTAATTAATAAGTTTGTGGTTTTAGGGGACCACCCCCCTTACCATATCTTGCACTCGATCATGGCCCTTCCGGATTTGAGCTTAAGGACCATTTAAGATGATCCCATCATCGCCCATGATCAAGTGCTACCTTGTACTCTGCTACCTTTGCCGAAAATTTCCCTAGTGCATCATGCCCCAAGGGTTTTAAGCTAGGAACGCCTCACGATCCCATCATCGCAAGATGATCACTTTGACCTTCACCATGACCCCCCTATGGCCAGGTGTTTCCCCCACATCGCGGGCATAGGGAGCATCCGCCACCGATGTCCCATCATCGCAAGACCATGCCTTTCCTCTCTCTCTCGCATGACCCTATTAGTCATGCGCACCTCTTGGTGCATGTTGGCCTAGAGAATGCCTTAAAGGCTTATCTCATCATCGCCCCACATGTTCCAAGATTCTGGCCTATGTATTCCACTAGCTAGAATACATCTGCCAGAACTAGAGGCTAACTAAGAAACATACTAAGCTAACCTCCCCGCAAGTCGGGTCGACCAAGCCCGGAGATGACTCCGCCCATCAAACCCCTTCATAAACTCGGGTATTGCTTCTCCAAATCGCCGCTTCAATACCCATGTCGCCTTTTCCACCTGTAAGTGCTTCCACTTGACCAAATACCGAGGAACTGAGACCTCCTAGTCTTCTTGAATGACTTATCAAGAAGTAACTCGTGCACGATTTCCACTTGCTCCTCCGGCCATTTCCAACAAAGTTGGAGTATCCAAGACCTCATCCCAAGGTTAGGATTGTGCCTTTTCAATAAACTTACGTGGAAAACCTTGTGAACTTTGAGATGGGCCAGAAGATCCAACTTGTAGGCTTGGGAGCCCACTCTCTCTAAAATCTTGAACGGACCCGCCCATCTAGGGGCAAGCTTCTTGCAACTCCCAATCCGCTTAGCTTGCTTGACCTTGATCTTCAACCACACGCTATCGCCTACCTTGAATTCTCTCTTACGGTCCTCGTGGCTTGCCTGGCCACACTCTTCTCGCCGACTTCTTGTCGCTAGGAGGTAACCCCTCACTTCTTCCACCAACCGCTGCATATCTCCTAGCATCTGTTGGGACACTTCAACCTTTGACACGGATTGTGCCAAGTGTCCCGGGTTAAGCACCGGGTACCCGTAATTTACCATGAAAGGAGACATCCGAGATGACTCGCTTGGCACTATTGTAGGCTTAATTCCACCAAGTGGATATACTCATTCCACTTGACCGCTTATTCCACACAAAGCTTCTAAGCATATCTTCAATGATTCGATTCGGCCCCTCTCCGCCTCACCATCCGCTTTGGGGATGATAAGTCAGGCTCATGGAGAGCTTCAGTCCGAATGGTGTTCAAGAGGTCCCGCCAAAAAGCACTCATAAACTTGGAATCTCTATCAAATATTATCTCCCGAGGCATGCCATGGAGCCTAAAAAATCTCCTTCACAAATAGCTTAGCAAGATCTAATGTCGTGGCCCAGTAGTTCTACAAGGCACAAAATGTGCCATCTTAGATAATTTGTCTACTAATGACCATCAATGCATCCTTGTCTCAAGAGTCTTGGGAAGTCCTGTGATAAAATCCATACTTACCACTTCCCACTTCAGCATTCTAAGACCGCTAGAGGTTCCAAAGCTCCCGGAATTCGGGCGCTCCGCTTTGGTTTGTCAACACAACCGGCACTCACTAATATATCTTGCTATTCCGCTTCTTCATTCCCTGCCGGTGTAGCTACTTCGAATCTTGAAGTAGGTCTTCATAAACCCTCGCATGGCTATTGGGCTGTTGTGTGTCATGAAGAATTAGCTTCCCACCCCGATGATTCGGCACACACAACTTATGCTTATGATACAACAGGTTGCCTTCCTTCTTATAATGCTTGAAGGCTTCTCGCTCCTTATCATTTTCTAGCCTCCCTAGAGAGGCTTTCCCATACCTCCTTGAAATCACCATCGATGGTAATGTCTCCTCAATTTTCTTGCCATACCCACTGAAAAGAGTTGATATAGCATTACAATGAGTTCTGGTCTCAAGAGGTCTTCTAGAAAGAGCATCGGCGACCACATTCAACTTACCCGGGCTTATAAGCAATCTCAAAGTCATACTCTTCTAGGAATTCCATCCACCTCCTTTGCCTTAGATTCAGGAGTGGTTGGGTAAAGATGTATTGAGGCTCGAGATCAAGATCTAACCTAAAACTTCCTCCCAAGCAAATAATGCCTCCAAATACGAAGGGCCCTGACAATAGCTAGAAGTTCCTGATCATGGGTTGGATAACGCTGTTCGGTGTCGTTCAACTTCTTGGAATCATAAGCTATTACTCTTCCTTCCCGCATAAGGACTCCACCTGCCGCTATCTTACTTGCATCCGTTGCTACTATCTTGTCCTTTGTCCGGATCCGCGTAACCAGCACCGGTGTCGTTGTTAAGGCCTCTTTAAGCTTTTCAAATGAAGCTTGAACATTTTCTAACCAATGTGTTCTCCAATCTTTCACCTTTAACACTCTTAGTGAGGTCCGTCAAAGGGGACGCCCACTTAGCTAAGTCCTTCACTTAACTTTCAGAATAACCCCCGCCGACCTAGAAAGCTTCTTACTTACTTCCACATTCTTTGAGCTGGCCAATCTACTACAAAAGCTTCGATCTTTATGGGGGTCGGTGGAGATCCCTTCCGCCGATATGACATGGCCCAAGTATTCCACTCTTTTCACCGCAAGTGGCATTTGGAGAGCTTTCCATACAAACGATGTCGCCTCAACTTTTCTAACACCCTTCTCAAATGCTGACTATGATCTTCAATGGACTTGTCAGACTAGAATGTCGTCAAGAAGACAATGACAAACTCATCTAGAAAATCCCGAAGACGCTGCTCATGAGGCGATAAAAGTTGCTGGAGCATTTGACAATCCAAAGGGCATTATCAGAACTCAAAGTGACCATACCGCTCGGCGGCCTTATGGATATCCTCTTCTTTTATTCTTATTTGGTGGTACCCTGACCTCAAATCAATCTTAGAGAATACCTTTGCTCCTTGAGCTGGTCCATTAAATCATCTGCCCTTGGCAATGCATACTTATTCTTTATCGCCCCGCTTGTTGAGTCGGGCGATAGTCTATGCACATTCTTAAACCGCCATCTTTCTTCTTCACGAAGAGTATGGGTGCTCCAAAGGGAGACACACTTGCTCTAATAAAACCAAGCTCAAGCAATTCCCCGAGTTGCTTCTTGAGCTCAATCAATTCCTCGTGCTCATCCCTGTATGGTGCCTTGTCGGTAGGCTTAGCATCCGGTGCTAATGTGATCTCACACCCACACCCCTATAAGGTGTTAGTTGCCGGATTTCATCCGAAAATACATCCTTGAATTCCGAAATAAGCTTTGCTACTGGCTTGGGCAACTGCTTCCCCTTTTGGTCGTTCCCATCCTGCTTATTGGGCTCAATTGCCTCCAATCTCAAAATGTAATCCACCTTATTTCTTTCTATACTTTTCCTTAGTCGCCTTCAAAGAAATACACCGCATAGAAGAAGTTGTCTTCTTACCTCTCACTATGAATTTGGTGCCGCCCCTAAGTCTTTGTCATGGCGACTTCATTAAGGCCACGATCATTGCTTTCACCGGCTTTAGGAACTCCATTCCTACTATAAGGTCATACCTTCCAATCTCCATGACCTCCGCCCCCATCGGCCACTTACTTCCACTAAGGTCTATGTCGAATGTAATCCTCCTCCCCTTGCCATAGCAACTGGCCTTGGCTTAGACTTCAATACCTTGTTCTTCATTAGGGCAGCTAGCCTAGGAGAGGCAAAGTTATGAGAGCTACCTGTATCTATCAATACTAGATATGGACTGCTATCTATGATCCCCTCAGCCGCAATGACTGTTGACTGGCTTTCAATGTCATCTGACTCAATGTTTGCACAGATATGGCACTCTATGAAGTCCATCTATGAAGTCCTGGGCCTCATGCTGGTCGTCGCCCTCATCCGCTTCGTTGGCAATCCCAATCCATAAGCTCGCCAAAGCCGCCTGCATGACGAATGGGCAATCATGTGTTCGGTGCCCCCGGCCGGAAGCACTAAACATAGCTTCTTCTCAATACATTCCCTGCCTCTTCTCTTTCGCCGCCGTTTAGAATATGCTTTTAACATGATGCCCCCGATGCATTCTCAAGGCCTTACGGTCCCCAAAGTTCTTACCCCCGAAGCTCTTCCTTGCTGCTGGCCTCCCCGATGGCGTAGTTGCCAATTGCTTACCGCTGTTGCCCCGGTAATCGTCTCCGCTGACTTTCCTTTGAAGACCGACCGCTCTCACCGGCGCTGTTGGGAGCTTCTTCCAAACTTATGGCTTTATCCTCGCTTACGCCAATTAGGGTTGATTGCTCGACTAGCCTTTGATATTGCTGCTCAATCCCTCAATGTAAGTTTCAAACCGCTTTGCCTTTCCAAGAAACTCCGGAACATGGGAGCCTCGAGTCGCATAAATTCCTCTCAGATACTTTGCTACTGACAATGTACCCCTGGTGAATCTCCTGAACTGCTGATTCTTACCGCTAGTATGTGACCTAGGCACATAATGTCCCCGAAAAAGCCTTGCTGAAGGTCTTGAATCTGCAGAATCGTTCCTTTTGAGCTTGTTGGACTTTTACGTAGCCTTTCCACCAGATTCTAGTCGCTCCTATCAAGTTTGCCGTGAGCAACTTTCCCTATATCCTTATCCTTCATGCCATAAGAGTTGCCGAACTCTTCCATCTCGCTGCCGGTTCTCGCCTCCATACCCCACCTATCCTTCCCCGAGAACTGACCCAACTTCCTAGTCTTCCACACATTGCTCATAGCACTGCCAACTTTCTTTGATAATCATCTTCCTTCCTTGCCCCGGCTCTTACCTCGTGGAGGCTCGGACTCACTATCCGAGCTAGAAACCAGCCATGACTGCCTCAAGTGTCTCATGAGCCGGAGTTAGGTGGTGTTGGACTCCTTCGTTTCTCTTTTTTTTTTTCCCTGCCTCGACATTCCCCTGATTGTCCTGCCCCTCCTGCTGGGGACCTTCCTCGATGCCTTGCTGAGGTAGCGGTGGAGGTGGTGGTGGAGCAGGTGCATATGGCCCAATGGATCAGCTGATGCATCTGGTTCCTCATCTGGACGAGCCTTGCGTTGATTGCTTCCGGCGTCATTTCGTCGTTGTTGTCATCTTGATCACGTCCAAATAGGTTTCTGGGTACCCTCTGGTGGTGTCGGCCTTGACCTTGAGAACATGAGCCTGTGTTCCTTGCTGCAAGGATTAATCATCAATGTTTGTTATTAAGTTACACAGTAGTTATTTTTGCTTACAATTTAATTGTTGTTAGGTACAAAAGAAATCATATAAAAATTCCACTTACAAGTCAAGATCATGGTAAGACATTAATTAGTATATAGAAATACATTTCAAGAATTACATGATAATACTGAAGAGAGAATTACAATACACTTTAATTAATTAACAAAGCAAGTTTTCCATCAATGATGTCGCTTCATGGACTTGAAGAAGTTCTTGACATTCTTCAATCCTATGCCTTTGCCGACATTCTGTAGGATTCTTGCCACCGATCCTCCCTCCAATGCTCTTGCCATCTGCGGTGCCGGGAGTTCTGGTGCAGTTGCCGCCACTACTGCCAAGTGCGCATCCCTGAGGTGGCCCCTTGCGAAGTCGAGGGCATGAAGGGCTACGGATCTCTTGAAGAGGATAACATGGTCCATTCCGTAATCTATTCTGGCATGCTGCCCAAAACCTGAAAGTGCTACGAGGAGCGCCACTGATTCTTCACCCCTTGGGCTGAACTCCTTGTGAAAGACTATCATCTGTCCTTGGCTAAGGGCCGGAAGATAGTACATGAGTGATTTACCCCTGTTCGCCCCCGCGGGCTCCCGCGTGCTCTCTCCTCCGAAAGCCTGCCGGGGAAAAACATCTATTGCCGTAAGATCTTCGTGGTCCCTCCACATTGTTGCTGCGTTCTCCAGATTAATGCTGCTAGATGCTTCACGCACGCTCATGGAGCGGACTGGTCGGCTTGAACTTGGGCCTCTTCCCGGCTTGTACAACCTGCTTTGGATCTCCTGGAATTCCTCTTCTGAAATGTCGGGTTGCTGCTGTTGAAACATCTGCCTTATCCTTGGTATATGCCCGGATGTCCGGCTATAGTTTCCCCTGCGATAGGAGTGTCACTCGGCTACCTCCCTTGGGATCTCTTGGTAGGAGTAGTCGATGAAGTCACTACCCTGTTCCTGTGCGATTAGGCCTAGGAGCTCGTCGATCCTGAGGCCCTCTTCCTGACAATAGGGAAGGTTGAGGATGTCGGTGGCGAATATGTACTCCCTGGCCGTCGATGATCACCCGGTGAGGGCCGCGATACCTATTGGCGGCTCGAAGTCCCGCTTTTAGCACATCTTGTTGCCGAGCTAGTCGCCTCTCCATCCTTCTTGCCTCCCTCATCTCCCAACTTGGGTTCTCTTCCTCTTCTTCTTAAGTAATCCCGCTCAATCTGCAACATAGGTGTTTCATGTGGAGCCGTGAGTATTCCGTATTCACCGCCTCATCTCGCGGAATACCTATCTGCTGCCTCCGAGTGTCGAGAGGTGCCAAATCCAAGGGTTGAATTGACGGCTCCCCTGGTTGGTTGACTGCCCTGTACTGCATGAACAAGGCTAACGCTGCTTGGTTTGAGACGTACCTATGCCTATGATGTTTACAGGTCATGTAGTCTGGCATGTTTCTGGTTCTATCCCACAGCCTACTCTTGCCCCTGGATCCCCCACCTATGGCTTGGGTAAGAGAGTCTAAGGAAACCCATTTCCCTCCCCTAGGTAGCAAGCTAACTTCCCAGGGAAGAACCTGCTGATCATATTGGCAAATGATGTCAGTGTAGTAGGGAGTTCTAGTCAAGGTGGCATGAAGATCAAAGAGATGATCAAAGACATGAAAGGCTTGCTCAGCAGGGAAATCACGGATGTGATTGGAGTCATTGTACCATCTGACAAAGCTTGAGGGCGCCATTGAGCTGAAAGGAGTGTGAAAAATGGCTAATGAGGATGAGCAAGGAGCTAGAAAATCGCCAAAAGGGCTGAGAGCAGTTTTGATGGGGAGAAATTGACAAATGAGGCCCCCTTTTATAGACTAGGGATGCCTCGGGTTCTGTGCACAGGGGTTCCTGATAGAGAAGACTTCAAATCTATGGCCATGGGTGTCCAAATGAACTATCATGAAGTGCAATTCTAATCAAAGCAAAGCAAGAAACACTACATGGCAGTTTGTTGGGTCAAAATTGGTCAACTTGGGCAAAATCAGGCGAAACCGGGTCGGTTCGCGCAGAATGGCTCTGCGTTGCGAACGCAGGCAGTATCCGCGCGATGCGACCCGATTTCGGGTTATTTCTACTTTTATGAAGAGTTTCAGGGAATTTAAAGATTCTAACATGACTTTTTAGCATGATTCTAACTTAATTAGCAACTTTTGTTACTCAAATTGGACATGGATTAGTTACAGAATGGCGAAATCGGTGGCATCGCTAATGACTCTCAAAGTCATAAGGGGGTTTTATGCTGATGCGCATCTTTTTTCAAATTTTGCAATTTTTTTGACTAATTAAACTAGGATATTTAACTAATTAATTTTTCCTTGAACATCCCAATTTTAATGATCAAAACTAAAGTAAAATTTGAGCTACTTAAACACATTTTCATACAAGAATTAAGGTCAGTTTGCAACAAAATTTTATATTTATAGGGGAAAAACTTAACAATTACTTTAATTTACACAAAAAATTCATCCTCAAAGGCTTCCTTTGCGGATCACGACGCTGTGTATGTCCTTGGGCATCGGGTCACCCTCTTCGCATGTATTGCGGGGTTTCCTCTTCAACAACCGGGTGAGCTCGCTTCCGCAGCTACCTGCAACACCCTAGTTGTCAGCGACGTCACCCGATAGTCGGTGACGAACTCCTGCATCACTTCCCGCATGAGCCGCTCGAATGGTGCCTTCCCTGTCGGGGAGAGATAGTGCACTGTTGGAAGTGCTTAATCTCCTAAAAACTTCGGCGCAGGCGGGGGGAGTTAGGCCCATGGTGGACCTTCTTCGGCTTCGTCGTGCGGGCGGCGGCTTGGGCTGATTCTTTGGTGGCCGCCCCTCCACGCATGGCGTTGGGCGTTCGGGCGGCGTTTTTATACCTCGTCCAAAGGCGGAGGGGTATTCTTATCGCCTTGAGCCGGCGTCTGAAGAGGCACTCCTCTCGCAGAGGCTGACGATTAAAGCTCACCGCCCTTGCTTCTTGTGGCACCGCCGGTGGCTCGGCCCACTTTGGATAAAGCTGACCCAGGTCAGCGTCCTCCCTCTGCTCTTCTTCCTAAATAGCCTCCTCCTTCTTCCACCTCCTCTTCTTCCGCGCCCGGGGAGGCTCCTCAATTACTCACGGTCCTGGGGGGCCCGATCATTCCTCCCCTCTTAAGTCCTTCTTTCTGGGTCCCTCGGCTCCGGCTCGCTCCCTCTTCTTCCCTCATGACCCTCTCTTAGAGCCACTCCCACTCGCTTTCTCCTTGCCCTTCTTCTTGGGCACTGAAGGGCCCGCCTCCTGGGTCTGGTGCTGGGGCTGCTCTTCCACCTGTTCTTCCACCGCTCTTCACCTCATTGTCCGAACCCAAGTGGCCGGATTCTCGGTTCTGCACTGTGGCGGCCCGAAGAACCTAAGAGCTACCGAGGTTTTCTGCTTCTGCCGGCTGGAGGAAGGCCCCTTCCCCCGGCTTAGGTCGAAGGTGCTCAGGGATCTTCTTCACATGGCGACCTGCTGCTAAGTTCGCCATCGAGAGTGTAGGTCGCTCGCCTGCCTTCCTGGCTGTCTGCTTCGTGCGTGCCATACTTAACGGTCTAGAGAACGGGTGACGTAAGGCTGATCAAGAGAGATAAGGTGGAGGAAAAGTTTGGAGGGAAAATGAGGTGGCAAGACTATTTAAAGAGGAGGGTCCCTGGGAATATTCTCCTACCATTAATAGGCCTACTTATTAGCCCCCCTTATTAATTACACCATAGTACCCTTATTATTAATATATGTTTAATTTCTAATACATATACTAAAATTCGTATTATACCTTTAGAATTTCAAATTTCCTAATAGTTTGAAGTATTAATTATGGATTTGCGCCATTTTTCACCCAGGTCTCCGATTGGCATGATTCTTCGACCCATTTTAGGTGAAATTTGATGCAGATGCATAATTTTCACTCCAATTTTACTAGAAGGTGAATTTGACTCATTCACTTCTTAACCTAATTTCGGACCCACTACCTAGGAGAAAAATTTTTTCCCTTTTTTCGAGGTTCGATGGTGGAAATTTTTATTTCACACCCCTATAGGTCTGTTAGACTACTTTCATGGTTATGGTCAGTGCTAGTTCTTGGTCAACCAAGAACATTGCTCGATACCATTGTGGACGCCCTCGCTAAACATACGGCGCCCCGCCGCACACTCTCGCAAGAAATCCCCGTCCGGCTCAACAACAACCGCAAAGTTCTCCGCCTATCCCGCACTGAACCTCCAGAGGCGGGAAGGGGACAAAGGTGTCTTGGCGGCTTCTTCCCCTATGGGCTCCTATCATAGCGGAAGCATAAACACGCCAGAACTAGCAATACAATACAATAGGCTACCTCGAGGGTAGCTCAACCGCACATCCATAGATGCAAAGAACATAATCATATGCCATAAAACATGAGAGCTCCTACCCGTGGCTCTGACACATAGGGTAGTCGACTGACTAGATAGGCCTCAAGATAGAGCAGCACCGAAGTCATAACAATGGCGGGCTGGCATGAGACAATGGCTAGGGTTGACCACTCCATCCGCCCCTCCTGTGCATACTTTGCAGATGGGCTAGATCAAGCTGTGGCATGACTCTAACCTTCCGGATACGCAATCCCATGGCATCACCCATCGGGACTACTCCAGGTTGCATCTCCCTGGTCCGACGAGGTAGGAAGGGTTGCATCTCCCTTCCCGGGGTCTAGAGGCTCCACCAAGCGGCTAGAGAATCGCGGGCGACACACCCATTCGCACTGACCGAACCCCCAAAACAAGAGCCAAGCTGACACTTGCAACTCTTGAGAGGCGTGGCGACACCATTGCCCCGAAGGTGTCGGACCCATGCTCGCCCACACCTAAGTGATCGACCATAAGCCTAGCCCACCGTGGGATCCCCCCAAGCCCCCACTCTTCGGCAGGATCCACCCTCCATCTTGCCTCTAGCCCCGCTGTGTGGTGCTGAGTCACATCATAGCTTCCATAGCCCTGTGGGTTCCTATGCATAGGCCGCAACTAATAGGAACTAAGGGATCTACACTAGGAGCATACTACATATGGCCCTAGGTCTCTACCCCCTAACACAAGAGGAACAACATGATCAACCATCATCACATAATCATCATGAACAATATCATATGAACATCTTAACCTAATCATACATATCTAACTATTAGTTAGGGTTCCTTGATTAGGGTTCAAGATGTTCAACAAAGGATCTAGGGTGGCTCTACTCTAGACACACACTAACCCACCTGGAATGCTAACTTCCGGGTGAACTAACATGAACTCTACTCAACCTACCTCCTCCAGAGCGCTTCCTCCCATCCCGCCGCCCCATGCTCCTAGACGTGGTTCAAGTTTTGCTCCCCTACCATCATACACACCTTCTAGGGGCTGCGCCTCGTGCTAGGCTATGACGAATCCATGCTCAAACGGGGTTTCGGGCACGATGAGAGCTTCAGTCTTTGGGTCGGAAAAAAGGGTCTAGGGTTAGGGTTAGAGCTCATATAGGTGTGGGTCCACGTGGGATGCCACGTGGCACCACTAAGATGAGGCCGTGTGGCTGTTGCCCAATAGGATAAGGCCATGTGGAAATGGGCCTTATCCTAAGGTTATCTAAGTTAAGCAATTAACTTAGATGTGCACCCCTTGCCACTTATCCAAGGCATACAAGGCTACCAAGGTAGACTTGTATGGTGACGGGTCCAGGAATATACGTATTTAGGGCGTATATTCCCTTGGAACGTCACATCCATGCCTCTTATCAATTTGTCTGCTTCAGAATTCACAACATAAGAAACAAAGGTGCATCAACAGGAAGCCCAGGAGCACGTCAACCTTTCATGTCTTTACACATTTGTCATATTACAGTTCTACTGACAAAAGCCACATTGCCACGTTCTACCAATGGCTATAAACACTTGGGATTGGAGTTATAGGATCATGCTTACAGACCAAACAATGAAAATAATTAAAAAACTAGGAATTGCAATTTGCGTTACTTAGTTAAACTTTATTTAATTAAAGGTCACATCTAGTTATTATTATCACTAAAATATTATCTTAACCTCGCTATTGCAAGTCAACTTTAAATATTGCAGAGGAAAACCCAAAATATTCTTCAAATTTTGCCAAATTGCACATTTAACAATTCGCATTTGCCCATTTGCGGTTTCTCTTAGAGGTTATTGGCCTGTATTGATATAATACGGCGAAATTCAAGTATGACTGTCTAGCTCTAATGATTAATGTTAGAAAAAATGTGTCATATGCAAATCAACTCCGTTCAATGCAAATCCAGAATTTGTTGAAAGAGCAGGGTCAATTTCATTATAGGTGTGGGCTATTGAGAAGCAAACAACAGAAGGGAAAGAAGAATTGAATTCGCCAGAGTTAGCAGAGTAGCCGCAAAGCCTGACCGATTCAGAGGAGACTCCAATTTGTACTTTCCGTAGATATATTTCCAAGTCAAGCCGTGTCGAGCGGGCCACAACAGGTCACATTTATCAGAAACAAAACGATACCGGATTGGCAGACTCCATGGTGGAGACCCAAACAATTTCTACCGTCGGAGACATCCCAAACAAATCTTTGCCGTCTAAGTGTCACTGAGCGTCACAAAAACCCTAAAAAATCCTAGGCAATCGCAACCGCGTATATAGAATATTCTATGGCATATTATACTCAAAACAAATCAAGGCCTTCTATACGTCACTCCACCCTCCAACAAGAGGGTTGCCCCCTACGGGCAACCCAAAAATAATCAACAATTGTATAGATTTAAGCAGTTTAGGTTCTTTATGCATCGCTTTCTTTATGGTTTGCTTTTGCATTGTTATTTCTGGACCTTCAGATCATGGGAGATTCTACGGAATCTCCCAAATCACAGATGCTTGTTTTTTCGACTGTTAAAACTCCTGCACAAATCAATGGTGCAACAAGATAACATCGTGCAATATTAAAGATTTCACAACACCAAACTAATTGATAGACCCATGCTTCTTTTACATTTATAGCATATTAGGTAGCATTCTTTCATTTCGCATAGCTTTGCCATCTCAGGCTCTCATTCCACAAAAAAATATTCAACAATTGCCCCCCTGTCGGATTTCCAACCTTCTCAAGCACCCTTCCTTTTGTCAAATTGTTAAACCCTCCTATGAACAGAGAACTGATCTACGGTGTCTCACTCTTCATATGCATCAAAAATGAATCTGGTAGGAACCCTGGCTCCAGACAACGCTCTAGGCTACGCTGCAATCCCGCTCCAATCGGCATTAAAGTAGAGACTAGGAATCATGTTGCTAATGTCGATCACATTGAAAAATAGAAAGCTTTGAAAATTTCCTTCCTCACAAACATTCTTGAAACACTGAAACAAGAGGGTCAAAAAAACATTCATGACGTTAAGCTCCTCAAAAACACTCTTTATACAATTCCGTATACAATACATAACCAAAATCTTATTTACAACCTTCCCCCAATACGAAAGTAATTGAGCAAACTTTATAAGTTTTGACATGGAAAACAATAAAATTTAATAGGGTTTATTAGGGTTGGGTAACCATGGAAATGAAAGTTTTTTAGTTTGAGGATTTGATCAAGAAGATTTATACAATACAAGAAATTTATCGCGGCGGCCAAGGCCGCCGCGAACATTTCTCTTCCCCGACTACCTCTTGTTTGTATATCTGTGGAATGGTGTGAAGACGTTCTTGGAATGCAAAAGGAAATTTTATATCTTTGGAATGGTGCGAGAGATGTTCTTGAAATGCAAAGGAGGATTTTTATATCTTTCGGCTGTGCCATAAGCTATGGAGCAGTGCTTCATTATCAAGTTGTTAAAATCGTGCATTTACAGCTAGTTGTCCAAATCAAGTTTTAGCAAGTGTTAAAAAGTCACAACGTTGGTATTCAAAACCACGATGTAGCTACTTGAATTCTAGAACAGCTAAATATAGTAGTGCTCTCTCTAACTCGGTTGCATTAAACAATGAAACAATTATTCGTTCATTATTAGAGTGTAAGACGGCGAGGAAGATAATGATCAATTGCCACAGTCCAAAGCTCATTGTGCTCACTCAACAAAATTTCAAATCCACAAAAAGAAGGGACTGGCCAACCACAAGAGGGTGCCCAAAATTGTCAATGACTGCCTGAGGATCTGTAATGAACCAAAAGATCCTACTTCAAGACTGAGGCAGCTCACTGAATATACGTTGTGCTGATTGCCAGAGTGATCATTGTATGACAGCTCCACTAAGTTTAAAGATGTAGGTGGAGCATTCTGGGCTTTTGTATACATTTGCAACTGTCTCTAATTGGAACTCAGCATGCTGATATATTAACCTCTTTATATACCAATTGTCATCTTAAAGCCAAATTTGTAATCCTTCTTCTAATGATCTATCTGCATAGCCATAAACTAGTGTTAAATATTACAAAACATTCACATTGCCTCCACGAAATGCGCTCTACCTCGGCAGAAAGCAAAAACTTCAATCCCACATTAGCCGTTCTTCTAGAAATGCTGCCAGACAACTGTTGGTGTCTACTCATCCTCGAAGGCGACACTGATTGATATGAGACATGTCTCAAATCCTACTCTCAAGGGTGGCACAATCTAAAATATATAACAGACACTAATGCACTACCTGTCACAACAAATAATTATATCCAAAAAGAAAATCAGATGCTAAAGAAACCTGAAAACAAATATCAGAATCACTGCGCATACCTTCTATTTATCTCTAAGCAACATGAATAAGATATGCACTTTTTTTGAAACCCTCTATATAGGCCAGGGAGACCATGCCAGTGGTGGCAACTTGTGAAATGACAATGTGCAAACCAAGGTACTACAATTTTAAGAACATTACCATAATATATCTGATGACCGTAAAGAGCAGTTTTCACATTACCACTTTTTCGTGCTATATCGTGCAACAAAACCTAGCCCAGACTTTCTTTGATGGCCTAGCCAAAAAACTTCCCCTCCCAATGCAAAGGATGGAGTAATGGTCTACAAATGATCAGATTCACTCAACATCCAGCGGAAAACAACACTATATAACTATGTAAGACATGCTAAACCACTCGATAATTTACCACCTCAAACATGATAAGACATATGAATGCTGCACAACTTCCATCTACATCCACAAATATGCACCCTGAAAATCCTGCTGGTTTTTAGCATAGCATAAAGACAGGCCAGGTAAGTCCAGACAGCCTTTACGCGCAGATGAAAGATTTGTGCCTGGCTCGGCATTTTGTTTCTCCCAATATATCAGCTAACCAAGAACATAATCTTTACCACATGTTTTAATCCAAGTATATGATCTTGAACTTTGCTTATCAAGGTCAAGTGCAGTTATGTCCAATGTAGGTGATTGATAAGTGCCATAATCGTTAAGATATGCTTCAACTTTAATACTCACAAAAAAGTTATGGGTCATTTAATTGTTACCTTGGAAGTAAGGAAACATTCTGTGTATGCATACATATGTATAACATCTGCAGCAGCATCATGACGACACAATACCATAGAAGACAGCTTGAGAAGTTCATCTCTAAGCCTGTGAAAGCACAAAAAGCAGTTAATTAGCCATTTCTGATTGCCCGTGCTTGACTGGTCGAAGGCTGTCAAAAGCTCACCATAGAAGAGAGGATTTAAGACCATTCACTGGACCAACTGGATAATGATCCTGCATTTTTTTTTTTCAATTCAATGGGCTTTTGCTTTGAAGCTGGACTTCCAGGCACCGGAGCAGTTCATCTTGTCTCCTTTCCAAACTCTTGCTATAAGTTCCTTACCCTCAAACTTCTACTGGTAAACCACATCCTTACAACCCTACACACAGAAGATGCAGGTATGCCCACTGCATGTCAATCGACATAGACACGCGACAATGTAGATGTCATTGCTCCACATCAACACAAAAATAACAGAGCATGCATTCTTGCAATACTAAGGGAACATACATGCAGCAGAGCTTATCCTTGTTCATAAAATGGCCGTTGTACGACTGCTACCCAAGGATGGAAACCGAAAACCGGTTGAATCGATGATGCCGGGTTTGGTAACCAAAACCGGTTGATCAAAACTCGATCACAGAGTCTCGCCCACCCATTCCCGTGATAACATACCAAGAATACAGATTGGCAATTATCTCATCATTACCGAAGCATTCCTGTATAACATGCCAAAAACAGAGAGGCAGAATACAGATGGGCAATTACCTCGTCATTACCGAAGTGCTTTGTTGCTCCAAAGGATAAATAGATGCACAACAAAACCGTCTGAGGGTTTAATGGATGCCAGTTGCGATGGCATCAGAACTGAAGCAAGCCCAAAAAGGGGAGAAGTAAGGCGGCGGAAGCATTCCCCACAAAATCGAGCTGTCGAAATAATGTTCACTTTATCAAATTAGAAACGTGGTTCTGCTTTGACAGCAATAATTTCCACGGATGTAGATATGGCTCCGCTTTGACAGCAATGATCTCCACTGATGCATTATCTGCAGGCAAGCACACAATAACCCACATTTCTCAGACTCCCAAAAATGACCCGTGAGCTCGTTAAACTAGAGCCAGAGAAAATTACCAATGTCCAGCCGTTGAGCGATAGATTGCATTCTGCAGAGCTCCGGAGGTGCAAATAGAGAGAATGCACATAATAAAAGAGCCGCTTCTGTGCCCGCCTTTGTGCTCCCGGGCATCTTCTCATCAGATGAAGTCATTGACGATCGAGATGAATCCCTGGACAAATCAACGGTCGAGATGAATGCCTCGACGTCGAAAGTATAGGAATTATATATGTTAAGAAAACAATTGGGCCGGTGTTATTTCCAATGGTGTAATTTGGTGTTGCCATCTCTACATCGTCAATAAATGTAATTTGGGTTCTGTTTTGCATCACTGGCGACACATGTAAGAAATCAACATCAGTGAAGAAGCAGAATGCAAATTGTAATAAAAGGAGTCTTGAATTTCAAGGCTTTCTGCATGAACCTCACCAAGCACGTGCAATAGACCGACCAGTAGTCCATAACCTCATACTTGTATGTCTTGGACCATGAGTTGTGACCAAATCTAGAGATGACTACCCAATGCATCATGTATTTGGCAATAGACAATCTCAAAGCGCCTATATTGTAAAGATGGCTACGTGGTTAAATAGCTTTAGGTGATCCACTTGGGAGCATATGGAAGCGTTTATTATCGTCTTTCCCCATCTTGATTCCATTTTCAGGCAACCATTTCCCATGTCCTGGCCTCGTTTTGTAATACACCCCAATCGGGAACCTCATTATTAAAATAAGGAGCAACTGCCTTGGGCTGCACTCCAAAGGATTTGCATTAGCTTGAGAATGGCTAATACATATGATCTCCAAGCGAGGTGGAGTAATTTCCACATAGAGCATCAATATCATCATGTGGATGCCTAAAAACTATTGCTGGACGTTATCATGAACCTATGCGAAAACAAGATAAATACTACAAAATACATGAAGAATACACAAAAAATATGCTAAAAAGCTGGATGTACTTGGTACAACAGAGCAAAATATGAGGACTTGAGCTAGAAGGCCCAAGACTGGCATTGAAATAGAATTATGAACCCCATGTTGAAGGCCCATTTAGGTACCAGCGAGGGGGCAGGTTCTCAAAATTTGTAAAAGAATGTTAGAACCTTCTGGAACTCTAGAGAATATTCTGGAAAGTCGTTCTAGACCAATGTCTTTCCAATCCTTGAATTGGCTATATCTAGATAATTTAAATAGCACAAAATTAGCATTAGCATTACCTCTTTTTTTTTGTACTTTTTGGGCCTCCATGTCCCTTTTGTTGTTTGGGTCCCATGGCCAACTTGGTCACCGTGGATGTCAAAAAACCTATCTGTCTATCTATTTTTTGATGAAAAACATTACCTAAGCATGGAATAACATTTATACTACCTTAATCGCATGTTAAAACTGAGAGATCTCATTTATCTATGCCAATTTTTTGATCTCCTATTGGTAAAGGATTATGATGAATATGTTCTGGCTGTAAAAAAGATAGAAAATATGTTCATGATGACTATGTGCTGTAATATATTCATGATGAATATGTTCTAGCTGTAAAGCATTTACAAATATGCCTGAAATGGAAGGCATATATGATATAAACTTCTTGCAAGATCTAAGGACTCATAACACTTGGATCTGGCATATGCACGTATATTTCTTCACATATAGGAAAAAATGGGAGCTATCAATCCATCTGCTAGTATGTGTCATTAAAGATTGCCTTCTGGACATCATCTCAATCAAAGTCTCCTCAATCTATGACTATTGTAACTCACCTTGCTTCTAAAGCTAACAGTATTTAGAATCTTGATGATGCAATTAGTAAGCACCTTTTCTAAATGTCTAGAAACCCTATGCTTTGAAAGAGATCTTTTAGTTTGTATGGGCCATTGCTAATAACTTGTTTGGAGAATTATACAAAAAGAGATCCTTCTTTTATCTTCTCTCTAACTTCTAAACTGCAAAATCAAGTGAAAAGTATGGAACATATATTCCTCTATCCCAAGTTGATGCCATTCTGGAGATGAGTTGATGCTAAGTTTTGTGTCTAATTTGATAAAAGCTCAATTCTCTCTCTTAAACAACATACTATTGATCTTCATGGGCTAATCAGGGGATTGACATATGCTGAGTAGCAGCGCAAGCGAGATCTAGCCCAGTCTAGCACTGACCAAGGAGATTGTGGCAACACTGCTTTGAAGGGAAGGGAGGTTAGAGTCCCCCTGACAAGGAGAATAGAGCATAGCTTGACTCCATCCTTGGGAGAATCATGACTTCGTGGGATTTTTGTTAGACACAGATTTGCTATTCTCCAGAGGACTCTTATGCTTAGTTGGTAAATCAATGTGAAGGACCCAAGGGAGATTGCTTGAGTAGATCTTGATGTGGCATTTTCTGATATCACCATAAGGGGGTGGTATAAATTTCCCATAAATATCCGGATGTTTTGGCCAGTTTGTTAGGCTGGAGTGGTTAAGGGACGTTACATTTGGCATCAGAGCAAGACTCGAGTTTGAGTCTCCATGGGACATGTATGACTTGATACCATTGGATCATGGTCTTATCTTGGCCTTGGACAACATGAGATGGTGATCTATGGTGTCGTGATGCTCGAGGACGAGCATAGTTCTAGTGGGAGAGATTGTAATGGATCTATGGGAGACCGCTCGAGTGGATATTGGTGTGGCATTTCTTGATACCACCATAAGAGGGTTGGTTAGGCCGGGATGGTTAAGGAATGTTACAGTCAACATATGTCGGCGTGCCTTTGGATGATTTGAGGTTGTATTATGGGCTCTGCTACGAGTGTTGTGGTCTCCTAGATCCAAGGTCCGACATCCGGCGTCTATGGTTGATCCTATCCTCACAGGGCTTGAAGGGGAGGGAGGGTGTGGATCCTTAGTTTATTTGCATATAACATGTCTACCAGTCAGTAGTTCTGTCTTACGAAATGCTCGAGACCCAATACCCAAAATCCCTCTTTAAATATTATATATAGCTTGTAAGCTAGGGCATATCATTGGCATACTCTAAAGATAAGATGATCTAACCCTCTCCTCTCTCTAGTTTATGAGTGTTCTCTTTGGATATTGGAACTTTTGAGCACCATTCCACGTGGTTCACTATAAGGGCTCTGGTGTCTCTCATGGTGTAATGGGGTAAAATATTTTTACCACGTGAAAGAGGTCCTTTGTATGTGTTTGTGCAGAAATTGATTGTACTCTTGGTAAGAACCTATAGAAGAAGAAAAAAAGAAGAAGAAGATGCAGCCTGGGGGATTCATGTTTGCTAGGAGCAGATGCGCGTGCAACTCTAGGGGTTAAAGTGTAATTCGAGCATGGAATCCCTCACTCTATGATTTTCGAGAATGGAACCACAGGAAAGAATTCCCATATTCAAGGTAAATCTATCTTAAGCCAACAAGTTCTATGCAGAGGAATGGCAACCACCACATTGTAGCACAAAAGAGCATAAGTGAGATTTAAATTCCTAAAAAGCCTCAGGATATGTGACTTTTGTTCCTCGTCATGTGAACGTGGCCAAACGAACATGTCTAGAATGGATTACTAGTCTACAGAAATCACCAGAGAAGGAGGCCTAATCCGCCGTATAACTGGATGTAAAGCATTGCTTTGAAGAGTTTTACTATGACATCATGTTACACATGTTAAAGAAAAATGATTGACTAGACTTGTTATACAAGATGTCGACGTGGCCACTACAACGTCTCGTTTCTCGTTTGAAAATTTGGACCCCACATTCCAAAAAAAGGCCCCTAATGTTTGCCCATAAATCCAGGCCGCTCCTTTGTCCATAAATCTAGGCCGCTCCTTTGCTTTTGGACAAACATTTTTACCAAACCAAACTGCCGGGGGCACAACGCAACGGTCATGATCGGGCGGTTAAAACAGCTCCCCGGTAAAAACGCGGGTTAATCCCCACCATCCCTCGCACGTCACTCTCTTCAACGGCCCAGATGTAACCTCAAACGTGCAGGCCGATATCCCCGCCGCAGAAGCCACGCCTAAAATAGCTAGTCGTGCTCAGCAAACGCCGACTCTATACCGCCAAAGCCAATCAGAAAATAGATAATAACAAGGAATATTATTTTATTTTATTGTGATTACGTGTAATTTCCGGATTGGGTTTTGTTAGGAAGAGGCCGTGTATGGAAGAAACGGACTGTTTGGTTATGGTGTATGAAGGAAGCAGAGCTTTTGGAGCTTGGATTGAAATAGAAGATGTAGCTTGGATCGGTGCATCAGGCCGCGTATGACGGATTTAATTCTGGCCCCAAATCTTGCCTGAATTTGGTTTCTCCTTTGCATTTTCTTCTGCTTTCTTGCCATAAATCGTGTTGTTTATCAAATTTTGATCTAGGAACTCTTCGTGTTTTGATTCAAGTTGCAATAATCTTGCTTTGAATCTGGTAAACTGCCTTTGGATGCTATTTTTTTCTACAAGCCTGTTGAGCTAGAAGAAAGATTTTCTAATAAATTGCCAAAGTTCTGAAGTTGTTTGTTAAATTGAAGTTCAAATTTTCTTCTAAGTGTCTGTGCTCGATAGCTGGATTGAAGATCAGATTTTCTTCATTCGTTCTATAGCTTCTTCTATTCAAAGATACCAATAGAATTATCGGAATTTCCTGCTGTTGCATTATTTTTCTGCTGAATCTGGTATGCTCTATCGTAATCATCTGCATTCTATAAGCACCAAATATAATTGGTTTTCACCTATTTTTGTTCATGAAGGGGCATGAAAACAAGTATTGAGCTATCTCTTGAAAATTCGATCACCAATTCGTTAGAAGCAGACAATGGTTTGGTTATTTGGGTGTTTTTGCGGCAACAAAGAGAGACTGCCTGCTTCCCGATCTCTTGAGAAAACAACGCCCTTAAGAGATAAAGTAAATAATGCCTAATCCTACCATTTTTACGAAGAAAAGACCTTATTGATCTGTTTTCCAGGTTTCCCATTCTCAACTATACAAGCTTGCTGCTTCAAATCGAAGCGCTACCGAAAGTGAGCAAAAAATTCTATACCTTTATCTGAAATAGTTGGCAAATGTTCTTTTTCCAACTACTCAATGTGCAAATCTGCTGACAGGGGAACGAGGATCTGATACTTCTAGTGCTAAACGCATATCAACAGATTCCTTTCAAAGCAAGGAATCAATAATCACTCAGAATGTTGCTGGTAGTGAAACAACTGTGGCTCCTTGGATTCAACTTGAAAGGCTTGAAGAGGAGCTTTTCGAGCTTAGACAAAGGTTAGCTAGGGAAACGGCAGAGGCCCACAAACTAAGAGAAGAGGTAAAATTTTATATCACTGTTGTAATGTATGTGTTAATTGAATCTGACTTATTGCATTTAGATGCGTTTCCTTCGGTCATCTGGTACCCCTTTGAAAGAATCTCAATTTTACAAAACAAATTTCGGGCACATGAGAAGGAAAAGCCGTTCATTAACTCCAGAGAGATTTTCATGGGAGGTAGACAAATTTTACAGCCAACAAGCTTCCACTGCCGATCAACCAATATCTGAAGTGGTGTCCCCCAAGGGGTCTATCTGCGGTGAATCTCAGGCTGAAAGGTAAGTAGAATCCTTTAATAGTTTTTGATAATAGCTTTTTTCCTTTTATTACATGAAAACAAATCCTCTTACTACCTTTGGATTCAGCTTTATGAAACCATTGTCTATTTCAAAACGAGGATGGTAACTTGTGATGATTAAAATTTGCAGGAACCACTTAGTGGGAATTGACGTCTTGAAAAGTAAGTTTCAGATAGATGAGTGCAGTAAAATATTCTGGACACCCACTAATAAAAGCAAGTGCAGGCAAACAAGTTGTGGCAGAATGTGAAACATCGTCAAGGCCTTTAATAGTCCAATCTTCATTCAATTCCACAGAAAGTCCAAGGTCTCCACTTATATATTCGAGACAGGTGCAATTTGAAAATAATCAGATTGATATAACCTCTCTATCAGATGATGGTGATGGGGATGAACACTCTGGCTTGGAAAAAATTTCCTGCATTAAGCTCCTAGAAGATAAGGATAGGGAATCCTTGGGCACCATATCAGAAAATGTTCTACCACCACATGAAGTGGATTCTGAATCATTAATTTCAGAAACTGATGTTGATGATGGGTCCGCTGAAGATGTTCTGGAATCCTTATCATCAATTTCAGACACTGATATTAATCATGGATCCTCTCAAAATGTTTTGCTGAGTAATTCTACAGGGAATACAATTATTGCTGTGGATAAGTGCAGAAACCTCTTAGATGAAGCTGAAAGAACACATGAAGGCAACAATGCACAAATTCCCATAGATCCTGCATATGCAGATGATGAGAAGGAGAATCTGAATGAAACTATGTTGGAGGTTGTCTTGCCATCTGATAGTGTGAAAAAATTTTATGATTCCGATCCAAGCTTTTCTAATGGAGGAGGCAAAACAGCAGAAACGGGCATTAGAAAAGATGGGAATTCCGTTTTGACATCCATTGAAAATCTACCGGGAAAGAGAAATCTGTTGGACTCATTTGAAAACACACCTGTGCAAGAGAACTCAAAAGGCAAGGTTTCAGTGTGGTCAAGGGATGCTAAGCGCAGCCGAGATGTGTCTAACCATAAAGATTCAGTCTCAAAAAAGAGGGCACATGTTCGAAAGAGCTCTTCAGGACAAATATTTATTTCACAAGAGATATGGAAAGGTCTTGAATCTTTGCACTTCAGTTCTCCAGATGAAGCACTGGATAGCTATCAGGAAAACTCTAATTTCTCATTGGAGGATCCTGCTTTACAAAAATTCTCAAGCAAGGAGTCTGGCAGCAGGGAAAACAGTATCGAAGAGGTCGAAAGGGAAAATATTGACACTGAAAATGATGTGCCCAACAAAAATCTCTGGAGAATCAGCCCAGAGGAGAGGCCTATACTAGGATTAGTTGCCATACATTGGCATGACCAAAGTTCCATGAGATCTGATGACTGGTGGGATGGAAAAGGGATTCCGAATTCAACAAACAAGTATAAAGAGGTAGCTATTATAATATCTGTCAATGCATTTTGGTAGTTTAGCTACTGACAAACTGTGTCTGCAGGATCAAAAGGTCGCATGGCATCCAACTCCGTTTGAAGTAAGACTGGAAGAGGCACTGTCGGAAGCTGCCTCATAAAAAAATTTATTGTAAAAAAAATGTATAGTCCCAGAACGCAGCCATTTTGGAGCTGCTCTCTAGCAATTCGACATTGCATTACGACATTGAGATAACCTGTTGTGTGTAATATTATCTTGTACAATCTTAAATATCAAACAAATAAGCACATGCTTTCACATGTAAACATGCATCACTTATTTTACATCCGTTTTCTTAGAGCTTCATGTCCTAAAAGCATTTTGTGTTTGTCACCACCACCATGGGCTTTTCAAGTGTGAAATAAACGAAGAAGATTGGTAGATAACAAAGAACCATTAAATTTGTATCACCTCCTTCTCTTGCTAGGTTGATTTTTCTAGATGATCAATCTGTGGAGTTCCATAACATTAAGGCATTTTAAGGTACCTACATCATTCAACGCAAATGGCGAGTATCTAGATGATCAATCTGTGGAGTTCCATGACATTAAGGCATTTTAAGGTACTTACATCATTCAACGCAAATGGTAAAGAAGGAGGGGGTGGTGGCTATAGCCGCTATACAAAAGCTTGATCTCTTTTCATTTCTTTGTGATGTTGGAGTATCAGGTAACCAGAGCCTAATGGTGGGTTACGGATTAGCCGATTTGCTAGAAGATCATGTTGCACGCATATGAATGATACTAGATACATGACAAAGAAAGGCCTTATTCATGGAAAAGGCGACACAATTGGGAAGTTTGTTTTTTTCAGACTGCATGTTAGGAAAGTTAACCAGGTTGCCTTTTAGCAAATCAGTTAACCAGGTTGTGTTTTAGTAGATCAAAGAAAAGAGCAGCAGGTCCTCTTGATCTCGTGCATTTAGATCTTTGTGGTTATCTTTTGTTCTTCCTAGATTTCTCTATATGGCATTCCATGCAGAAACATATGTATTGCAAACAAGTTTTTGTGGTGATTATCGACTTACAGGAACTGAAGTATGCTATCTTGGAGAGCGAGTCGATATCGACGCAGATGATGTCATTACCCTTCCTTCTCTTGGGTACTATGGCGATAAATCCACCGAACTTACATCCCATGTGTGCAATGGCACTTCTTATGGTTGCAGAGGCCATGGGATTCGAATCTGATATGCCTTCATCTAGGATATATACTTTCGTATATACTTGCAATGAATTTCTTTATGCCTAATTAAAAGTAACTTCGAAGCACTGTCACGTACATTATATAGAAGGCTGTCGGCGGCTTGCTATGGGCATATCTGCAATTCATACATGTTTCTCTATTTGGTATCTTCCTTGTTGGGGATAAACACCTTCTCCTACAGAAGAAGAGGCATAACATCGGCAAATGATTTTTACACTTTCTTTTTTTGGAAAAAAGTTTTAATCAAGAATAAGGGATTTTTGTGCGTTGTTTTTTTTCCCCAAACCATTGTACGTAGCTTAATATGAACCCATTTTTTTTTGTTGTATGACCTTTTTATCTAAATCTAAGGGAAGAGCTTTCTGTTAGAGGTTTAATTTTGCGACCTATTTTTTGCAACTATGGCGTTCGAGTTTGTGCTATGCCTATGGTGTTCGAATTTGTACCTGACTATGGCATTGCAGTCTGAATATGGCACATGGCCTAGTTTAAGAACCAGTAAGCAAGATCTGTGGCTCTTTCATATTCGGTTTTTGCATTTTTTTTCTCTATTCTTGACTATAAATTTCTTGTTCCTTTGCAAGAATAGCGGCAGTGGGAAGGAAAGGCATGATATAGAAATAGTTCATAGCCATGGCTGCATTCCTTTTCTGCCATAGCCGACCTCAGCTTCCATATCCAGTATTCATATCCAATAAGAGCTGGAAAAAACTTAAAGAAGAGATAGAGAAGCTTTTTGACGTATCAAACACTGGCGCAGAAGATGGATTTTGCTGTTAATTATGTCTAGCATGCTATTGGAACTGCCCTTTTCTCACCTATTTTACTTGTCTTGAATGATCAGAATGAACAAAGAAAAAAGTTCGAGATTTGGGCCAATTCCACTAGTCTCAAACAATCAATGGCTATGGCGCCAAATAAACCACGATTTCATTCTTTTGAAATTCTTCCATCTATTTGAAACGTACAAATAGTAATAATCCCAAATTCAACACATGTAGAATTGTATATAAATACTTTTATTACCAATCTTAATTCTAACAGGTCATAACCTATAACTGTTATAACCTACAAGTTAACACTTAGCTAATTACAAGCCTATATTCCACATAGTGAATTACATGTAACTCATAATATATATATTCATCATAAGCAATTCCTAGGATGGGTCCTGATCTACACACAAGAAGTGAAGTGGTGTTCTCATTGAGCTTTCTGAAAATTATTGAGTACAAACTGGTGCCCCTAGGCAATCATCGAGAGCACAACAAAGTTGTGAATACAAGATCAAAGATGAGACAACTGCCACGTAGGGTGAGGAAAGGTAAGAAAAACTGGCGATAACTTCTTGACGGGTTAAAAAACCCCGCGAAGAGGGCGTTCCCCTCGAGTGTCTTGTTGTGAACGTCGCACCCCTAAGTCGAGGAGCCTCTGTGGACTCAAGGGGGATTCACTCATGTATAAGGGGGATATGCCATCTGCGTGCATGGGGTGGCAAAAAACCCCTCTGTATACGGATCTTTAAAAGCAAATTTTGACCCCTTTCGAATAAAAATTACCTAGGATAGTGCAAAAAATACCGTAAAAAGGACCCCCGCCGACCGTGATATGTAAAATTTAAAATGGGTCCAAAACCCCTTCCCGCGGCATGCATGGGTTGGGTTATACGCCCAAAACTGTGAACCCCCCTTGTGTGGATTGCAGACCCTGTAACCGAAAAAACGATTAGAGAGAGAACCCTGGAAAAAGGAGCAACCCATTAGTCGTCAGGATTTCCATAGAAGGCGAGGAACAACGCCTTGAAGAAAGAGAAAAAACAAACTCGGAAGCCACAGGGCTACGCTGAGAGAAAACCACAGTCGACCAACCGGAAAAGTCGTGTTTAGGACAGCCAGAAGGTACCGCCTCGAAGGCAACATTGCCACGCCGAGAGAAGAACAAAACATATATCCATATCTGCCCCAAGGACTGACAACAAACATAAGACACTCAACCGAACCAGAGCCAGCGAACCTGCATCATCCGTGAAGAACACAAAGAGAGGGGGGGAAGGGCGGGAAGGTAGATAGAGGCGCTAATGACAAAAGCAAAGCTCAAGCGAACGCCGATAGCCAACAAAAGGGGGGAGACTGGTCTATAAATAGGAGGGCGTGATGACGAGGGGTCCCCATCCAAGGAATGACGGTTCTATTACTATCGCAATAGAACCGGGGCATTCCTAGGATGGGTCTTGATCTACACACAAGTGGCCGATAGAAGAGGAACCTACCTCAAAGACCAAGATGGCGAGATACAGTGAGGCGCTCCTGGATGTCGGGTAGAATGTAGCGTGAGTGGGAAGCGGCAGAGCGCCAACGCCCGTGAGAGCAGACAATGTCAGAAGGGACAGACGTGGCAGCAGCTGTGGTGGCACCGCCCCTACGGCCTGCATGGGTGCCAAAATCCCGAGGTTCCAAACCGATAAGACGCAAGGACTCAAACCACCAAGAACAGGCAGTAGCATATGACAAAGGGCGCGTGGAGGACAAGGATGAGCGAAAGAGAGGGCCTCCCTCAGGTGGGTTGGAGGCGAGAAAACAGCAGACGGACAACAAACCTGCAATAACATGACAGGGCAAAAGGAGAAAAATGTGTGGGCTATGAGGACCTCCTGGCCAGCGGCGGACTGGTCGCACTTAGACTTGCGGATGTGCAACTGGACATAGTCGGGGAAAAAGGACAGGTCGCGCCAATTCAAGTGCAGTGCTTCAGAAATTCGGAGAAAACCAGCGAAGCAGATAGTGACCAGGCAAGCTTTGATGAGGCTGCGCCAATCGGCTTGTGAGGGGGCGAGTAGGGAGATGATCTGGCAAACGTGAGACGCAGTAAGAGGTAAACGTCGCCGTGAAGAAGAGTGGGTAAGAGGGGCGGCTTAGCGGACCAACGCAGGAAGAGGGGCCGAATATGGAGATGGGAGGTTGACCAAGCTACGAAAAAAAGCAATTGCGGCAGACGCGACCCCTAAAGAAGTAGGACTACGATGGGTAGATATTAGAGAGGAGAAAAATGCAGCAACATGCAAAGAGGAGGCAGGTAAGGACGTAAGCTGTTGAGAGTGGCACCAACGACGAAATTGAAGCCAGGCGGAAGAATAACCGAGCAGAGTCGAGGGTGCACGAGACTGGAGAATAGAAGCCACAGCCAAGGCGAAGAAGGGCAACGAGGGACCGTCATAAAAAGGCAAAATGTCTGGAACAAGGGGATAAACAAGTGTTAACATCAACCAACCAAAGAAAAATAACACCATGGACTACTCCAAGCTATACCCAAACCGACCAACAACTCAGAAGCCAACCTCTACGCTATCAAACAATTGAAAAACAACCTTATGATGAACAAACTTTCCAAATAAACATGCCAAACCAAAAGAAAGATGCGAGAAGAGACAATATTAAGTATCAGAAAAATCACAACGCAAGGGGAATAGTGTCGCATGTCGACGGAAACCTGCAATGCGGGAAGAAGGTGATGATAGTAAGGCATGGGAGAATTCATGAAAGAAAACTACGTCTCGAACAAAAGATTGCCAAGTGGAGGAGTCAATACCAAGCAGTGGCCACCAAGGGGCAGAGGGCCATGAGAAAACAAGTAGTGTGAGGCGGGCCCTGCAAATATGAGCATGCTGCAAAACCTCGGGAACTAAGGAAGGTGGAGGAAAGCAGTAGTTGTTAAACAAATGCCAGTCGTAAGAAAAAGCGTTAGGCGCGATCCGATGAGGGTAACAATCTTTGGTGTTGAAAACTGGCAGGAGGGCGTTAGAAGGGCTAGCAAAACGATCCACATGATGTGGCCCCCACCGCTCATCCAAGAGGCAAAAAACTGAGGGGGAAAGAGAAAATTCATCAAAGGCCCAGATTTTGGAAAGATAGTCAGCCCACTCATTCTCCAAGCGTGGAACCCAAACTGGATCCAACTGAATATGATGCTGATAGTAGAAAATTAGTACTTCCAGCAGCAAAAAATGAAGCACGGGGGATCGTGAACCGCCATTCTGTAATAAAAAGAACACATTCTGATTGTCCCCATGAGCTGCCACACGGGAGTTAGTTAACAATGAAACACACTGCTGCAAGATCTGGAAAACAGCAAAAAGTTCACGCAATTGGAAGATTGGAGGCGAGCATTTGCCGAGAAATCCCCAGAAAAAGAGAGAAGCTGAGAACCCGGACGTGAAAGCCAACCACCCCATCCCTCATCACTAGCATCAAAACCCAAGGTAGAACTGACCACAGCAGGCGACCACAAAGGGGCTCTGTCAAACTGACAAATAAGGGTCTACCAAAGCTGGACCTCCTGTTTTGCAAGGGGAGATAGAAGAAGGGGAGTATCCCAAAGGTCGGCCTGATGTAGATCAGAATGGAGGCCACAAGACAAGGCAGCACAAAGATGACCCAGGACCAAGTGCAGGGATTGGATAAAGTCAAGGAAACGGGCAATCAGGCGAGGAGTGACAACTTGGGAAGACAACAAACTAGAACACAGAGACAAGATCCGCTCCTTCTAAGCCTGGGATATACGAAAGAAGCCCTCATGAGCGTCCACTATGAAACCTAAGAAGATTGTGCAATGTGAGAGACGAAATTGACACTTCTTCCAAGCTAGGAGAAAATCAGCCCGTTGCAAATCAGAAATGACGCGAATCTGTAGAATCTCAGGACGTGTTTGGCACAAGAATAAAATATTATCGACATAGGGTAAGCAACGAACGCCCTGACCTCGCCAAAATCGAACTAACTATCTGACTAATTTGGTAAAGACAAAAGGGGCTGAAGCTAGACCAACGAGAAGGACATTAAAGACATAGAACTGGCTATCAAGCCCAAAACCCAAGAAAGTGCGATGAGGAGGCCAGATCCTGATATGGCGATAACCAGACTTTAGGTCGACAGCGAAGAGAAAGTCGTTGGGTAGACACAGATGTGACAACAGCTCGAGGGACTCATACCGAAAGGAGGATATGGTCAAGAAAGAGTTTAGATAGCGCAGATCCAAGATGAGACGGAATTTGTTTAGGCCTTGGGGACGACCTCCAAGGGGGAACAGAAGAAGGGACGGGAGGTGACTAGGGATGCGACACCTGTACGCAGGAGATCGGCCATAGCAGAGCGAGCAAAGTCATGATGGGCGGATAAGGACGAGTGGTTTGGAGCAGAGAAAACATCAGGCAGATACGTGGATGACTAAGGAAGGCGATAACCAAAATGTATCCAACTCAAAACCTGTTGTGAGGAGCATATGGATTGCCAGAAAGGAAGAGACGCATGGAGGCGATCCAGGACTATAATAGCCGAAACTAAGTCATCAGCTGGGGAGGGGTCGATGCCAAGATGAGGGATGACCGAGGTAAATGGAGCACATTCTGAAAAGAGGGGGCACAAACTGTAAGTAACCAATCTAGCAACCAAGGAAATCATCAAACCAAGAAGGCAATGGGACCCATGTAACACCATGCAACTCTATTCATTTTGCACGCCGAGTTAACCAAAACCAAGCTCATACCTAAAAACCTCGCATACAAAAAATAAACCCACATGCAATAGTTAACCAAAGGAGAAAGTTGAACGAAGACTAGAAATAATTTTAGGGTTAAGCACAAACGCATACGTACACAACCTCACCAAACCCGCATATGTACACAACCTCCATAGGAAAACAAATCATCTAACACCACCCAGCCCTCAATTGGATACTATCCTAACATGCTAGAACAAAAATTGGAAATCAAACAACAAAACGTGAGCTAACAAAGAAAGGGACGAGCCATAAGCACCAAAAAATCATCTCAATAAATTCCATTTGTAACAATATTGCTTTAACGGAACATCTGAAACCGAAATCAGAGGGAGTCATGAATCATGGGCCGGGACGAGGAAAAAATGGAGTCGTGGCCAGCATCAAAGGACCCGGAGGTGGAATCAAAGGTGGCAGAGGGGTGTTAGGAGATCCAGCATTAACACGAGCATGACAGGATTCAATAGGATGGCCAAGACGACCACAAAAAGTGCAGAAAGGACGAGAACCGGAGTTAGATGAAGGGAACTGGGATAAAGGCGCAGTAGAGAAGGAAGAGCCAGTGGAGGGAGCAGAGGGTCTCGAAGCAGAGGGGCGCCGATCGCGATGCATTTGCCGAGCTAGCTTCAATTTCCTGGAATCATCGACAGATAAAGCGGGGCCCGCATGGTCATCAAAATCTAAAGCGACATATGTAGCCCTCGCGATCAACAATAATCAAGAACTTCATCCTCTGTAGAGTGGCAGCCTTGCCTTCCTCAATAATCTGAAGAATCGTCTCGGGCACCCGAGGAGACAAAGCAGTCAAACGAGCATGAAGCTCCCGAAGCCTCGACTTCGTGGCACAAAGGAACTCATACCTATGGCGTGACGACTCCCTCTTAAAGTTGGGAACAGACCGAGATGCCCGTTCTCAAACCTCCTGGCGAAGCACCTCAATCTGCTCATGCACAGAAGCATCAAAAGTAAGTGAGGACTGAAGGCTCTGTATCTGTGCCATCTGTAACTGGAGGGTCTGTAGCAGCTGAGGCACCATGTCTAATGATGGGGAAGGAATGGAGGAGCCGCTGTCGGCATGGAATGGCTTAGCCCAACAGAAGGACCTGCTGAAGCCAGAGAAAAAACTGGGGGAGGAACGAGGTAAAAGAAACAGAAGGGACAACCCGAGATGGACCGGCTGAGCCAGAGTGGGAAGTCATGCTTGTGCATCTGACAGGGGGGATTGCTGGCAGGACGGGTTCAACAGAAATAGCAGACGAATGCATAGTGGGCCCATCAGGTGGAATAGAGACCGCAGCAATGCGTGCTCGTCGGACGGGTGGGGTAGACAGGGCAGTGCTGACAGCAACCCGCTTTGCCCGTCGGGCTCGTAAGGAAGCCTGAGATGTGCTGAGAGAGCCCTGATCTGCCATAATGTGAGATGTCTAGAAACAACAAGTTGCAAGCATTAGAACGTGAAAACACAAATAAACTATCAAGACATAAAGGGCATTAGGAAGAGAAACCATAAGGAGGAAGGATGCTCACAACCACCACAAAGCAAATCTAAATCGTAAATAACATAACATCGCACGGGAGGGGGGAACAATTAAAGGACCAAAAACACAACCTTAGCAACACAGGAAAAACATAAGGGGAGACGTAGTCAACGCAACTCCAGACATTTTTAAAGAACAACCTGAAGGCGATTCTGGGGAACTCCAAAATAAACTCCCATAAAACGACCTTATGCAAGTAAATGACCCAAACATATAGGGCAGAAACAAATAAATATACCATGGGGACGCTATATTCAACCTTATGCACGATGAAGCAACAAAAAACAAAAACACCTACAACTAACAACGGAAAACCATACAACCATACGACGAGGCCGAGACACAAAGCGAATAACAACTATATGAGCAATACAACATGGATGCAACTTGGAACAAAAAAAACCCAAAGAAAACAAACTTGAGGGAAAAAGGAAAAAACCACCGAAAGTGAGGAAAACACAGAAAGAAGGCAAGGGGATGAAAAGGCAATGTCCAAATCAACAAGGTGCTAAAAACTCCCAGGAAAAACCCGACCTGGGTATCCCCAGCAAAATGGGGAACCAAACCTTGTATCCCTCCCCTGAAAAGAGGCAGAAGGGGTGGCGATGGCAGGCCGGGAGCTGGACGGTGGCAGCCCATAGAAACTCCAGAAACAAATAAAGGGGAACCCAAAGACATGGTAAGGCTCAGAGCAAATGGGGCAGAACTGAAAAGATCAGAGCCAGATATGCGCAAAGGATCACATGAATCGAAGGCCTTAAACACTGCAGTACAAAATCCAGACAGAGAGGATCGGGCAGACAGAGGGAGAAGGAAGGACTAATGGACGAAGGGAAGAAACCACCGAGGCGAGCAAAGAACATTCCAAGCAATCCCGGCCCTGAGCCGATTCATGCTGAACAGACAAGGTAGACCCGGCACGCGCCGAGTGGGGGCCTCTGTAGATAATGCCTCTGTACATATAAAATTTTCTTAATTGGGATTCAATAAATTTCATTTTCTGTACATATCAGGTTATAAAATTATATATCTCACGCCCGACACGAGTTGCAATGCATACTTAAAAGAAAAGAACAAAAATATTATCAGCTCGCGCCTAGCGCGAGGCAAACGAATTAGTATGACAATAATGCACCTAATATATATTTATGCATAAACCTATTTACTGTTTATATTAGAATACATGCAGGTGGGTACATTCTACTCAATGATGCAGCCACTAATTGGTATAGTATATATGCACACATTCTCCAGGGCATAAATAGCAACACATAGTCTCGTTTGCAGACAGCCCCTTCTTTGGCATCTAAATCCTTGGTCCCTTGATGGCAAAAAATGGATAGGCACGATTGGGATATCGGTATCCTGATCCTGAAAATAATGACTCTCTCATATGTCAGATGAGTCATGTCGAAGTGGCTAGAGCTCGACAGATGGGGGTTATGATGGAGGATTGGCTTACTATGGTCGTCATAAATCCTGGAAGGCATTCTTTTGATCTCTACCATGTTGTGATCTTCCTGAAGTGTATTCTTGAGCGTGAGAGATATGAAATCGAGAGGATAGGAGGGCCTCCTGCGCATGATGAATAATACTGCTTCTGCATGACTTCCACTGCAATGCTGTTTTATTATTATATGAAATATGTGTTACTTTGCTCCTAGAGTATTGTATTACTTCAAACAAGATCTAGTTATGTATGTGTATATTATTGGCAAGGCAGTGCATCAATAAATTTATGTCAATGCAGAAATATAGTAAACTATTTTATGTATTGAAATGCTATAGTAGATGCAAGTGATTGAATTATTGCACGCATACATACCTCTCTAAGAAGTTTTGTTGGCCAAACCAATAAACTACCCACTGATTCTCCTAATGTCTCTGCTCCTGCATGTGTTCTTGGTAGGGGATGAGTTGCAAGAAAGCAGTCTATAACTCTGATTCGAATGTAACTAGGACCCAGGGGCACTCCATGGCATGCTATAGTCGGCTCTATGTTATCAACAATGCCCTTGCCTATAACATCTTTGCTAGTTTCTGCTAACGAGCAACATGCTTCTCCAATTTGCAATCTCAACTCTGTAGATTCCTTGTGTTTTTTATGAACCTGCAAACTTGTATTAATTATAGTAAAGTAGCCAATGAAAGGCATTTGAATCCATTATGTTGACACAGTGGCTGTCTGAGATGTGGATGTTTGATCCAGAGCTTCAGCAAGCTTTCTTCTTGGCGACATCCGAATTCGCTAATGAAGACACAGAGTTCTTGTGTTTCTTTAGACACCAAAAGGAAACACAAAATTCTGTGAACAAATTGAGCCAAGAATGCTATAATTGGCGGGGCAATTTAAAAAAGGTTATTAGTACAAACAAATGATTGAAAGATAGTTGGCTGAAAGGGATAGTCTTGGGCAGGATAAACACTTTTAAATATTAAATTAGCTTTTTTAACATTGTGTTAAAGGCATTATTTGCTTGGCAAGTGGGCTAAAAGTTTTTAAAATTTAATTATCTTTTATAGGGATCCATTTAGGCTACTTTGTTTTAATTGGCGTACGTCTGCCCATTAATGACAATACAATACCATACCATAAAATGAACCCAAATTAATCGCAATCGAACTGTCTCTTTTCCTTCTCACACCAAAAAATTTCAAGCGCCTTCCTACTCCGACAGATTTCTTGAGCGATCTCTCTATTCCGACTTTAATCTCGTGTGAGTCATCTAATTTGCTATTCTTAGGTTGATTTCTGACCCGCCTGCAAAAATCTTGGAGTGATTTGGGGACCTCCAGCTTCTGGTACAGATTTCAAGCTTCCAAACCTTCTCTAAGTCTAATCTCTGGGATCTCCGAGCATTTCAAGTTCAATGGCTACTAAAGGTTAGTGATTTCATATTTTTTGAGTCTAATTCTGCTTGTAGTGTCGTTTTCTTTGCAGGGTTTTCTTTAGATTCTGCAATAATCTTTCTAAATTTAAAGACTCTGGATTTCTTAAGTTGAATGGCTCTACATTGATTTAAGATTTATTTGCTTTGGATGTAGGATGCACAAACCTAAGCTGCACACTTAGCTGTTATGATGACAAGCCATGATTATGATTATGTTTAAAACATTATAAACTAACCTAGACAAAGGACAAATGTTTATCCCTAAGGTTTAAGATTATAATCATGTTGTTTCTAGAAATGAGGCTTATTTCGAAAGCCTAGTTATATGATATTTGGCATCTATGGGGTCGAATCAAATGGAGCCAAATCCATTTTCTATCCGCTCGGTTTGCCCAGGAAGACGGATCTCAGTGTTCTTATATAGTGGTAATGAGATGGTTCGGAACAGTATTTGAATCGATCCCTTTTGAACAGTGAATTGCCACAGTAATTATAATGGTTAAGTTAATGTATTGATATTATTCAAAGGGCAATTCTACTTCAAGTAATCATGTTGTGATAAAACAAAGATATGATATCAGTTATACAAGTGTTCATTGAATCTATTATGTGAGGAGCTGGACGACTATATCTGTGTCTTCATAGTAGAGAATACAGTGAAGAAAAACCTGAGCATTAGCAAATACAATGCAGACATTGACGGGTTCAGGGCAGATAAGGCAGCAGACAATGTTACCAAAGTATGGCTGGCCTCCAGAAGGCTTGATCTATATAGTTCAGTCTGTCTTTTAGGGAGTTTCTGCAGTCAGAAGAAGCTTGCAAAAGAAACCATCATCAAAGTTTCTACATATTAAGTTTTGGTGGCCGTGGTAGTCCACTTGAGTCAGAATCTCTGGCACTTGTCACTTTATGAAAGACAACGAGGGAAACAGATAGTGAGTCGAGGGAGGAAGCTGTGGATAAGCTATTCAAGTTCAATGGTATCCACTTGGCCTAGACGTCACAAAAAAGATACCAATTGACAAACTAATAAGATCGCCTAGAGTATCTTACATATCCAGGATCTATGATCCCAAACATGCCCTCAAGGTATAGATGTCCATGATAGAATATCCCATGACAGTACCACATCCTGTTGATGTTCTACCATGGAACACAACTGCCGATAAGCCCTACCCATGGAAGACATGGGATGACCTGAGGAAGAACGATACAGTCTGCTACATAGTCATTGATGCGCAGCACTCAGTAGAAGCAGCAAAGGCACTTATAGAGAAGATGGATAAGATAGATGCCAAGGAATACAGAGAGCACTTCAGCTATATGCAATGCAAGCTTCTAATACCTCAACTGGCACTCACTACAATAAGTGCGAACTTGAACACAACTGCAATATTCGTTGTAAGTTATCTAAATCCTGTCGTAATGCTTTAGTGTATTCGTGCTACGCGCGATGTATCAATCAAAGTATGCACAGTAAGCACGAGACTCTGTGCATACTTTGATTGATGCCTCGCACGTAGCGCGAATAGAGTTTGTGATAATTTAATTAGTTTGTAATTAGTTATATTACCTAATTAATTATATGATAACCCACTCCCAGACCATACTTATCACTATCACATCAAAAAGTACATAGAACATGCATGGAAATTACATGCTTTTATGAATTACATGGAAATTAATCAGATCAGATAATACATGGAAAATACATGTTCTCTCTTCACCTGCGATGCGCTGCGTGCTTTGTGTTGTGTAGCCACGGATCATGTATGTCCCAACCAGTTGGGGAACTTAGACACTAACCACAGGATGTTGAAGTCAATGGAATAGAAGAGGAGCTGGCCAATATCCATAAAAGACATGTAATGGAAGTTGTAAAGGTCAATATATAGATCATGTTCTTCTCACAAGTAGGAATGACATGGGGTATGTAGTGATCCAGAGAGTGGGCCATAAAACCATGGAAAAGTATATCCTTCAACTGTTCTAGACTTTCTTCCATTCCTAAAGCAGAAAGAGTGATCATTGCATGAGAGGGATTAATGTCCTTCAGTGAAGGGTGCCAACAAGTATAGCAGTCAAGAATGAAGTTGATCAGATGCCTTGCAAGCTCCGTGGTTGGACAGTAGTGCCACCAATGCTCCCAAAAGTTGCTAATAACTTCGACCAAAATGCACATATTTCTTTTGTTGCATGCTTGTAGGGAGTCTGGATCAGCCCAGCAAATAAAGGATGTTCCATCCTTTCTAAAAGCCTACAAGTCTATGAAAGATCTCCGGGTCATGAGGGAGGCCAGCTCAAAGGAACTCTTCGAGATGTCTGGAATAACAAACCTCTCTGAGCAGGGTAAGTTAGATATGATGTGCGTAACCAATGCAGACCTATTCAGGTACTCAAAGTGGTCACCTGGATGTGTTCAAGCATGTAAGTCCAGAAACAAGGAAAAGCCAGCCCATCTATCCACAAAAGTCTACGTAGAGCTGAAGTGTAGAGTTAGTGGAGACTTGGATATTCCTGAGACAGTCTCTGAAATGTACATGGTGAAGTCATGTCAGGGTTCTCTGGTAATTGCCACCCAGACTATTCCAAAGACAGCTTTATTGTTTGTAGTGGACTATTGAATATATTAGCAAGAGACTATATCTCAATGCTCTCTAATTGTCTCCAGCAGATTAATGAAGACTACATCACCATTGTGTTCCAACAATAGAATATCCCAAGATCCTGCAGGCCACTACTCAGATTGAGGACCATATGAGTGTAAGACATGGAGTGCTTGTAGTGGGGGGTATAAGCACGCTAGGGTGATAAAAAAAAGGGCCATTCGAATACATTACATATAACGTTATGTATTTTAATTATAGCAAGTTTTTGATTGCCATCATTAAAGAAAATGTCATTATTCGAGTGTACCAAAAATTCCCTCCATTTTGTTCCCCCTGTTTCTTGGCTAACCGAGTGGAGCAAGAATTGGTTTGTTTTCCGAAAATTGGCACTGCTAGATCGTTTGAACCGGCTCGGAGCACTGCATATCCGTGTGATCTGCCCTGTAAGTTTTGTTTTCTTTATTTTGTAGTTTTAATTTTCTGTGATTTCAGTCTGAAAATGAATTCAAGAAGTAACAGAACTGGTTCTATGGATTAAAAATCGAAAAGCGGTATTTTTCAAGCTAAATCGATGTAGGTTTAACATGAATATAAACAATGCGTTTGGTTTAAGGTCTGATCTTCAAATATTTCGGGCAAATTTATCTTATGAAATCAAATTTGTTGCTTTGTTCATTTTGCAGGTACTGTGAACATGGCAAAGACCCCAAAGAAGACACCAATCAAGGGTTCAAGAAAGTCTCCAAGGACCGGAAAGCCTTCAGCAAATAAGAAAGCTTCAAGTTCGCATGCCAAAAGGGAAATTTTACCTCCTGATGATACCAAGTTTTCTGTAAGACAGCTCAGACAACTGAATTTTTGTGATGTTTACGAGCAGTATGATGCTATGGTAAGAGAGATATGGGGTGATGAAGCACCAAGCAGGTATGGCTATAAGGATGACAGAATTGATATGAAGTGGACAGAAGAATTCTGCAAATGGTATGAATTTGCTTTTGGAAGAAAAGATGTTATGAATCACTATGTCCCTCTGTACTTCGCAAGGGCATTTGCATTGCATCTGAAAGGTGCAGAAGTGGACTGGGAAGATGTCAAAGCATGGGCCAGATCGAAGCAAAAGGATTCTGATCTATCTAGTGAGTTACACAAAGGCCCCAAGAACTTCAGCTAAGAGTTACACAAAGGAGCAATTAGAAGTTTTCAGTAACTTCTTAGACAGCAGATCTGAAAACATCTTTAAGCAAGAAGTTAACTGAGTTAAAGGAAAGAAGGCAAGAGATCCTTGATCCTTGATACATTGAAGCACAAGGAAGGGGAGAGAGCAGTTTATATTAGGTTGGTCCAGGAAGCAGAGAGGAATGTTGAAGCAAAAATGGCAGCATTGGAGGATCAACAATCAAAACTGGACCAAACATCTGAAAGTGCAATAAGATTTCAGCACCTAAAATGGAAAGTTGAGGATGCTATCGAGCAAAAGGAATCTAGAATGCAGGATCAGGCTGAGCTCCAGAAATATATTGACATGAATCTTACCGAATTGAAACATGTAGATGCAAAGATTGAAGCTACATCTGTTGATATGAGCTCAGCTGAGGCAGGAGACAAAAAAATTATGGAACTCAGGGAATTTTTAGAACATTCCTCGATCCTTACTTATAGCCCCCTCCTCTCCAGTCTACAATTCTTGCAGATCAGATCATTGTTCAGCCTTTTTCTTCTTCGACATATTGTGAGCAATCTTTTGGTGTGAATCCAGTGGTTCTGGCACCCTGCAGACACCCTTATTATCTGCTGTGTATATCCTATCTTGCTAGCACAAAGATTTCATGTGTTGATCCTGACTGCTCATGGAATAGCAATTTGCCTGTAGCACTTGGACTGCTTGCAACAAAAGGTTAGTACATGTACATTTGAATTATAATTTCTTTTCTTATTTTAATAGTTAGATTCTTTTTTGCATGAAGGTTTTAGGCTTGCATTTACATTGAGTATTTAGATACATAGTTTTTGTAGTTGGATAATGTGGGTTCAGTCATGTATAATCTGCCAAATAGACTACTTATTTTTAAAGATGAGATTTTTTAATTTCATGTGCACATCAACTCAGTAATGTAGGTAGCTAATTACTTGTTATTGAGAACTGTATAGTGTAGCAATTGACAGATACATTGCTATTGTTGCTGTCAAAATTACATTTTGAGTTATTATTGAATACTTCATGACTCATCAGTGGGCAGAGTACAATATCAGCTAGCTTTGTTTACATTGATTGTACTTCAGAACAATGAATTTCAGAGTACATTCAGTACATTTCAACAGTACATTGCATACATTTACTTGATAAATCAGAGTACATTAGCAGATGGATACATTGGAGTACATTGTCAGTTAATTTTTTCCATTGAATGTACTTGTAGAGTACATTAAGAATACATTTCTTAGCTGATGATCTGATATACTCAATGTTTGACTGATGCAGGTGATTTTGGTAGCATAATGAAACCAGAAAAGGGTATGATATTGTAGTCTTGTTAATCATGCATATTCCTTTTCTTATCTCAAGTCTTTTTCTACTCTCTATTGTAGATGACAGCAAGAAGCCAACAGCACTTTCTTCCAAGGTATTGGATTTGACAGGAGGTCAGGAGGATTTGGGAAATACTTCTACATGGACATCACCTGTAAACCTTGTAAAGTCTTTTGAGGAAGAGCTTGAGGTACCAGTGAAGTCCTCGGATACGTCTAAGTAAATATCATATTTGATTGATTACAATCCCTGGAATTTAATTTTCATGTCATATGAGCTTGATATGTCACTTGGAATTCCATATAGCCACGAGCATACCGATTCGAACATTGTGGATTATGCAGCAGAGGTTGAAAAGTTAAAGCAGGAGGCAGTAGTTATCTTTACGGGTATGTTGCATCTTCTTTTTGCTTGTGTGTACTGCAATTATTAAACACCATTTTTTGTAGGTTCTTCAAGTTTTTCTTCACAGTATAAAGTTCCAGATTCCTCAAGTCTTTCTTCACAATATAAATTTCCAGAGAAACCAATTTGGAAACCTATTAAGCCAATGCCATCATTTCAGCAGGAAATGAAAATGCTGTTGAGTGATGATTCAACAGGTATACCATTAACTTAAAATTAGGATTCACAATACTGATTAACTTTGGTGACTAATTTATGCAGAAGTGTTGGAAATTGGTGAATCTTCTGCAGCCTTTGTTCAGGCAACCATTGAAAAGATAGAGGATAGTAGCCATTGGAGAGGAAGAGATGGTGGAGGTACAAGAGATCCAAAAGGATGATGTGGCAGTGGAGGAAACCAGAACCGAGGAAACAAAGGCTGAGGAAACAAAGGTTGAGGCCACTAAGGTTGATGATATAGAGGAAACCAAGGTTGAGGAGACCAAGGTTGTTAAACAGGAGAAGCAGACAAGAAAAAGGAAGGAGTGTATGCAAAATACAACTTCAACCAAAAGGTGAATATTTATTATGTTAGTTGAAGCTCTTAAAGTGTAATATCTGAACAATTTTATGATGACTTCTGCAGGACTAGAAGCCAAACATCATCTGAAAGTGCTCGATCTGGCGATGACAGCACAGGAGAGTAAGTAAGATTCTGTTGTAGTTGCAATTCATTTGTCTCTCAATAATGCAAGTTTGGTTTACAGAGACCTGGAGAGCTTGTTGAAAATAGTTCCATGCTACCCTTTCCAGCAAAAGCCTCTAATCAAGGTGACTAAATATTGTGTGGAAGGTTTTTGCGAGACAGGGCACATGTCCAACGGGCATATAGACATATTTGGAAGGTAACTTGATCAGATTCTTTTTTGCATTATGGTTAACTACTGAACATCTAACCTCACTTGCTTTGTGAATAGGTATCTGATTAGCATTATGCCTGACAAATGGCGTGATGCATTTTTTTTCTTCCCCTCAGAGAATTTCTTAGCCTACAGAACAGCCTTTAACAAACTGTCATCTGATGCAACTTCGATGGTACAGTCTGGATTGGCTGTAGTTCAAAAAGGGCTTCAGGGAATCATATTGAGCAAATGCCAGTACATTATGATTCCAATCCAGATTGAGGATCCTATGCACCATGCACTGGTCATCATTGTTTTAGATAAGGCCAAGAAGCTGTAGCAACACCCTTTGTCTTCTCCAAATATCCTTATTCGAACTTCGCTAAAGAATGCGCAGGTTGACACGAGGATGGTTATGATGTAAGTGCACTCACTATTAATTCATTAATGTCTTTGCATAATTCTGATGTTATTTTCTATTGCAGGCTTCATAAAGATATCATTACAGCATTGACTAATTCCAGTTCTCGTAAGATTGATATTTATGTGAAGAATTCAGTGCAGAAAGAAATTAGACCTGAGGTTCCACAACAAGGTGACCTGGCCTCCTGTGGTCTTTATGTCATGGCTTATATGCAAGCCTTTGTGGATGCCAGTGCGCGGGCTAAGAGCATGGTGAGATAACATATCAACAATTGCTTTTTATATAATATTTGATTCTGAAAACTATTTGTTTTCATTCTTTCAGTTCTCTTCAGATTGGTTTGATGCGGAGTATGCACAGTCCAGGAGACATGTGCTCATTAAGGCTATGATTGATTATAAGAGCCATCTCATCAAAACAGGCACTACTAGCACCTCGCAAGAGAAGCATGGTAGTGCTTAACTTCTTTCATAACTCTTTATCAAATGAGGCCAATTGGCTTTTTTCTTATTGGAAACAACACTAAGCCATTTGGCTTTATGTAATCTTGATAATGTAATCAATGAATGGTTGCAATCCTAGTGCTACTGTATGTTAATTATATTTTGCTTCCTTACAGGACTCCTAATATTTGAGATCCAAGGTGTTCTGGGTTACTTTTATAGAACTCCAGGAATCAATATTTCCTCTTACAAGCCCATAATTACGAAACATGGAGTTTTCTCTTTGCCCAGGACCAACAATGAAAGCAATGCTTCAATATGCCTCCTTTCATTGGGATTTGGCCATATATGGTCAACTCTCCCCGTAGATATCATAACATCAATTTTGGACAAGCTCTATGAAGATGGCATCCCAAAATTTAAACTTGTTTATGGAACAGAAAGATGTTGGGGACTTCCTTACACAAATTCAGTTGGTGTAACCCCTCAAGTAGTACCTGTGGATAGTATTGTCATTGAATATCCTAAATACAATGGTTAGACTCGTGGTGTGTTTGAGTCTAAGCACAAAGCTCTTTTCAACAAAGAAAGTTATGTTTGTGTGCCACTATGGACACCTTTGATAGAACGCGACAACCATCTGTCCTTCTTATTTGATTGGTTGGTAGGGTTGAAATATGCACCAAATTTTACCAATTACATAAAGGAGCATAAGTTCGATGACTCTTGGGACATATATGGTGACATTATCATCAAGACTATAGTGGATGAATCTGGTGAAGATATGAAAGCGGAATAAAGGCCCTATGTACAATGCCTTTGATAAACCCGAATCACCTTTCTTGTAACTTTTCTAGATGTGGATTTGCTTTCATAACTCTTTTGAGTACTTGTTAAATTATATCTATTATTAATATTTAAGGTTGAGGAAGTTTTAGATTTAATACTTTATAAATGCTAATAATTTTTAACTTTTGTTATTGGATTAGAAGTTGAGGAAAATGAAATTGAAGAGGAATTTATACATGGAGCAGAGGTTGAACCAGAACAAAAGGAACTTGTACATGTACATGGAGTAGAGGTTGAACCAGATGAACCACCATCTCCTTTAGGGACTGAAGCAGAATATGTTCCAGATGTACCATTCTCTTGTGGCTTAGGGTATGAAGCAAGATTCCTTACCGGCCTGCACGGGTTATGGGAACAGTCGAGAACAGTCGAAGACAGAAGCACCAGGGATGAGATGCTAACAATACTTTGGGCAATTCACAAGATCTATGATCCTGATCCTTGGGGAAGGAATCAGTTGCCAAGTGCACACGTCAACTGTGCTGCGTGAGGGCTGGAGTGGGCTTGCAATTGCAAGAGAAGCAGCAGTGGCCTCTGCCACAGCTAGTCCTAACATTATATGGCACTCCGGAAATCTTAGGAGAATGGATGCAATACCTATGAGATTTCAGCCACCACAGGATGTAATAGTTAGGCATAAAAGAAGTTGATATATTCTGTAAAGTTATCAATAACAAGAAACATGTTTTGAAATAAGTTGATGTACTCAATTACAATGTAATATAAATCATGTTACACCAGCACTTTTCTCTTTTCAGATTACTTCTCTCCAACATATAATCTGTCCAACATATAATCTGTTCAAGCTATTCCAGATCATGTAGCATTTCAGGCAAACTTCCCAATAGCATCTCATGCACATCAGTAGACAATGCATAAGCTGCAGAAGCACCCTTCACCTTATGATTTACTTTTGGCATTGCAAACTTTGCTCCAATAACAGACTCTGCAGGTACAAGAACTTCTTTGTCATCCAATAACTTATACTTGTGGTGACAACCAGACAATTTTTTATAGTAATAGGCGGATATGACTGTTTCACCTATATGGTGATAATTTTTGTAATCGTCAATAACATTTCCTGCAAAACAAATTTTGTTTTCTTGCAAAGAAGGATATAGTATGGCACATTTTCTTCATTTCCTGGTGCAGCAAAAGAAAACAAACATCACCTACACTGTACTAGATCTTCTAGCTCTTCATTTACATTTGCAAAAGCAGCAGTTTCCTCATTCTCTACTTCACAATGAGTACTTACTCGGGGTACTAGCTTCTTTAATTGCCACATCCCACAGAATGAAATGGACTCACAAGCATCCCATTCAAAGTTAATGCAAGCATTGCAGAAGCAAGATAATGGTCTCACCATTACTAAGGTGGGGTCAGTTGGACTTATAGAAGCTATAGCATGCAATTTCTGAATACCAGGAAGAGGTTGCACATCCAATGCATTGGTTCTATCAATATCTGACTCCTTCACTTCCCAGTATACTCTGTTAACATTAGATTGCTTGCTCCTCAAGACAATACAAGCATCATGTGCACCTCTAATCTCTGTTCCATGTTCTCATAACTGTTCGGCTGCAAGTACCTGCTTGGCCTTGGCAGACTCTCCATCATGTTCACCTTTTCCATGCCCAGAACCAAAATAGTTCCATTGTAAACGAATGCCATATTCAACATGGTACCTGGTAATGAAATATAAATTTCTTCTGGACTTGTATTGTGCAGCACAACCATCAGACCACATAATATGATACTGTACATGAGGTCCATCATTCTCTTTCAGCCATTTCAGATGAAGCTTAAATGCATGTTGTACAAAATGTGTATCATGATTTCTGTCATCAGAAATATACAAGTGAACAGTCTTCTTTAAGACTATCTAATAGATGTGCTTCAAGGATGCCATGATAAGCTTCTATGTATTTTTAACTTTATTGATTTTAATAATTTGTTCAATTTATCTTTAAATCAAAAGTATGATGGAAACTAAAGTATAAAATTGCTTTCTAAACCAGTATTCACTTTAATCTATTTAGAATTAAATTTTCATAAACTTTGTATGATTAAAATATTATTTTTTTAACATATTTTAAGAAGATAAGTTTAGATTGAAATTGAATACGTTTATGTTTGAATAATAACTATTGAATAGTTTATTATTAATGAAATAAGATATATTGAAAACAAATCAATAATAAACTCAACTTAAAACTTTTCTTAAAGTATTTTCAAAAATATAAACATTTGTAAATTGTGAAATTTTTATAATATTAAGTGAATCACTTATCAAACCATCAGATTTCATTTAGAAATTATCATGCTTGCTGATGTCAAATTTGTTAAATCACTTAAAATTGAAATTATATATTCTTGAAATGTCTAGTTCTAAATAGATTCAAGTGAAAATTAGTTTGGAAAACAATTTTATTCTTTGATAACCATTATAGTCTTGATTTAAAGATAAACTTATATAATTAAAATCTATAAATATGATAACAATAAAAAAATAGTACATATATTTTTTAGTGGTATCCATGAAGTGTTATCTATCAAATCTGAATAAGTCTAAGTTTTGTTGAATATATTATTTGTCCTTGGCTTTCCTCCTTTTGGACCTGGATAAGTGCCTATATAGGCCCTACTCCAGTATGTGAAGATGAACGTTTTTCCTTTCTCCAGGATGATTCCTCTTTTCTGGGTACAATAGAACACTTTGCCTATCGGCAGTCTGGAAACATAGGAATAATGTGCCCATCAATCAGACACCAGCGGTCTGAACTCCTTAAAAGAATCTCTGCAGTTGGAGCTGGCTGATTCTGCTATGGCACATAGAATACTGAAAGGGTCCAATTATGACCGAAATTGGGACTCTTTGGGTTCCTTTCAAGGGTTTTTCTCTTTCTTCTCATCTCACCTTAACACTGTGTCTGATGCTGCTGATAGATTATCTGGTTAGAAAACACTTGGAGGGTGGGCATGCGAGGAAGATCCCGGCGGGCACGATTGCTCTTGCTCACCAGGAGGTCATTGAGGCCCTTTACTGGGTCAAAATCCATATCATTGAGGTCAAGACTTTGAGAAGAATTCTGGCAGATGATGATATTTGTCAGTTCAAATCTGAACTCAAACAGTACTTCCAGGAAAAGCTTGGTGTTTGTGAATTTGCTCGGGATTCATGGATATTGCATATCCTGGATTCCTCCACATATGGGCCCAGGAAACTTGATCAGCTGTTATTTTCACATACGGGAAATATGTTTGCTATAATTACTCTGGATGGGGTCCTGGATCTGTGAGGCAGCAATTGGATTGCGGACATGAAATTTGCAGACCCTATAGTACTTTGAAACTTCCATAACAATAGTTTTTTTTCCTTTTAAATCTAAAAGAATATATAACTGTGGTTGTTTTCTATTAATACTTTTCCTCCTTATGGAGTGTTAGGCCGAGTTGACTATGTCACCGCCCTTTATCTCAGAGATCTTCTCTGAATTTTTGTATTACTATGTTTTGCATGTAATATAATACTTCTGTCGTTCCTAAAAAAAAACCGTCCATGCTAGCCATAGCAAGATGGCAAACAAGTCCTTGGCTTTCCTCCTTTCGGACCTGGATAAGTGCCTATATAGGCCCTACTCCAGTATGTGAAGATGAACGTTTTTCCTTTCTCCAGCATGATTCCTCTTTTCTGGGTACAATAGAATACTTTGCCTATCGGCAGTCTGGAAACATAGGAATAATGTGGCCATCAATCAGACACCAGCGGTCTGAACTCCTTAAAAGCATCTCTGCAGTTGGAGCTGGCTGATTCTGCTATAGCACATATAATACTGAAAGGGTCCAATTATGACCGAAATTGGGACTCTTTGGGTTCCTTTCAAGGTTTTTTCTCTTTCTTCTCATCTCACCTTAACACTTTGTCTGATGCTGCCGACAGATTATCTGGTTAGAAAACACTTGGAGGGAGGGCATGCGAGGAAGGTCCCGACGGGCACGATTGCTCTTGCTCGCCAGGAGGTCATTGAGGCCCTTTATTGGGTCAAAATCCATATCATTGAGGTCAAGACTTTGAGAAGAATTCTGGCAGATGATGATATTTGGTAGTTCAAATCTGAACTCAAACACTACTTCCAGGAAAAGCTTGGTATTTGTGAATTTGCTCGGGATTCATGGATATTGCATATCCTGGATTCCTCCACATATGGGCCCGGAAAACTTGATCAGCTGTTATTTTCACATACAGAAAATATGTTTGCTACAATTACTCTAGATGGGGTCCTGGATCTGTGAGATAGCAATTGGATTGCGGACATGAAATTTGCAGACCCTATAGTACTTTGAAACTTCCATAACTATAGTTTTTTTCCTTTTAAATCTAAAAGAATATATAACTGTGGTTGTTTTCTATTAATACTTTTCCTCCTTATTGAATGTTAGGCCGAGTTAACTATGTCACCGCCCTTTATCTCAGAGATCTTCTCTGAATTTTTGTATTACTATGTATCTTTGCATGTAATATAATACTTCTGTCGTTCCTAAAAAAAAACCAGTCCATGCTAGCCATAGCAAGATGGCAAACAAGAGATGATATATTTAGCAAAATTTGAACTTATTAAATCTAATAGATGTGCTTCAAGGATGCCATGATAAGCTTCTATGTATTTTTAATTTTATTGATTTTAATAATTTGTTTAATTTATCTTTAAATCAAAAGTATGATGGAACTAAAGTATAAAATTGCTTTCTAAATCAGTATTCACTTTAATCTATTTAGAATTAAATTTTCATAAACTTTGTATGATTAAAATATTATTTTTTTAACATATTTTAAGAAGATAAGTTTATATTGAAATTGAATAAGTTTATGTTTGAATAATAACTATTGAATAGTTTATTGTTAATGAAATAAGATATATTGAAAACAAATCAATAATAAACTCAGCTTAAAAATTTTTTTAAAGTATTTTCAAAAATATAAACATTTGTAAATTGTGAACTTTTTATAATATTAAGTGAATCACTTATCAAACCATCAGATTTCATTTAGAAATTATCATGATTGCTGATTTTAAATTTATTAAATCACTTAAAATTTAAATTTTATATTCTTGAAATGTCTAGTTCTAAATAGATTCAAGTGAAAATTAGTTTGGAAAACAATTTTATTCTTTGATAACCATTATAGTCTTGATTTAAAGATAAACTTATATAATTAAAATCTATAAATATGATAACAATAAAAAAATAGTACATATAGTTTTTAGTGGTATCCATGAAGTGTGATCTATCAAATCTGAATAAGTCTAAGTTTTGTTGAATATATTATGGAGGGATTATATTCAGAGTCATAAAAAACGAGTGTGGAGCTTGATCTGGAGTGATAACAGGGAAGGCAATATGAAAACATCCCACTGAAACCAAGCTGTTTTGCAATTGATAATGACAAGTCTTGTCCCATTCTTAATACTCCATCATCCTCTCTTTCTACTTTAGAACTAATTCCATGGTCAAAAGCAGCAAGTGATGAATCCTCTGAATAATCAAAAGTTAGTGTGTCTTTGATCAATATGATCTTCACACTCTTCTTATCTGCATAGTCTATACTAGCTTGGCATCCACCATCAGCCGTGCAAGAGGGACCTCTATAGTTTAATAGATCTTGGCAGAAGATTGAATTGCAGTTTACTTGTTAGCTATCCATGTTATCGCAGTCCTTGTATCTAAAGTAAGTTTCAGGTGGGTATTTCTAGGTCCTACCCAAACATCAATAAAATGAAGAGACATTTCCTAAGACGGTTCTTTTCGAGTGATAGTTCCATTGACGAGCAAATTTGAATTGAAATTCAAGTGATACTTATTTGCAGACAGTCGTAAATCTAATGAGAAAGGGATGACAAACAAGAGATGATATATTTAGCAAAAATTTGGACTTATTCAAATCTAATAGATGTGCTTCAAGGATGCTATGAAAAGCTTCTATGTATTTTTAACTTTATTGATTTTAATAATTTGTTCAATTTATCTTTAAATCAAAAGTATGATGGAAACTAAAGTATAAAATTGCTTTCTAAACCAGTATTCACTTTAATTTATTTACAATTAAATTTTCATAAACTTTGTATGATTAAAATATTATTTTTTTAACATATTTTAAGAAGAAAGTCTAGATTGAAATTGAATATATTTATGTTTTAATAATAACTATTGAATAGTTTATTGTTAATGAAATAAGATATATAGAAAACAAATCAATAATAAACTCAGCTTAAAACTTTTCTTAAAGTATTTTCAAAAGTATAAACATTTGTAAATTGTGAAATTTTTATAATATTAAATGAATCACTTATCAAACCATCAGATTTCATTTAGAAATTATCATGATTGCTGATTTTAAATTTGTTAAATCACTTAAAATTGAAATTTTATATTCTTGAAATGTCTAGTTCTAAATAGATTCAAGTGAAAATTAGTTTAGAAAACAATTTTATTCTTTGATAACCATTATAGTCTTGATTTAAAGATAAACTTATATAATTAAAATCTATAAGTATGATAACAATAAAAAAATAATACATATATTTTTTAGTGGTATCCATGAAGTGTTATCTATTAAATCTGAATAAGTCTAAGTTTTGTTGAATATATTATATCAGAAGCATTTCATACAATAAAGAATGAAATACCTGTGGTATATCAAGAAACAGGATTGTCTGATGCCTTTTCTTTCTTACATCCCTGTATTTAGGTGAAATCTTGGTGTTGTTTAACCAAAATTGGATGACTAATTGCTTTGTGTCTTCGTCCAAACAATCAGATCTTCTCTTTCTGCCTGCTAATGCCCATATAGTTGGACCTGCAATTTTCATTCTCTTTCTTCTGCCTGCAGCGTATGACAAATTTCGAGGATGGCAGTTCAACATTTTTGAAGCAACTTCTTTTTGCTTCAATTCCCCATTTTTCCCAACAATCATGGATAAAACAGAGTGCTTGGCTGCCAACTTGTCACTGCTATTAGAAGATTTAACCTCTTCTAATCCATCTTTGAGATTTTGTAACAATGAATGTTTCACCACCACTTCGAAGGTAGCCCAATCACAGTTTAAACAACCCAAGAGCCTGTTATCTTGCAAGATCCTCGAAACCAATACCTCTCTTTCACCAAGAGATAGAGAATCGGCTTCATTTCTAAAGCATTCAACAACCGCTTTACGCTCTTTTCCTGATTTTTTGGTGAAGTACACGGAATATGATCCGCCATTCTCACCGCTTTGTTGTGATTATCACTCTCTGTCACTTCATTCAAAGATGTCATTTAGAGTATCTTGTTCAACCATTTTCTGCTTCCCTTTGTCGATTTCAGTATCACCGTCCTCATTTTGGACATCAGCCTGAGTAATTCTGTTCATACTTTGATTTTCTTGTGCCATGCCCCTACTACTACTATGAAAATTGATATGCATGCAAAGATCCGGCAAGAATTTGAAATTCTTTTCTTTGTTTTAAATTCTTAGACCGTAGATTGGAGGGAATTTGCTTGCTTCGGGTGGATTGGAGGGAATTTGCTTGGATCGGAGGGAATCCAGTGATTGTGCCCAAAATTTCGCAACAACCGTCGGCACTTCATATCACGATGACAAACAATCAAATATATTCCCTTTTTAAATATATAACGACAAGCACGTGGCCTCCTACCATACATTCAAAATTACATAAAAAACGAGTTTTCTAGTGCAAAATAGTACATGAATTTAGAACTAATGTATGACACCCTATCATGCTTTTACCCTGGGACGCCTACCTAGAACAGTTATGTCAGTCATGGCATAATAATGATCACTTATGTGATCATAAATAAAGTAGCAGATGTAGTTATATGAAGCACACAAGTGTGGCTCCCAAAAGCTTCCTGGACCTGTACTCCATTTCAAAGAAAAGGAAAGATTGAACAGCTACCGCTGGACCGATGAACTTGCGGCCAACATGCTCGAATTTGATGGATACTTTTATACCCAAGGGAGGCTTAATCCATGAGTATTTTGTCAACGGGAGGATGGGCCGTGAAGCTTTAAAAATGAGAGAAAGATCCAAAGTTGGATGGCCACTGAGCAGCAAACAGAGTTCCTAGAGTTGTTCTATCCTGATGTGGAGAAGCATGAACTGATCTATCTTGGTAAGAAAGAAAAGAAGGATAGAGAAAAGGGCAAGAAGGACAAAGGGAAAGAATCTAGTGAGTCAGAGGCAGATGGCATTTTGAAGAGATTGCCTCTGATGAAGAGTCTGTGATGAAAAAAGTGAAACTGGCTCTAAGACTCCATCATCAAGGCCTCCAAAAGTAATGGATGCAGAAACTTAGGGAAAGTTGGTCAGGGAACTACAGGAGGAAGAAGAGACCACTCTTGATGTAAATAAACAGGAACTTACTCAACAGATTGCTTCTCCTGTTCCTGCACAAACTAACACTGGTCCTTCGCCTATCAGAGCTGAAGAAGAAGATAGGACGTCCAGAAAAATGGAAAGGCAACTTCAACGGAGACAAAAAAGCAAGTTATCTCACGCAAGTTATGTAAATTTAGTTCGGATGGCTGGCTCGCGCACATTGCAAGGCTATTCATTTTAATATTTCGAAATATATCTCGCGTTGCACGACTTTGTTTGCAAGTACTAACCTTCACTATGTAATGTGCAGAGAGGAAACCACATTGAACAATAAAAAACTCTTTGACGTGAATGGAGTTCTTCTAAAGACCTTCTCTAAGGCAGAGTACCATGCTGCACCTCCTTTTCCAGCAAGGTTTCTAGAGACAAATACCAAATGGATTTATCCGAGACCTGGTGTACAGAAATTGTTAACCCATCTGAAGAACAGAGCATGCATTGATGTATGGTCCTCCATGATCACATCTAATATACTCGATATTACGTCAGTTGTTTTTGAGCTGAAGGACTTTGACTTTCACATCATTCTAGATCAAGGGAATTGTAGAATTGTTTGTTATCCACAATGTGGCACAAAAGATATCTTCATCAAAAACATACATGAAGCCTTGGAGATGATAGAAGGATTTCAAGAAGACCATATATGTCTGGTGGATGATGACCCCATCAAGTGTTGCTTGGATGTAGAGAACATCATAAATCCTCCATCATGGCACCCAAGCGATAAAGATGAAGAGCATTGGGTATCAGCTGAAATACTCGAAATGTTTGATTCCCACATATCAGCCCCCACACAGTGTCTGCTTTCCAAAGAAGCAGACCAGATTTGCAAGGAAGAGCATACGCTCCAGACGTCGATTTGGTTGTAAACAATTGTTGCCAATGATTATGCACTCATATTTGTGGTATATATTGTACATGTACATACCTTGTATTAATATAGAACATGTTTTTTTAATGGAAAACTATTAGCCTCTTTCTTATTTCTTGTCTACACTCTCTTTTTTGCCATGATTTTATTGTCCATGATTTCTACTAGATATAATAAATGGTGCAATACATCCACCAATTCAAATCCAAAGAAATTATAGGTCGCAATTTCTAACTCAAAACATAAGTTAAAAACCAGAGTTAAAAAAAAAAAAAAAAGCCGGTCTGAACTAGTTAACCCTAGACCAGACATCCACCTCAGTCAATCCTTTGGTAGTATTATCAACCTATTACTGGACTGAGCCTATCCAGAATAGTATCCTTTTACCCATTTAACTCTGCTATAACATATGTCCACTTAGCATTTGATCATTTAAACAACTAGCAGTGAGACAACTTTTCACTAAATAATCCATCTATAATCATGTATAACATGTCTACGTTTTGTACATTTTGTTTATAATCATATGGTCAAAGGTCATATGGTCAAAGCCAAGAACCTGTGTTCACAAATATTATTCATGGCCAATATCTATGCTAGACTTGAATTAAAATCTGAAGTCATATGCTTCTTTTGTACCATAGGACCAAGCCTTAGACCTATCTCAAATTCTGCTTATTTATGTAAAAGATCCAATAGACCAGTAGCTATGTAGAATTTTTAAGCATTCTCAATCTTAAAAATAGACTAGAAAGCAAAATTTACATGAAAGTAGTTTTAACCCTGTTTAGGTGATGCTTTTGCCATTTAGATTTCCTAGAGACGAGTCCCTAAAAAAATTAGTGATCCATTTCTCCATCCTTCTTGTAGCCAAATCCAACCTAGAAAAGCAAAGGGAACAATGGGAAGAAAATCCCGACACTACTGCAGCCAATCAATACCCCTTAGCATGTTAATGGTATCAGGGGCAAGGGCAAAAGGTACATTGGGATTTTCAGCTCTTCGCTGATTACCCATTGTGCCTCTTGCCCCTACCAGATTGAAAATAGCTAAAAGAATACATGGAGAAAAATGCAACTGCATAGACATCATCAAAGACTTAAATGAGCTTATCTTACATCACTTTCTATCACATGGCCAGCGGATTTGCATAGGTCATCAGATCCTTCTTGTATTGTATAAATTCAAGAATGTAAACATTCTAATTACCATGACAGTTGATCCCTCTACTAGGCCATGACCGGTATTTTATTGGGACACAAAACTCTGCATAGTAATATGCCAGCATCCTTTCATGGATAGCACATATGCCAGCAAGTGCTGAGGTCTGTTAACCCCTATTTAGAGATCGTATGAAAAGCAAGAAATAAATAATCATACTATTAACCCCCATTTAGAGATCGTATGAAAAGCAAGAAACAAAAACATGGAATGTAGCACCCTGTTTCGCCAAACTCTGAGCAGAAACCATGCTTGGTTGATTTGGATGGAGATTAGCTCATTTAATCCAACAATAGTCGGATCTAGCAGCCCCAAAACTTCGGATCTGCATGCAACAGATTTCGGCCACTGCATCGGATCTTCAGATGAATAAGAGTAAGCTTCGGATCTATCCTTGTAAACTAGCGACACATCGGCTGAATAATGCGCCTTCACCTTTATATAGCTCGCTACCAAATCGTGTTTTGGGATGGATAAAAACCTCTGCCCGGCAACCAACTCGAGGATTTGAAAGGAAATCAAGAAAAAAGTCGATCACACATATTAGCAGATCCGGCTACCCAAAGCCTGGAGATTCCTATTTGATCGCCACTTTGCATCACTTAACAGATCCATGCGCCATGCTCACTCGATGCAGACCTGTTCATTTCGGGCATTTGAGCCAAAACCCTATTAGGGTTATCCATTAATTAGTTAATGAATGGAGTCTTAGGCACTGGGCTCAAAAAATATGGAGATCCAAAAAAATCTCTTTGCAATATTAATCCGCCATATCCGCCTACTATTCTTTTTAAGAACAAGGCTGACTCTTTGCATTAAACTATAGATGTATTAGAAGAAAAACTATTATTTTTTCCACGTATATGCTAGGACTTCCCAAGCCATCATTTTGCTTGTGTTAAAAGCTTCACATATCCAACTGAACCATGAACTTGCAATTACATAATAATAAAAAAAACCCTACCACCTACCGCGGAATGCGGGTTAACCACCTTAAATTTATAATCTGTGACCATGGGGATGGCAAACCCCCACTGCCACAGCAGGGGTTAGACCACATCCCATAATGTAAATTTAAAGCATACCTTGCTTATTTCGAATTTAGGAACTGTAGCCGCTTTTGTACAAAGTTCCTATTAATGTCTCAGCTAAACATGTTAGGAGATTCTGCATTTGATAAACGTTGATGGTATCCACTTGGATATTCCAGACTTCTAGATAAAATATGGCAAATTGCCAAACCGCATTGTGCTGTCATTTTGACATAATTGTATAGCCAATTGGCAGCCAACTGGCAATATGTATGGTGGGCCTAATGGCCAACATTATTTACGTCTGCTATCCATTTTGGAGGTAGTATTTCATATTCCTCCTTATCATGTGTAACCTGACAAACATAAAATCTTAAGAAAATCATAGAATTAAAACATACCTTGATTATTGATAAGCATTGATGGTATCCATTTGGATATTCCAGACTTCTAGATTAAAAATGGCAAATTGCCAAAAAACCTGTGCTGTCATATTGACGTAATTGTATAGCCAAATGGCTGCCAACTGGCATATTGTAAAGAAGGCCCAATGGCCCACGTTATTTTTATCTGCAATTGCATATTTCTGCATCAGATGTCTGCTATCCATTTTGGAGGTACTATTTCATATTCCTCCTCCTTATCATATGTATCCTGACAAACACAAAATCTTTAGTATAATATTATCATTTATTTATGATTTTTATCATCCAATAACATGTAAAGCAGAATGCCAGATATCTATATTTTTCCTGAGTTGAAGCTTAGGATTTTACATAAACACTCAGACAAATAGAAATAGGTAAAGGATAACATCGGATATCTCCAATGTGATGAAGTGTCTAAAAAAAAGCCGGTCTGAACTAGTTAACCCTAGACCAGACATCCACCTCAGTCAATCCTTTGGTAGTATTATCAACCTATTACTGGACTGAGCCTATCCAGAATAGTATCCTTTTACCCATTTAACTCTGCTATAACATATGTCCACTTAGCATTTGATCATTTAAACAACTAGCAGTGAGACAACTTTTCACTAAATAATCCATCTATAATCATGTATAACATGTCTACGTTTTGTACATTTTGTTTATAATCATATGGTCAAAGGTCATATGGTCAAAGCCAAGAACCTGTGTTCACAAATATTATTCATGGCCAATATCTATGCTAGACTTGAATTAAAATCTGAAGTCATATGCTTCTTTTGTACCATAGGACCAAGCCTTAGACCTATCTCAAATTCTGCTCATTTATGTAAAAGATCCAATAGACCAGTAGCTATGTAGAATTTTTAAGCATTCTCAATCTTAAAAATAGACTAGAAAGCAAAATTTACATGAAAGTAGTTTTAACCCTGTTTAGGTGATGCTTTTGCCATTTAGATTTCCTAGAGACGAGTCCCGCAAAATTAGTGATCCATTTCTCCATCCTTCTTGTAGCCAAATCCAACCTAGAAAAGCAAAGGGAACAATGGGAAGAAAATCCCGTACCTGCAGCCAATCAATACCCTGTTAGCATGTTAATGGTATCAGGGCAAGGGCCAAAAGGTACATTGGGATTTTCAGCTCTTCGCTGATTACCCATTGTGCCTCTTGCCCTGCCAGTTGAAAATAGCTAAAAGAATACATGGAGAAAAAATGCAACTGCATAGACATCTGTCAGCACTTAAATGAGCTTATCTTACATCACTTTCTATCACATGGCCAGCGGATTTGCATAGGTCATCAGGTCCTTCTTGTATTGTATAAATTCAAGAATGTAAACATTCTAATTACCATGACAGTTGATCCCTCTACTAGGCCATGACCGGTATTTTATTGGGACACAAAACTCTGCATAGTAATATGCCAGCATCCTTTCATGGATAGCACATATGCCAGCAAGTGCTGAGGTCTGTTAACCCATATTTAGAGATCGTATGAAAAGCAAGAAACAAATAATCATACTATTAACCCCCATTTAGAGATCGTATGAAAAGCAAGAAACAAAAACCTGGAATGTAGCACCCTGTTTCGCCAAACTCAGAGCAGAAACCATGCTTGGTTGATTTGGATGGAGCATTAGCTCATTTAATCCAACAATAGTCGGATCTAGCAGCCCCAAAACTTCGGATCTGCATGCAACAGATTTCGGCTACTGCATCGAACCTTCAAATGAATAAGAGTAAGCTTTGGATCTATCCTTGTAAACTAGCAGGACACATCGCTGGAATAATGCAGCTTCACCTTTATATAGCTCTGCTACCAAATCAGTGTTTTGGGATGGATAAAAAACCTCTGCCGAAGCAACCAACTCAGGATTTGAAAGGAAAACAGTAAAGTCAGGATCACACATATTAGCAGATCCGGCTACCCAAAGCCTGGAGATTCCTATTTGATCGCCACTTTGCATCACTTAACAGATCCATGCGCCATGCTCACTCGATGCAGACCTGTTCATTTCGGGCATTTGAGCCAAAACCCTATTAGGGTTATCCATTAATTAGTTAATGAATGGAGTCTTAGGCACTGGGCTCAAAAAATATGGAGATCCAAAAAAATCTCTTTGCAATATTAATCCGCCATATCCGCCTACTATTCTTTTTAAGAACAAGGCTGACTCTTTGCATTAAACTATAGATGTATTAGAAGAAAAACTATTATTTTTTCCACGTATATGCTAGGACTTCCCAAGCCATCATTTTGCTTGTGTTAAAAGCTTCACATGTCCAACTGAACCATGAACTTGCAATTACATAATAAAAAAAAAAAAAAAAAAGGAACACTGGAATAGTTTCAAAATAGCGGAATCTGGTTAATATATCTTGGTGACCTTTGTCCAAGGCAACCCGAAGTTCAAGCTCATGACGAAGCAAGTTTGGAGATGATACATTAGCTATAATTTAGAGATTCCGAGTTGGGCCATGGTCATAGTTTGGAAATTCCAAGTTGGGCTCTGTGTCTGATGCTGCATAAATGCCAAAAAAAAGAAAAAAATAACCTTTTTAGTTTTGGTGTGTTATGGGATTTTTTTTCTTTTACCGATTAATATCAAGTATTTGATATTTTGGTATATTTAATGGTTTATATGTTATTTATAAAGTTGCCAATGTTTTTTGAATTTTTATTATTTTTTCAAACCAAAAAAACCACGTCTCCCATAACCCAGCAAAACGAAAAAGATTCCAATTACAATTGCGTTATCATCCCAAGTCCAACGGAATGGCAAAATAAATTCTTGGCGTATTTTTTCTTTGAGGTGGTTATTTTCGTGGTTCATGGTTTATCTAGCATATAGTAGTATTTCTGTCGTTCTTGATTAATTATTTGCTAGGTATTTTATGTGAATGCAAAACCATCGAGTCAACACTTAATCCAATATGTTGTGGACTAGCTTATATAATGATGACACTGTTTTAGATTGCTATTGACAAGCACACATGTCCTTTTAAGCATTAAGTTAAACATAAGTTAGAAAAATAGATCGTTCAGAGTCTATTATGCACTGACCATGTCTCCATGCATCATGAAGCCAACATCTATATTCTACTATGCATTGATCATGTCTTCATGCATCACGAAGCCAACATCTATATTCTGGCACGCAATAAGTCTCACTGAATCTGAATCTGAATCTGTAGTACTGGTGTTGAAATTTTCATCCTTGACTGCAATCATACTGCAGCTGTAGCCAACCATACATGCTCCATTTTCATAGAATAATTGCTTATAACAGAAATTTGAGGTATAATATCTAAGCACTTCATGTCCATGGGGTTGTAGAGCAAAATTTTACAAACCAGTTAACATACCAGAAGCACATCCTTGTCGCCTTGGATACTATATGCAGCTAAATGCAATTTAAAAAATGCATATATGTAGTAGAGATTCTGTTGTTAATGACAGAGTGGGCATGGATGGCTGAAGGACTATAGTTAGATATGCATGTATTGGCACTAAAGTCAAGACCATTTTCCTAAGGTTCACTTTCTGCAGAAGTTAACTTATTTGGTACAATGAATAGGTCCAAATGCAAGCATGTTTAAGAGCACCTTACGCATGTAAAAAACACAAAGATTTTTTTATTTTTATTTTTTCTAGAGTAAGAGTAAGAAATAAGGTGAGTACAACGAAGGCATGGCTTTAAAACTCTGTACTCCATCTTAAATACTTGATGTTTTGGAGCCTTCAATTTCAAGCTTTAACAAGTAGTTTATTTGCTCAGAGATGGGAAATCACTGTAGAAGCACTTGCTAAAGCTCCCTTGACTTTTATTATAAATTGGATAGGAAAAACTATACCAATCATGTTTCCATAGATTCAAACTATCTGGATTCTCTTAAAGGAAGATGACACAAATAGGCATTACCTTACACGAATTTGAAGACCACCTATATTCAGTACATCCTTCTAAGGTGCAATTAACACTAACAAACTCCATGGCCCAAATTGTTCAGAAATGAAGAAACAAGTCATTTCAAAGATCTGAGACGCAATTTAATATCATAATAAATAGAGTTAATAAAAGGACATTCCTAGAAAGAGTATACAGAGAAATACAAACTTTTGTTTGCATAACAAACATGAAAACATGCCATCTTCCTTGCAATTCAGTAGGTTGAACTGAATCTTGAATGGTTGCAAGAAACATGGCATCAAGTGTAATAGTAATATGTACAAAAAATGGAAACCTATTCACGTTGCATATTTATGTACAATGCATGTGGTGCATGAATTGGTGCAAACTTCATATTTTTTAATGGTGTGTCAGAGGGATCGATGGCTCATTTAAGAATGTATGGTTTATATCTGGATACTCCTGCAATTGCCTTGTTCTTCACATCTTTTACAATATTGTTCTCTTCTTCCTACATACACAACACCACCTAAGGGACTTTTCCTACAACAGATACACAAGACATAACCAAGTGTACCTTATCTCAAAGACCACAACATTTGCAATGAAGACAAGACTTTCCTGGATCCCTTCCATGCGAAGAAAACATTACAAATATAAATTCTAGAATGGGGCTCGCATGAAAAATGACAAAAACCTCCCGTAGATAGGCTTCTTATTCATCTCAGCAGATTTTCTACAATGGTGGATAGTGGATAGCCGCACATATGCGAACTACCCACGAAGAAAAATAAAGGGAATGTCCAATTATACAAGTTAGACCCCATGAAATACAATGCTAAATGATGTTTGGTCTGTGCCGAAAGCTTATCATCGGGATTAAAAAACCCTGCCCTTTCGGGTTTTCGAGGAAAAACCCTGGTGATAAGCCTTCGGCAAGGGGCTTAGACAGACGTAAGGCTGAGAATTTGCTCCCAAAAAACCCACGAATGGAGAAGTCGAAGCTGCTGCCGCTTGCCAACCTGTACCTGCACATCACCAACACTAGAACAAATGTGACTAAACACCCCTCCCAAAGTGGAGAGGCTGATCACGCGTGCCACGCGACAACAAAAACAAAACCTCTTCAAATAGAGGGGCTGGTCACGCGTCCCAGACGACAAATACATTAAACAAGTAAGAGGGGGAGGGTGGGTTTCAAAGAATAGAGAATAAGGTACTGCTAAGAGAGAAGAGGAAGTGCCGATGAGACGTGGATGAAGAACCTCACCTAATATAGCGATCTCCCAATCAGAGAAGGCATGCAATGCATGCATGCGAGACATGCATGCTCGCCCCCTCTAGAATCTCGATCCGAGGGCTCGGATCGATGGAATTCTAGAATGGGCCTCGCATGAAAAATGACAAAAACCTCCCGAGTAAAAGAGAACTTCCTTATCAAAAGGGGATCGAGGACGAAGGTCAAAGGATTATGGCTAAAGAAGAGGCAAGGCTGAGAAAGAACATGCCACAGCATGAAAGAAATGCCAAATTGGTCAATTCAAGCAGGGAGAAGCCCCTCCCCTGCATGGTTTCAAAGAATAGAGAATAAGGTACTGCTGAGGGAGAAGAGGAAGCGCCGATAAGACGTTGATGAAGAACCTCGCCTAATATAGCGATCTCCCAACCAGAGAAGGCTTACAATGCATGCATGCGAGACACGCATGCTCGCCCCCTCTAGAATCTCGATCCGAGGGCTCGGATCAATGGAAAACATGCATCAATTGAATATATGAAGTCAAATTGTAAATCTGCAATCAACCTAGTAAAAGTGTGAATAACTCAATGGAATTGGTTGGCGAAAAATATAGCACATTGGATGCCCATGTCTGCATGAAATCTGTCCATTTGGTAGTTAAGTGAAAGACAAATAAACTATACAAGGACCTTTTTTGCATACCTTTGCTATGTTTAGTTTCATAATGAAGATGGGTCGGATTTAATGGTAAAATGGGTAAAGCCATTTTACAATCAGCAAGATGCAAATGTTCTCTTTTTCACCAATTAAGTATCTAATGAACCACCTTATTATAGCAACATAAAACCAACCTTGTTACAGCCATCAAGTTTGAGCAGCTAAGGTTTGCACCCAGTACACACCCGAATTATAGCTTTGGTCATGGCATGGTGTGCTCCCTGCTCAGATGGGAGTAGATCATATCCAGGAGAGAAGCGGCTATAAATAGCTTTGGTCAAGTATGGTATGACATTAGACAATCCCATTCCAGGTGCTGGGGATGATGGAGACTTTGAGAATGAAGCTTTCGAGGTAGCTGATTTGCACACCATTTTTTTTTTAACATTTATGGATGACATTTTCTATGAGACAATTCGATCTGGAGTTGCTTCCCTTTTGAAAGTAATGAATAGATTTTCAATATCAATGTCAATATAAAAAATACATGAAGTCTAGTTATGCAAGATATGCCAAGTAATAGAACACCAACAAGAAACAACACATATTCTTCTAGCCCTAGATCAACAGCATGCAATCAGTATGGAGTTTATGGAAAGCCAACTGGAAGAAAGAAATCCAGGTTGCAAATTGATGAGGACATTGCTATTGGAATTTCTCAAATGGCAAACACTTTTGGAGACACTGAAGTCGAGAAGTTGGATTTCATGATGGATTTCAAAAGTTGACCTGTATTGACCTTTTTTTAATGTATTTTTTTTTTTTTTTTTTTTTTTTTTGAGGGAATGAGATTTTTTCCATTAATTATATATTAGAAAATACATAATATCCAAGTCTTTGACCAAAAGAGATCAAAGTACTGGAGATAGTTTGAGCAAAACATGAAATTAAAGCCTAGTAATATCCAAGTGCATATCCAAAATAATGGAATGATATGCCTTATGAAGCCAAAAAATAATAGTTCCTGATTGGAGAGATTAAGAAAATAGAAACTTGAGTATGTAAGCCGAAGTTCTTCTTCCTGACAATCTGAGAGATTGGAAAATCCTTGTAATAACAGAAGCACAGAGTCGCCAATTACCTGAAAGATAAAGATGAAGTAGACAACAAAATGGGAAGTTAAAGAGGAAACAGAGATTATGGATCAAGGAATGGGAAACGGTCAGAGAAAGCTGGGTTTAGGATAAAATTGGTTTTCTTTCCCCAGTCCAAGCACTCCAGCAAGTCAGAAACACATGAAATGGCCATTAGGATAAGCAAATTTCCATATGTATCTGCTTTACACCTGTGATAGTAGTAGAATTCCCTGTAGAAATTGAACTGCCTGTCTGTCATGCTTCTCTTCCTTTTTCCTTGCGGATCCGCGACCACAATCCGTGAGAGCTTTTTATTTTCAATTCTTGACTTGCATATTTAAAAAAGCAATGATTAAAACCCATAGAAATTAATTTTTAATTAAAGTTTTTTCTTTCCACCGAAAATTTTGTAAACAAGGTGCTGCGCACGAAGGGTTGCCCTGCAGTGGCCCGAAGGTGTATTTACTTGTTTCTGGATGGTTAGGCTGGATTCACATGCACCATCGTGGCCTTCACCGTCATGTAAAATGCCATGTCCTTTTACGCCCACCATCGCCGACCGTCGCCAATTTGCAAGTATAACAGGGCCCCTCTCCGACCACTGTTGCATGTGAACCCGCTCTTAAGGAGGTGCTTCAGAAATAGGGCACCATCCTGTGCATGTGCACGTCGGTGGTGGCAATCTCAGAGACCGGAAATTCATGAAGGCTTGGGAATATTCTATCATGGATTTTTGATTTCCAGTAATAATCCTGATGAGCATTCACCTGAGTGTATTTCAAGTAATGTATTTCAAGTAACTATAACTCAATATCCATTGCATTGGCTAGAAAGGCTTGGTTTGGCATGTTATGCCACTTAAATCCTTGTATTATCCACAAAAAATAATACTAAGAATTACAAGTCATTGCAGTTTATCTGAGTTCTTGTGAAAACAATTTTTTTATGAAATGGGAAAGGCCTGTAATTCACAATTGAGACTACAATTCCCTTATACAAGTTATTAGAAAAAATATAATCAAAGTTTGATGGAGTCAAAGTCATTTCAAATTGAAGCAGTGCTTTTATAACAGGACATGACCATCAAAGTTTTCAAACAACACATGTCTCATCTGATCTCCTTGCTTTTTCAGGGCTCTCTTCATAGCTTCATTTTCATAGTAATAAACTAGTTCAAGGTCTTCTTCAATTGGCAACATGTCCCATTTCATGTCTTTTTAAGCATTTTCTCTCAAAGCCCTGCATCTTAATTACTTTACCTTATAGGCATCTGTGTTCAGAATTTTCACTGAGCAAGCCCGCAAGAAAGTAATCCAAATATATTACCTCCTCTACTTGTCTTCAAAGAAGTCTCTTTCTTCTGCTTCACAAGGCAAATATATAGTGCTAGATGAAATCCCTCGTCGGGATCCGTATCCATTTAAGACAGAAAGAATTCAGCTATTTCAGGCCAAGAAATGGAAAGAGATGTCTCCAGACCCTGCCACAGTTTTGGCTGAATCTCCATAGCCCATAAACATGGGCAAATGTAAGCTTTATGAATGTGATGAACAGAGAATGGGAAAATAAAATCAGAGATTTAGTAGGACAATGAGTTTTTAAGCTTCAACAAGATTTAAAGACTAAGTCTAGCACTATAAACTTAAGAAAATAGACTCTATAAGTTATCTGCCTTTGGCTTCACCTTTCAAGCACTGCAAAAAAGAATGGAAGCATATAACCCTCGTTGAGGAAAAAAATGAGCAAGCATGACTATATCGGCCATGCATTCCAAGCCACAAAATGCTTAAAGAGAAATCCTTAAGGAAGAAACCTGGCTATATTACAGAAGGAGAATAGAATAGAATTTTTATCGTCCACGAGACCAGTCGGCCTCTGTCTAAGTCGATGGCACTGAGAAAGTGCTTGCCTAGATATGGGCAAGGCAAGTAGGTAAACAATTGGAAATCTGGACATGGCCCCAAGATCATAGATTCGAAGTTTTTTCTACAAGTCCGATGAGACTAGAAGCAATAGCACGGTGTTATGAAAAAACATGAAAGAATGAATTTTCAAGGCCGTTCGTTCTGCTAGATCAAAATCTAACATTATAAGAAAGGGGCATGTCACACTTTTGGATGCATGGATAGTCTAAACTTTCAGATAAGGTGACACTCAAGGTTGGGCTGTTGCGCTAAAAAAAAAGGAAAAATACATTTTTGCCTTTAAAAAATCCTCTTCTTGTAATCAAAATCGTCAAAATGCAAACGACCTGCTGATACCTGTTTGCCAAACCCATCAAGGTTGTCAATGATTTTTGAAAAAAACACAAAAAATTGTAGCAAAAAATGCCATCAAGCAAAGAAGACTTTTTTTTTTCCATGTGGACCTTGGTTTCCAAGGTCTGTTTTTAACATGCACATGCGGCATGCTTTTTTAGCCGAACATTTGGGCATGCGGATGTTGGTGAAAAATATCATAAACATGTGTCTTTTCAGGTTTATAATTTTGGATTTCCATAGTGCTTCGGCCTTTGATCTAGTGGTAACCACTAGTCTTAGAATAGCCATGTCTCGAGTTTGAACTGGCCAGAGTTGCACTATATATAGTTTTGTTCCATGGCATCTATCTATTGAAATTTGATTTATGTCATGAACGACCAGAGATCTAACAGCCATAGATGATTGAGTTACTGAAGTTTCGCCAAACCCCCATGGCCATAGATTTATCGAATTTTTGAATTTCGGCCGAAGCCCCCAAAAACACTGGTTTCCCATTTGAATTTCGGCCAACAACCCAAAAAAATACTGGTCTCCCATTTGATTTATGTGTCATTAACCAACAGTTACAAATCCAACGACCACAGATTATAATTTGGTTCATATGTCATTAACCAATGCCCACAGATCCAACAGCCACCGAACCCATAAACAACTACGTAGGAAATTGTTTATGAGGACCATAGGCATTGAATTGGAAATTGTCTTTTTAGCACAAACCTCAACATGCAATTTACCATATGCCTAAATTTTTTGTTGAGGCAACTTAACACTCCAACTACAAACTTTTGAAGTTCAACTCGAAATCCTCAAGCCAAACCCCCACTTTGATGATTGTTGGCAAATACTAAAATTAAATAGGAATATTCCTAGGCATATTTCAAAACCCACTAGAAAATCGATGGGCAGAAAAAGTCCAAAAATGTGAACAAAAAGAACCATTGGGCACATTTAAACATGTATTTTGTGCGAGGCTATGGCGGAGTCCGATTTGAACTTAAGGATTGCCTTTGATGGCATGAAGAAGCAACTCAAACAGATAGCAGCCCTTGAAAGCATTCAAGACCTTTTGTCATGGGATCAGCACGTTGTTATGCCAGATGGTGCCGCAGATGCAAGAGGTGATCAAATGGAAGCCATAGCCAGAGTTGTGCATGAGCACCGGAAGGATCCAGAGCTCGGAAGATGGATTTATACATTGGCAGAATGTCCAGATCTTCAAAATCATGGATTTTCACCAATGGAAACCGCCGCTGTCAGGGAGGCTTCTAGGGATTATTTTAGGGCAACAAGGACGCCGGAAGAGCTTAAGGCCCGCAAGGCAGTTTTAGAAGTAGAAGGCACAGAGGCCTGGGATGCAGCTAGAAAGAACAACGATTTTGCCCTCCTTGCCCCTGTTATTGAAGAATGGGTCAGTCTTCTTAAGCAGGAAGCCGCTGCAGTACGTCCTGAGATGGAGCCCTATGACTATCTCCTTGATTTGTACGAGAAAGGTAACAGCAGAGAAAAAATGGATAGTCTTTTTGCTTCTTTGAAGGATCCACTAATTTCTTTGCTCAAGAAAATTGAGAGCTCTGTTAGGGTTTCTAAGGATAAATTTGAATTCAAAGATTTGTCTATACTCAAGCAGAGGGATTTGGCAAAGAAAATTGCAGGAGATATGGGATACAAATGGCAAAATGGACGTTTGGACGAATCAAAACATCCTACAACATTTGATATTTTTCCTCCAACAGATGTGAGGATTACTTCTAGATTTAGTGAAACAGATCTCATAACTGGTCTTTTTGCAGTGATCCATGAAGTAGGCCATGCACTATATGAACAAGGTAGGCATTTAGAAGGGTGTAAAAATGGTCTTCCTTCATCAAGACCGACCGGAATGGGATTACATGAAAGCCAATCTTTATTATGGGAAAGACATGTGGCATTGAGTGAAGAGTTTTGGCACAAATACTGGCCTCTTGTAACAGAAGCATTTCCCTCTCTGTTGGAATCAAGTGTTTCAGATTTCTACAAATTTGTGAATAAAGTACAACCATCTCTTATCAGAGTGGATGCAGATGAAGTTTCTTATTCCCTTCATATTCTGCTCAGATATGAGATTGAAAAAGGTCTCTTTGATGGAAATGTGAATGTTAAAGACATACCCAGTATTTGGAATAGCAAAATGAAGGAATATTTGGGGATTTGCCCCCCTTCTGATACTGAAGGATGCTTGCAGGATATTCATTGGGGAGAAGGCAATTTTGGGTATTTTCCCACCTATGTAATTGGAGCTGTTTATGCCTGCCAATTGTTTGAAACTGCCTGCAAGGAACTTCCTGATCTGGAAAAGAACATCAGTGAAGGAAAATTTGAAACTCTTAGAGAATGGCTCCTTGTTAAAATCCATTCTATTGGAAGCCTTTATGAGACTGCTGATGAACTGGTTGAGTCTGTTACCGGAAGAGGGCTGGATCCTGTCTGTTTCCTTAGCAGCCTAAGTACTAAGTACCAGGATTTGTACGAGCTGTCTGATTAATACTTGTTTAGCTGGTAAGATCCCCTCGAAAGATCGACCTTATTGAGCGCCTTAGAAACCTTTGCATAAGTACAGGAACACTGTTTAGAGACTAAATTATCCCTTATACTAAACATTGGCTGCAAAATCATGTAGAAGTATTATGTAATTCGTATAATAACAACACACTCTTTATGATGTAAGTCTGCAAGAAGAATTAAGCACTAAAAAATAGCTCAATATCACAAACACTAATACATATTAGACCATTTTTGTGGGAGGTTCAGCCCGGTTGGACCAATAACACTTTGGAGAGATGGCTTTCTTTGATTTAGTCCTACTCAAATGTTTATCAAACTCAAATTGATCAGCTTGTTGCCATATATGCGACATTGTACGTACATTATTCTGCTTTGTATTGAGGACACCCCAATAGCATCTTGCGACAAGTTTTAGATAATTTTGACACTCTCCTATTTGCCTATAGGACCTAATAAATAGCACTGGCAAATATGCCAATGTATAGATGATAAAGTGCTTATTCACAAGGGTTGTCCACCAAGAAAACGTGAGCAAGAAAAGTCTACTATCAATCTTCATTTTTTGCAAGTACATTATGTGATGTGGAACAGGAAGGGGTCAGGCATTCTTGCCCGAGGGGGTGGCAAGAATGCACGACCCTTCCCTTCGGCCGGTGGCAAGAATGCTCTCGACCCCTTCCCATTTCCACGATGTCAAGGTAAGATTACATTATTCTACCAGTTTTGGGCAGACCATTTGCCATTCTTATCCAGAAAAATCTCAGAGTTTGCAAGAACTCACAGCCACTTACCTTGGCGTACCGCTCCTGGTTATTCTTCCAACACCTATGAAATAGTCATACGAATTATAATATTATTTGCATTCTAGATTGCATGAGCTTACAATAACATACAGATGAGAGAGAACGCCAACAATACATTATTGATATCAATTCATGCCATAAGTGAGGAACACACTGAGACATTGAATAAGAATACAACCTGAGGAGGATGAAAGAAAGAGGAAACACAAGATAATGCAAGAAACAAGGCTTCATTCCAAACTGGAATTGGAAAAACCATAATGCAGGCGAGAACGAAAACATACTAGATGATATTCTAGTTAATGATAGCATGAATCTGGATAAGCTATCAACAATGCAATTTGGTGATTCAGCCAAGCAACACCTAATCACAGGCCAAGGTTGGTTAAGGAACGTGGCACAGTGGATCAGGGAATTAGGGCTGAACTTAAGTGACATACTAAATGAAGGAAAATAGAATGAGGAGTGGGTAAAGAAAGCAATGCAGACATGGCTAAAAAGGCATAGTGGCCCAAAAACACAATGGTTACTAGAAATGTTTAACCCAAACTAACAAATAGGCCTTGTAGAACTATTTGAGGTGATTCTTAAGCATCAGTTTAAGCTTGCCTTAAACTGATGCTTTTTTATGAGCTGCTTCTTGAGGCCTTGTAGAACTGCTTGAGGTGATTCTTAAGCTGTGAGGTAATGGCAGTTTAAACTACCTCTATTAGATATGGCTATTGTTAAGCAATTAGTATGGAAGCCTAGCTGGTGCAAGGTCATGTCCTCTTTAATAACTTATTCCTTCTGTCAAGATAAGTTGAGCTTATCGTAAAGAGTTCTTGTGAGTGCTAGTGAGATAGGGCATATGGATCATTATCGTATTGCTATCAGCAGTCTAGTGAAAGCAAAATCGCTACTACTAAGCTATGCTCGAGTATATATCCTCGTGATACTAGATAGGTACAATGACTATTACCTAAGGAAGTTTTACGCAAGTGTGATTAGACAGGTGCCGCTTGCCTAGATGAGACCTTAAGAGCTGGTGAGGTTGTGCTTGCCACCAATATGGGACGGTGGTCATGCACGAACTGTCTAGTTACATAGTCGTCCTTAGTGTGCTTGCAGTTTTATGGGTGTGGGGGTTCTAGATGACGTATTAGATATGGTGGGGTGCATCTGCATTGCAGATGCTATGGTGCATGTGGTGAATTCCATATATGTGTTTTTGCAGTCAGTCAGTCATTGCGTTATGATTACTCTACTTGTATTGTTATCTTGTTATCTGCATATGTGGCTTGCATGTATATAGCCTCGTGGGAGGCAATACTTGTTCTATGTACTTTGATGGTTGATGGAAATATGAATCAAACTTATACATGCAGTTTGTTGACTTTGCAAAGGCTTTTGATATTGTGCTTCGACAAATTGTGGGAAAGACTGAGCAGTTGGGGACCCCTATCGACTTGCAAAATGCAGTATACAAATTGTATGAGATATATTTTGGCTGGCTGATATTGTCAAGACAGCCTATCATCAGTAGTATTGGGGTTCGACAGGAATGCCCACTCTCTCCAACGTTGTTTGGTCTATATATTGATCAGTTGGAAGGTTGGCTTGTTGGAGGGGGGGGAACTGGAGCTCAGCTTGTGCAACAAATAATTAGACAACTCAAATACGCCGATGATGTGGACCTTTTAACCTATACACCAGATGACATGCAACACCATGTGGATGCCCTGGATACTTTCTGTCGAGTCACTGCCATGCAGGTTAATTTGGCCAAGACTAAGGTGTTACTCGTCTCATCCAAGCGCCAGTCAAGGCCTCCCTCCTTCAATTACTAGAGTCATAATGTAGAGGTGGCACCCACCTACAAGTATTTAGGAGTGGATTTTCCTGCAACCACATGCTGAGACACTTCCATCAGGTTGCACATGATAGCGGGCTGGAAGGCACTGTATGCCATGCAAAACAACAACTACAAAGTAGAGCTGTATGACTTGGCGCATCAGTCACACTTGTTCAGGGCTTTGATAGAGCTTATTCTTCTATACGGGGTCAAGGTTTAGAGCCCAATAGTATCTCTAGCCGTCTGGAATGAGCTGGAGCAGGTGGAGTAAAGTCCACAGTCTCATAACATATATTTTTGTAGGTTTCTTGCCTCTTCAGAGGCCCACATGAGACTGCACATTATCTACAAGGTGATCAGTATAGGCGACGCTCGTCTCCCCGACCTTGCTTATGCCCTGACACTGGGTCTGCAATGCCTTAAAGCCTGCTGGAAGGAAAATGAGCTCAGTGGTTCTCTCGATAGAAAGTATAGGAGCACAGGTGCATAAAGATCGCTATCACTTGAGGTAGTACATTGATGTTTGTTTCCTTGGCAATCTTTGAGATACAATTGCCCTTGGAACAGGTCAAAACATCACACTACCAGCAGCAGACCAATCTCGTGCTCACACGAAAAACCTATTAATCTATGCCTCCAATGCAGTAATAGCCCTGCTAGAAGAAGGGTTTGAAGCAGAAGCCCTACTTGTGCGAAAGCTTCCCTTTGGAATCGAGTATTTAAATGTTTTTGCAAATTAACATTTCCAAGTTGTTCCCATTGTTAATGCATCAAATAGCCATTCAGTTTGGCTACATCCTTCTATTCTTACGTAGAAGGCCGATTCATTTTTTATAAAGGTGCATTTCTAGCTTTAGGATCTCTATTTGCCTTTTTGTATGTGTTGCGTCTTGAATTTCCCCTAGAATATATAGATTGCTAACAGTTTTACGTTGGAGTTTTCTATTTGAAATACGTAGCTTTCATGTTATTTGGAGCTCTCAATCCAGAATGATCATTTTTTTTTATTGCAAGAAGGCAGAGTGTGAACCATTGTGGGAATAGCCATAATTTCTTTTAAGATGGATGGTGTTGGGCTTTATGACTGTAGACGGTTTTCGTGTGTGTGTAGGAACAACATAGCCAGCAGATAATTCATTATCAATACACAGGGAATTGAACCCAGGTATCCAGATGTGTAGCAATAAGGATTTAAAGATTCACAGGAGACATTTCATCACAAGTAATATATAATGAACCAGAGTTATATTCCATAGTTTCAGATCATGAATACACCAAATATCCATAGCACTTATCTCATAAACAAGCCATAAACACAGGCAGTTTGGAAATAGGAATCACATTCATAGTTTTAGAATTGAATAACAAAATACCTAGATAGACTTATCTCTGAACAGCACAAATGCAAGAACTCCAAGAAATCTTCTGGAATGATGGATGAACTGCTCTCTGCTTCAGAATGCTAGTCGGATATGGCTTCTGGGAGCTTGCTTGAAGATAGATCTCCAATAGACGGTCTGCCCTAATGCTCAGACTGGCTGGTCTGATCCGGAATCCCTCTCAAAGCGTCACGCTTCCCATGCATCCAGTGCGATATGCTTACGCTCTAATCTGGCGCCACAACCTAATCGGCTCCTTCCCATACATCTCTCTTCGATTTGTTGCCCAACTCGGGTCGGATCCCTTTGTATGCTTTCGGGATCTACGGGTTACGCCTTCTCCTCACGATCCATTCACGCCCTTTACAGATCCATTTGGTCGCTCTTCTATCTCCGCTCCTCTCTTCCCTGATCGGCCCAGACTCCGCAACCGTAACTCCTCCTTCTGCTTTTTGCCTTTTCAATTCGAAATAGGGCTTTTGATCTCCACCATTAGATTAAATAAATATGCTCTTCTTAGCTTCCCATATTTTCCACTATTATAAAAATAAATCCTTCAAGGTTACATCTTCAAATAACATTCAAATATGCCAAATATGCCATTTTTATGCAATTTAACATGGTAAGATCACGTGGCATTGCTCGCTTGATCACGTTTTCACCCAAAATGCACAATTCTGAACAAATTATTCGTTCTACATTATTCCCCTTACAAAAACTTCGGCGTCCCTGACGAAGTTCTTCAAGCTTGTTCTTCATGATCAAAATATTTTCTTCCAAACCATTGCCTCCATCGGCGATTCTATGGCTTCTCCGAATATAAAATACTTCCAAGGGTGGCAAATCCCATCTAGGTCAGGACTCTCTCTCTACTGCAACCTCAGTATGGCGCTCCATCCCCCCACTCTTCCTTCTACCTTTTGGATTATTTGTTTATTGGACTCTTTTACTACACGGACTTGCTGGGATGGGAAAATGGCCAGCAATATGGGAAATGGAAAAACAACGATAAAGAAAACAATGGACATGGTTGGTAGGCCAACTAAAAATAGATGAACATGAAATGATAGAAAAAGGATGCTCTCGCGCGAAAAAAACAACGTTAGTAGAGCATATGGCTGCTAAGATGGTGAAGCTGATTGCAGCACTTTATGAGTTGAAGGATATGAATGAGTGTAGATGAATGAATTGAATAATCATGGAGAAAAGCAGATGACCCTGTCATGGTAACAATATCAACAAATTAGTACAATAGTTGCTGCCTGGTGGTAAAGCTTATATGGCAGACTTTGGTGTATTGAATGGGATGGATGAGTGTACAATGAAATGGATTGATTTTAATGGAGAAAAAGCAAATGCACCTGTCAATGGAAACAAAAATAGTTAACAAACAAGATGCTGCCTTGATGCGGAGCTGATTGGCAGTCTTAATGGATTGAGGTGAACGAAAGGATAGAGAATGAGATGAATTTGATATAGCAATGGAAGACAAACTGATGGATTATCAGAAAAAATGATTTTTTATTTATTTTTTGTATGTATTTTTTTTTTTTTTTTTTTTTCTTTTTTCAACAATAATAATACTACCCCCTTTTATTTATTCATCGTCCAGATGAATACTACACCTTATTTGATGGATGGTCGCTATTTGTTAAGCATATGATACACTTTGAGTCGGCGCCGCGCTCACTTTCGTGTGGGAAGCTCATTTCCTACAAAATCTTTTAGTAATACAGATCCATTATCATATATTTCTTTGACAATATAAGGACCTTTCCAACGCATCCTGAGTTTACCCGGTTTCTTCCAATGCTTACTATCATAAAGTAGAACTAAGTTACCTTTATCGAAGTGTTTATTGTTTCGATGCCGATCATACCATGCTTTGCGACGTTGTTGGATTGCTTCCCGTGACATATAAGCATATAGTCTGCTTTCATCAAGGGCTTCTAATTGTGCTAATCTTGCTTGCAAACTACCATCCCAGTCTAATTTATGTTCAATAGCAATTCTCAAGGATGGGAGTTCTAACTCAATAGGAACTATAGCTTCTTGCCCATATACTAATTTAAAAGGTGTAGCATTTGTTGTAACTTTATGTGCAATGCGATAGGCCCACAATGCATCGAAAAGGGCGTTTATCCCAATCTGTGGGTTGGCATTACAAATTTTGGTAATTATGGTACATAGAGTTTTTATTTATGCGCTCCACTGGCCCGTTTATTGCGTGGATGATATGGAGTTGTCTTTCTATGTTTCACCCCATATCTATTAGTTAAAGCTTCAATAGTATCATTAAGGAAATGCTTACCTCTATCGCTGACCAATTCCAAAGGGCAGCCAAAACGTGTTATGATATTTTCGGTACAAGAATATAGCCACATTATTGGTCGTGTGTCTTCCCTAAACGCATGCTTCCACCCACTTGGTAACATAGTCAGTACAAACCAAAATATATTTATTACCAGTATGCATAGCAGATGGCTTGATTGGTCCTACAAAATCAATTCCCCATTTTTCAAAAGGCAAGATAGGCATTATTGGATGTAAAGGCATAACGTCTCTGTTAGAAGGCTTCCCCACCCTTTGACATGCATCACAATGTCTAATATACTCCCTAACATCGGCATGCAATTTAGGCCACCATAATCCAAATTTTGAAGAATTTTCTTAATAGTAGTATCTATAGAGAAATGCCCACCACTAGGTCCATCATGACATGATTGCAACACGACTCTAATTTCATGTGGCATTATGCATCGTCTCAACACATCATCATGACCTAATTTATATAATTGACCATAACAAGTGTATATGGCTTTGATTGAATTATTAATCGTCTTTTACCAACAACACTCATACCTTCACGAAATTCCCAGTAGATAAATAAGACGCAATAGATTCATACCATTCGGTGCGGCTTCTCTAAAAAAAGAGTACTTCATCCGGGCAAACAATGGAATATCTCCTTCTTCTTTTGGTCCTGGAATTCTTGACAAATGATCAGGCAATGTGTATCTTCCCATTTCATTACAACAATTCGAAACTTGAATTCTCGCAATAACAACAACCAACGAGCAATCCTTTCCGTCGGCAAGGCTTGTTGATCAAATACTTCAAAGGTTGGTGGTCAACAACAAATGCAAATTCATTAGCAAGAAGATAATGCCTAAATTTTTGGATCGAAAAAAATCATGCCAAGTGCCTCACGCTCGATGGTAGAGTAGTTACTGCTTTCGGCTTTAGTTAATTGCACCGCTTGCATAGAATATGGGATGATCAATATTCTTTTCATCACTTGACATAAAATGCTACCTATAGCATAGTTTGATGCATCAATCAACACATGGAATTCTTTAGACCAATCTGGAGACTTTAAAATAGGTGATTTAACTAAGGCTAATTTTAGTTCTTCAAATGCTTTTGACATGCATCATTCCAATCATATTCCTTCGATTTTTACGCAATAACTTAGTAAGTGGCAAAGCTCGTTTGTGCATAATGATCAATAAAGCCTATGATATCCTACGTGCCCTAGAAAAGCTTGCAACTCTTTAACACTCATTGGAGGTCGCAAATCAAGGATTTTAGAAGTTTTGTGTGGGTCAATCGTAAGTCCATGTATCGATACAACAAAACCTAGCAAAACACCATGTGTAACCACAAAAAGTACATTTTTCCTCGGGTTCAAGGAGATTCCATATTCCTACAACGCTCAAAGCATAACTCCAATTTACTTAAATGATAACTTCGAGAGCCAAACACAAAAAAAGTCATCTAAGAATACCTTCATAAAGTCTTGCACAAACTCCTTGAAGGCTTGCGTAATAACCCATTTGGAATGTAGCGGGCGTTACATAAAAACAAAAGGGCATCACTTTCGATAAGCGTAAGTTCCCAAATAGTTACAAATGTTGTCTTCTCCCTATCTTCTCGGTCTAATCAATACTTGGTTATATCCCTCGGAAATCCATCCATAAATGAATAAACCTCTTGACCCTTCAAAGATCTAACACTTCGCCACGTGAAGGGAATAGGAAAATGGTCTTTTCGAGTAGCATCATTTAGCTTCCGATAATCAACACATACACGCATATTTTCAAATTTTTCTTATAAACACACACGATAGGTGATACCCATTCACTATAATCTACAGGGTAGATAAAGCCAACCTTAAGCAGCTTATCAATCTCCTCCTTAACTGCTTTGGCAAATTTAGGATTAAGTCTATAAGGTTTTTGCACTACAGGTTTAGCATTAGCATGAAGCTCAATCTTATGCATACATAAGGACGGGTTAATGCCCTTCAAATCATCATATGACCATGCAAAAATATCGTGATATTTTGAAAATAAGGCAACACAATTGTCATACAAATCCCCAGTGATATTAGCCCCTAACTTTATTGTCTTTACTTCTCCTGGGCAAAAGTATGCTGGTGGGTATCAAAAGCATGCGTCCGGACGCATGCTTTCAGCACCCATGCTTCGTGCTTTTTTTTGGGTGATGGTGGGTGCTGGTTGGTTCATTTTTTTACACCCTTCATTTGTTAAGAGGATTCTTCAGCCAAGAATCATTCCACAATGCTCGAATTTTCCATCAAATTAGCATCGATTTCATTAGATTGGAGTCTGATTAGTGCGCAGATTGACCCAAACTCCAAATTGGCATGTGAATCTCCAATTAGTTGCTCAATCCATCATATCTTTTCATAAAACTTATCCACCAAGGTAGGATTGTCATTTCGACCATATTCAGCCTAAAAGCCCCATCTAATTTTGCTTAAATTGGGCTGATTTAAGAGATTTCTCACTGTTTTACAAAAAAACCTGTTGCAAGAATGGTTTTTCTTTAATTTCTCACTCAATATCCCAAATTAGGTTCTGAAATTTTGCACATAGGATATGGGTGCATGGCCGATTATGAAAATCTGAAAAGCCCCAGCTGATTTAGCTTAATTTGGGCTGAATTAAAAAATTCTTCACTGTACCAAAACTGCTGCAGAAATGGTTTTTCTCTAATTGCTCACACAATATCCCAAATTAGGTTCTGAAATTTTGCACGTAGGATATGGGTGCATGGCCGATTATGAAAATCTGAAAAGCCCCATCTGATTTAGCTTAATTTGGGCTGAATTAAGAAATTTTGTTCTGTTTTACCAAAATTGCTGCAGAAATGGGTTTTCTCTAATTGCTCATTCAATATCCCAAATTAGGCCCTGAAATTTTGCATGTATGATCGAATTGCATGGCCGATTATGAAAAACAAAAAAACAAAAGTGCTGGAAAGTGCTGGAAAGTGCTGGGTGCTGGGTGCTGAACCGCGTTTATTTGATACCCACCAGCATACTTTTGCCCTCCTCCTTTCCCGAGGTTAATTTCTTGCACCTTGGGAGGTTGTGAGAAGGTTTCATATTGACTAATTTCATGCGCAGGCTTCTTTTCCACCTTGATCTCTTGAATTGTGCACTTTGTGAAATAATCAGGATATTTATCTTGTTTAATATCTTCTTCTTCTTCTTCACATTCCTTCTCCACTTCAACTTGGTTAACATCTATAACACCCATGAAATTTAGAATTGTATCCTCCAGATCTACAACCGCGTCATCATTAACTCCGTACACACCTTCTTCTTTCAAGGTCATATCCTCTTGTGGCTCACTAGAGGATGCTACATTTGCATATGCACTATCTGGATTATAATCATGATCATCGTCGTCACTACTTTCACTATCATCGTCACTGGAATCAGATTCTACTTCAAATTGTGCGACAGCTTTTGGCATTTCACTCACCCTAATTTCCACCCTATTATTTCCATCACCAATAACTAAAATTCCTCTATGCCAATCGTGTATTGCTCTGGCCTGCAACAACCATGGTCGGCCTAATAATAATGGATAAGAACATACCGTGGTGGTAGCTTTCAGAACTACATAATCCACATAGAACACAAGATTTGCAATCATGGTTTTTACACCGGTAATCATGCCTAAAGGTTTTTTACTTCGTCTCCATCAGCCATCCTTACTCTAAAATAAATGAGGAGAAGGTGCAGGTAAGTCTAATCTTCGAAGAGTTTCTTCTGGCATAATGTTAACCCCAGATCCGCCGTCAATCACAGCAGAATCTAGCCCTATATCCCCTATAACAACATGCACAGATGGCGATTTCATATCAAACAAAGAGGGCCATATGGAATTAACAGATACGTCCTTTTGCAATCGTAGAGCCCAGACCACTTCCTTTCTACATGGAGGGGATAAAGACAACAGTTGTGCAAAAGTGATAGTGGGTCTAATATTGCCTAAATCAGCCAATATATCATAAGTAGGCATGTCTTTAGAAAGTTTCAGAATTTTCTTGTACTTCCTTCTACTCCTTGGTTTCCTAAGTTGCTCTCCAGACTCCTTCTCGTTTGGAAAAGAGGAGTTTCCTGCATCCATAATGCCTTTAAGTTCTTTAAATGTGGGCGTGTCATGCAAAGTCTCCTTGGGAGTGTCTTGGGTGTCACCTAATCCTAAAAATTCGGGCTTTTCGAATCTCACACGTCTACTCCTTCTCTGATTATTAGGATTCAATTGCATCTGATAGATAGGGCATGAGTTTTCCTCTATTGGTTCACATAAATTAGAGTCAAAGTTTTTTCTTTCCCCTTAGATCCGTTTTCCATAGATCGCGGTGACAATACATGTGGACACCTATCTTGTGAGTGTAACCCCTGGGTATTGCAAATGCCACACACAGGTTCAAAACCTACTTCTTTTCGTGGATTGGGACAATTAGGAGCTATATGTCCCTCTTCCTGGCATCTGAAACATCTAATAGGTTGTTGGGACCTTGATTGTCTTGGTGCTGGCCTTGAGAACCTATTGGGTGTATTATTTCTCCCTTGTGTAGATGGATTAGCAAATAAGCAGGGAACTAATGGCGGCATTTGTCCACCATCTACCATAGCAGGTTGGATATAATAGCTAGCTAGGTGTACTAGATGGTTTTGAGACAACAGTCTCACATTTGTCCTCGTTTGGATCAACTCTCCTATCTTCTTGGAAATAACAGGTCATTATCATTATGGTTACTCCTACTACAATAATTGCACCATGTCCTAGGGCTTGGTCAAAGGACACTCATTGGGAAAATGACCATAACCTTGACATTGAACACACCATACATTTCTCACGGGGCTTGGGCTCTAAATTACGAGGTGTTCAATGCGGATAATTGCTTACTCAACTCCTTTTTCAAGACCTCATCAATAGTTTGCCTAATAGTTGTCTGAAGATCAGATATAGGAGGCTGATTTGGAGCTATTTGCGGCTGCACCAACCCTCTAGAAGTTGCTCCGTAAGGCATTCTACTATAATCAACTAATTGAGGGGATGCATAATGGACATGTATGTCTGGAATATTAGGTGTAGCAGCAGCACTTTGCCCCATTGGCGCATAGAAACTAGGGATGCTTGTCATATTAGCATTCATTTGTGGGTTTCTCATATAATTCATCCTGCCGGTTCTAGTTGGGATGCAATTTTTAATTGTTTGCTTCTAAGGGCCTTGGGGGCTGCATTTTTACATAAAAGCTCATGTGGCTAGGAAGTCCTTTAGTAAACCATCTAATTTGATATTCAACATCTGGTGGTTTAGGTTTCTTACCCAAGAGTCTACGAAATCTATTAACATAACTTTGAATAGACTCGTTTGGTAACATGGTGAAGTCTTGTAACTCGTCATCCAGTCTATCTATAAACCCTGCAGGTCTAAAAGTTTCTAGAAATGCTTCTTCCAATTCCTTCCAAGTAGCATAAGTGGTATTTTTCAATGAGTGGCGATACCACTCTGAAGCTCCACCATCAACGTGGTAGGGAACCATCTTAATCGCCTCTGTGTTTGTATTCTCTTGATTTGCCTCACTCACCGTAAGAAAAAATGGCTAACATGTGCATCGGGGTCTTCTCCTACGACCACTAAAAGTGCCATAAGCATCTTGGCGCTGATTTGATTGATGTGCTCATATTTTGGTGATTTTGATTTTGAATGGCTAGTCCTGTGGAATAGTGTTTTTTTAGCGAAGATCTTCCTCCTCTTGTTGTTCTTTGCGTCTATTATATCTCTCTTGTCTTAATTGAGCTTGCTTCTCCCTTTGCTCTTTAGTGAATGATGGATTCATACATCACAGGTTATATGGGTGGCATGTCCCATCTATAACAGTGGCACTCTCGCTCTTCTGTTTAGCATGGCGCTTCAATCCCCATTTACTATTCCCAGTGAAGTTTTCCCCTCTTTCAATCTTTTAACATAATTTATTCAGAAGCAAGTATGCAAGCAACAGACAAGCAATTAATAATTATTAATCATTCCCGGTTCTTTCCAGATGCAAAGTTTATGCATGAGATAATCTCGCTCACTCTAAGCCTGGTCCGGGCGAAGCCACCAAACATGTAGACGGTTTTCGTGTGTGTGTAGGAACAACATAGCCAGCAGATAATTCATTATCAATACACAGGGAATTGAACCCAGGTATCCAGATGTGTAGCAATAAGGATTTAAAGATTCACAGGAGACATTTCATCACAAGTAATATATAATGAACCAGAGTTATATTCCATAGTTTCAGATCATGAATACACCAAATATCCATAGCACTTGTCTCATAAACAAGCCATAAACACAGGCAGTTTGGAAATAGGAATCACATTCATAGTTTTAGAATTGAATAACAAAATACCTAGATAGACTTATCTCTGAACAGCACAAATGCAAGAACTCCAAGAAATCTTCTGGAATGATGGATGAACTGCTCTCTGCTTCAGAATGCTAGTCGGATATGGCTTCTGGGAGCTTGCTTGAAGATAGATCTCCAATAGGCGGTCGCCCTAATGCTTTCGGTGGCTGGTGCGATCCGAATCCCTCTCAAAGCGATCCGCTTCCCATGCATCTGGTCTGATATGCTTCGCCTCTGCAAACCTAATCGGCTCCTTCCCATACATCTGGTTGCCCAACTCAGTGGGATCCCTTTGTATGCTCGGATCTCGGGTGCGCCTTCTCCTCCATCCATTCTCCTCCACAATCCGGTAACCCTTTTTTATCTCCGCTCCTTTTCCATTCGAAATAGGGCTTTTGATCTCCACCATTTGTTTTCCATAAATCTCCACCATTAGATTAAATAAATATGCTCTTCTTAGCTTCCCATATTTTCCACTATTATAAAAATAAATCCTTCAAGGTTACATCTTCAAATAACATTCAAATATGCCAAATATGCCATTTTTATGCAATTTAACATGGTAAGATCACGTGGCATTGCTCGCTTGATCACGTTTTCACCCAAAATGCACAATTCTGAACAAAATATTCGTTCTACAATGACTCTCCCTGAATTCCCCCTTTTTTATAGACGCCACACTTCAATTTGGGCCTAGAACGCTCTCGGATTTGTGCAGTTATTTCTTTGTGGAAATTCTGTTGCCAAGTGTAATATGCACAACATGGAAATCATGATCAGTGTAGCATTCTGGGTCTGACTCTATGATGTGCGGTCTTGCTAGCACAATGGCACAAGTTAATGGCATTTTGATTTAAATCTGTGTATTGTTTTAGATTATTAATTTAGGCATTTGGGAACTGGAATGTGATTGCTCACTGTACAACTCTCCACATTATGGGGCCTAGAGTGGTGCAACAGAGAGTCCAATCAACCATTGACCACTGCTCTATCATCATTGCTTAATTTGTTGTGGACATTTAAAGTGTATCTTCTGTGCATCAGTCCTTTGGATGGCACCATCCATAAAAAGGATGCAATGGCACGCAAGTACCCAACATGTTTCAACTTGGATTGAGGTGGCTCTAATGCTTTTATTCTGATCTTAAATGATTCTCGTCCTAAATGAAAGTGAAGTCTTAACACTTGCTATTTATGACAATGTCTGTGTTTTTGCCGGTGAGGGTATAGTCTAAGCATCCACAATCCATGTTGTAAAACACAAAATGGGTGAGCTATGGAAGCACAAATACAATAAGCCCTTTGCTCTTCAAATTTGCGAATTATCACATGGAAGAGGCTTCCATCTCTGCAACTTCGTTAATTTTTTTAATGAAGCTCCTAAATTGTTACAAGCTTGCATCATGTCGTTGGCTTAGTATGTGGTGTGCACTATGTGTGATAAATAAAATGTTTAAAACAATATTATGAGATTTTATCTTTGTAACTAAAATGCAGTCTATTAAGATGTATGCCTCTCAGGTGTATTTTGTGGCTGTCTGATCTGTAGAAACAAGAATCATGACCATTAATGGAGCCCAAACAATGTGAAATAATCAATGGATCTCAACGGACCGATCATTTGCAGGTTGGATAGCTCCTGTACTCCGATCTATTATTTAGATTAGGTTGGTCTTTAAAACATTTATGTATATATGCCTTTTAATTAAGGTAGAGCTATTAGAGGTTGCATTACAGATTTCATAGTCTTGTGAATGTTGCCTTTTTTTATCAAGCCTCTGACATTTTTGAAGGGTAGTTTAGATAAGGTATATCTTTATTTAGTTGCAAAATATACAGTCTGTTGTGGAAACAATGGGCTTGGAAATCTTTCCATCTCAGTTCTTCCAGTAGTACAAATTCATCCTATTTAAAATTCCATACAGTGTAGAGGCATTTTATATGTTCAGACTCTTCTTCATATATGCAAATCCATCAGCATAAAGGCATATCATGGATTATCATATTTAATATTCCATAAAGTTCAGAGGCATTTTATGTGTTAAGACTTTGCTCTTCATACATGCTAATCCATCAGTATAAAGGCATATCATGCAGACCTCTTTGATGAAACATATTGCATAGCAAATTAGGTTGCGGTCCAAACATGTCCATATACTATTTCAATACAGTGTAATTTGATGGACGTGATTGCTCTAGAATCAATTATAGTACGTGTATAAGTCTTGCAACATACATTCCTTAAAACTGAGTGAATTAGGGTGTAACGGGCCCATGGTAGACCGCTCGAGTATTCAATCCCTGAATGTGCCTGTGGGGCATTCCTGAGACACCGGCATAAATGGGTAGAAGCGACTACTCATAAACATCTAGACGGTTTTGCCCAGTTGGTTAAGGGCATGCCGGTTAGGAACGTTATAGTTGGTATCAGAGCAGATCAAGTTCGAGTCTCCATGGGTGCCAATATGCATGGGTAATTTGCAAAGACTTGGTCACTATCAAATTCCGGGGTAGAGAAGGTTTGTTCTAGTTGAAACTAAGAATTTCTGGTTGAGTTAGCGCATTGTAGGAAAAATTCCGATAGATTTTTATGCATATTTGTATAAGAGTAATACAAATTTCCGATTGGGAACTGAAAATATCCGGCTATTTGATGAAAGAGTAGGAAAATTTCCGATTGGGTTTAAAAACTATCATTGTGACATGGTATGACATAGACATGGTATAGCCTTGGATGCTCGAAGACGAGCATAGTTCTAGTGGGATAGACATGGTATAGCCTTGGAGGCTCGAGGACGAGCATAGTTCTAGTGGGAGAGACTGTAACGAGTCCATGGTAGACCGCTCGAGTATTCGATCCTTGAATGTGCCTGTGGGGCATTCCAGGGACACCGGCATAAATGGGTAGAAGCGACTACTCATAAACATCTAGACGGTTTTGCCCAGTTGGTTAAGGGCACGTCGGTTAGGAACATTAGGGACAATGAATTAAGATCCATTCGTATTTGTTCTAAGGTTATTTGTTTTTAGATTTGATCACCAGGCACGTTTCTAAATCATATTTTTCTACATGAAGATAAGCCATATAACAGCCATTCATGAGCATGTTGCAGGATGATTGGCAGAATATAGGCTCTATAGAGATGTATTGCAAACTTTTGACCCTTATAATTTCCATCAATCATGAAAGAGCTGACCTGGGCTTGAAAGAGCTGACATGGGCTTTCACCTTTTCTTATTTCACGTTTCACTTCGGAGGCCGCATCTTACCACTGTCATTGTGATCAGCCAGGTAAGAGTTTTGTAAGCATTTGAGTATTTATTATATTGTGTGCAAAAATGATAAAGAGGAAGCGTTGTTTTGTTTATGATTTGCTTGATAGGCATTTATATGCAGCATTCCCATGTGGTTCAAACTAAACTAGAGGTCCATTTCAACACCCACTAGACATCTAAGAGGGCTACACTGTATATTTAAAATCGACTGTACTTGTAGCTAATTTGTTGACACAAGGCAACGTTCTAAGGATTGCACTTGCTTCTCCATTATGTTTGGAAAGTTCAATGCACTAGCTTTCTTATAGAAATTACGAACATTTCATGTTGACTCAGATGTATCATGAGTTTATATATATTTCATTTTAGAGGCACAATTTTAAAGCTAGCTTTCTTTCCGGTCACGCGTTCTTGCTCATATCTGGAGATCCAGAAGTCTGTTTCAGCTGAAATTTGTTGCGATGGAGAGCCCTCTCAGCGATCTTCGAGTAGATATGTGCCATTGATTGTGGGTTATATCTTTGTCAAAATCACAGATTTCCGAACTGCACATCCGGCCCCCAGAAACCCTAAAAAGCTCCACGGTCCCTGGTCGCGACGTTTTCGATCATATCCGGAGATCCGTAGTCCGTTTTAGCTGAAATTTGTTGCGTTGGAAAGCCCTCTCAGAGATCTTTCAGTGGGTATGTGATTTGTATGTGGTTGAGTCATATTTCCAAAGCAAAATTGTAGATTTCGGGCTGCCAATAAAACGCCTCAAAACCCCTGGCTTCGTGGTGTTGGCCACACGTTTACGATCATATCCGGAGCTTGGGGAGCTTTGGTTTTGAGAATCGGGGACTTCACAATAGACTTGGTCTCGTGTTAAGACTTGCGAGAGTGAGACTCTAAATGACCGGGGACGTGACTCGTGCGGCAGACAATGGAAGAAAAATGCGCATCGCTAAAGAAGCGAGCACGAACGGTGAGGGCTCCTCTCCCTCGAGCATGTCCGCACGCATCCGAGAATATACGAGCCTTTAGAGGCAAAGTTGACAGCAGAACGAGGATAGGTTGGCAAGTATGGAGGCACAAAGAGACACCCAGCCAACATAGCCATCCTCAAGAAAAGCAGTTGGTGAAGGAGAGTACGGATCTCCACATTAGAAGAGCAGTGGTCACAACGAATGACCGCTTTGGGCTGGCCGACTTTGAGCGCTATGATCAAGCACGGAGTATTGTCACCGCTTAAGAAGTGAATTCATGGCAACATCTCAAACACCTAATGAGGTTACCCAAATGATTGATAGGATCCATCAAAGGTGACGGATGAGATATCACAACCGCGAGAGAGAGCTCAGGCAAGCGGTGGAACAGATTACATAGTTAGCTCGCAGTTTCGCCTTCGCGGACCATGAAGCTAGAATGCATCGATGCAAGCGAGGTTGGGCACCCTAGAAAAGAGACAACCGAAGCGACAGAAGTGGCGGACCCGTGCTCTCGCCCGAAGAAAGAGGATGGCCGAAAGTTTCACCGAGATGTATGATCTCCTTTCCGAGATGAAACGAATTGCACGCCGGGCGAATCAACAAGTCGCCCAATGCCAAAGGCGCAGGTGGCCCGTGAATCGCAGTCCTTCCGAGGAGAGGGATCGCCAACTCGCCGGGCTGAACCTCATTGTCCCGGCTTGCCCGAAGAGCATGGGGGAAGATCTGCGGCTAAGCTTAATGCCCAGTGTTAGACCGGATCTACAACCGCAGATTTGGGGAGAAACCCGACCAGGTCGGGGGCCAAACATGAGACCCCGAATCGGGTCAAATTCACGCTGTTGGACTAGGCATCGAAGACTCTATTGCCGCAAACGCCAGCCGCCGGTTGAAGGGGATTCGCAGCTTTAGCGCGTGTGGTGGAGAAGAAGTTAACTTCGATTAAGGAGGAAGTCGAGGCGTCTGCTTGGCCAGTGCGGGTTTAAAGCCCACCCATAATCGACCGGATATTCACTCGTAATCCTTATGGAAGCTACTCACAATGCGGGCGTGACACATGCTATTGTTTAAGTAGATTTCAAAGATTGCATATGATACTGTCCCCTCGGGACTGTTGTGGCAGCATTCGCAGTCTTTGCATGCCCCACAGGACTTATAAAATGTCATCTATAGACTCTATGATGGGATATATGCTGCATTGCCTGCATCAGATCAGCGAGTTGCTAGCACCATAGGGGTTAAACAGGGATGTCCGTTATCTCCAACGCTCTTTGGTCTCTACATTGACAAGTTGGAGACCTGGGGCTCCAACATGCCACATAGGCTCCAACATGCCAAGTTGGCTCAAACATGCCACGGGGGCTCCAACATGCCACTGAGGCTCTAACATTCCAAGGTGCCTCAAACATGCCATGCGGGCTCCAACATGCCAGGTGGCTCAAACATACCACCTAGGCCGTAACATGCCAAGGTGGCTCAACATGCCATGGGCGGTGGCCCGCAGCTACAACAGGCACACAGTATAAGGCAATTGCTCTATGCAGACGATGTAGACTTGCTATCCCATACAGCCCGGAGTATGCAGCAGCATTTGGACGCTCTTAGTGGGTTCTGTGACACAACAGGAATGGCGGTGAACCTACAGAAAACTAAGCTCCTGGCAGTCCTCTCCTCCCAGCATGATATCCCAGATCTCTATTACAAAGGACAGAAGGTGGATGTTGTAAGGACCTTCAAGTATCTGGGAATCGACTTTTGCGCTAGCATATTATGGGATGATTGTGTGGAAAGACGGGTCAGCGCGGGATGGAAAGCCCTGTATGCTATGCAGAATAGCTGCTACAGAATAGACCTATGTGACTGGGCACGTAGAGCATACCTGTTCAGAGCACTCATTGAACCAGTATTGTTGTATGGGGTAGAGGTCTGGGGTCCAGCAAATAACACCTGGGATAAGCTAGAAAGGGTGCAAAAGGCCTTCTTAGTATACAGCCTAGGTATCAAGGACACGGTGCCTTATCAGATTTTGCTATATGAGACTGGCATCTGGCCTCTGCAACATTCCGCTATGTGCAGACATCTTGCATATTTCCACAAGGTCACGAGCATGGATGCACAACGTCTTCCCCCAAGGGCTTTGTTATTGGCACACGAGCCACAACGACTGAAGAGGGTATGGCAGGAGCACTGTCAGGGGTGGTTCGCAACGTGGTCTATAGACTACCAGCAGATTGTGGCTATGCCTGATGCCCAGGGACAGGCTGCACACCTGAATGAGCGCTTTGCCACCACTCTGTGGGATGCAGCCACTCGTGCAAAGCCTAAAATAAAGCACTACCATACGCAAGTTAATCCAACACTGGAACATGGCCCACACCAGTACTTGAAAGCACATATATCTATGAAGAAACGGAGAGCTATTGCCTCCGTGAGGACGGGGTCCCATCATCTCAGAATTGAAACAGGTCGTTGGACTACAGATGAAGGGCAGAGAATACCCCGGCATGAGAGAATATGCCAGTGTTGCCACATGCGGACAGTAGAGGATGAGCACCATGCTCTGCAAGAGTGTCCGACATATATGCATATCCGAGCAACACATGCTGATCTTAGATGCTCTGCGGCACCGCTGCATCAATTGCTAGCATCGCCAATGGTTGCACGTCTCGCATCCTACATTTTGCAAGTCTCTACCGCAGAGAATCCCTTACAGGACAAGGGATCTGAGAGCCTACTACTAGGATTTTTCCTCCCATGTGGGGGTTTTTTCATCCCAGTAGTAGGGACACATTGTATAGTAGCATTTGTCTTTTTGGTGTGGTTTTATCTGCTTTGTGTACTGCATGTACCGTCTCATAGGTCAAGTTTGGCCTCCGCGGACGTTAAAATATACTTCCTTCCTTCCTTCCTTCCTTCCTTCTTTGTTTTGTCAAATGCATAGGCAATAAAAAACGTGTCCTTTGGGCAACATTGAATTAGGTAGAAGGCCTCGAACTTAAGGGCTTTTTGTTGCTTCTCAAAGCAACTCTATGATAAGATTCTCTCACAGATTTTGGTTGTAGCACTTCAGTTACATCCCAAGACCATTATGCAAGTCTTGGTAGGAATTGGCAGGAATATTTGCAGTTAAAAATTAGGTTCGAGCAATGAAGTTGACAAGTCACAAGATTACCGAAGATTGGTCGTGAAGTCAACGTTCTGAAGTTGATGGTTAAGATTATGGTTCATATATAGCCAATAGACTAGATAAAATGTCATTTTGTTCGTGGAAGTGAAAGTACCACTTATCTATGGTTGCCATTTTGGCTACTCACAGATTTTGGTTACCAAATAAAGAACGGTTATATAGGCCTTCAGTTTACATCCTAAGACTATTATGCAAGTCTTGGCAGGAATATTATTTGCAGTTAAAAATTAGGTTCGAGCATTGAAGTTGACAAGTTGCAGGATTACCGAAGATTAGTCGTGAAGTTGATCGTTAAGATTATGGTTCATATATAGCGAATAAAATAGATAAAATGCCATTTTGTTCGTGGAATTGAAAGCACCATTTATCTATGGTTAATATAGCTAATAGCAATAATAAAATGCCATTTTCTTTACGGAATAGAAAGTAACACATATCAATGACTAGGAGCTACATGTGTTAAGTCACAAACAAAGGGAGATATTTGAAGCTAATTTGAATGTACAGACATATGAAATTAACATATGTTTGTACATTCAAATTAGCTTCAAATATCTCAGAGTTCAATAATTGATCACATATTCTTAGCTTCTAATTCAATACACGTATAGGTCAAAACACTCCATTTGAGGTTCTTAAATGCTATCTTGATATGGCTATTTCCAGTATAGTAGTGAAAAAGTCATGCCAGGCCTCCAGATTAGATTTTGCTTAAACCGGGAAAATGCCGTTCTTTGTTGCTACTTACCAGATTTTTCAGAAAATATTCTCTAATTTGCCGGATTTAACAAGCATTTTACAAAATTTTGACCGGAAATTTGCCAGCATTTATTAAAGAAACCGGATTTTAGCAACTTCAACTGGAAATTCTGGGGAGGAACCCCCCCAATCTGGAGCCCTGAGTCATGCTATGACCTATTAAAAGTATGGACTTGAAATTTAGAGTTCCCTACACATAATTCACCCTTTCCCATAGACGCTTCCATACATGTGGGCACCCCTTACTACATGTTAGAATTTGAGATGCTTGAATGTTATACTACTAGAGAAGAGAGTTGTTAGTATTACATTTCCTTTTTCTATCAAACATGTCTTCTATTACGTCAAGGTAAGTGGATGCTCATTCCGTCATTTTCTTGATTCATTCTTTTCCCGAATGACAAATGGATTGACAAAAACACAGAGAATCCGTTGAGAAGCTTACCTTGGCGTCATTAGAGCGGAATGGGGTCGAGCCACTCTTGCTTCCCCGACTGCCGATTTGGCCCACTACACGGGCGCCCCGGATTCTCGCAGTCGTGGGGAAGCAAGAGTGGCTTCCCCCATTCCGTTCTACATCACATCTAGATGCATGTACGTGCCCACCATTACTACATGTATATGGATTGGTAAATATGTATGAATATGACCGACCAAATCAACAATCAAACAACCACTCTTTCAAATTGTAGTAAAGCTCGGCAACGCCGAGCACCATAACTAGTATCGATTAGGACTAAATATTATTAGACTATGTTAGCCAGAACTATATATATTTGATAGGATATTGCATTAGCAACATTTACACGAGTATCTGAAAAATTATGGAAAAAGAGGCCGCGTTTTTATTAAGACCATAGAGGATAAAGCCTCGACTCCTTAGCAGATTACCAATTTGTGCAAGCTCCATCAGCTATGGTAGCCCAAACCTCCTGCGAGAATGCCAGGGTTTCAAGTGCATGATTTCTATAGGTCGGATTTGCAAGGGCAAGGGCAACCGGAATGTATTTTATTTCTAACAACGATGGTTGTGCTTTTGAGCCATGTACAACCAACGGATTAGCAGATTAGCCAGGATTGTAGATTGAACATTGCAGCTGTCCAATACTACAAATATCCAACTAAGGCAAGAGAGATCATGGCATAAAAAGACGTATTCGAATCCTAGACTAAATCATCAACATTTTGAGCATTTTTCCTGACCCATAGTTCTTCACATAGGTGGCAATCCTACAACCATTTAGATACCCTTTTTTCACCTTCTTTTTCCACCTTATTTTTTCCCCATGAAAACACAATACCTGTCCCTTATAGATAGATAGATATTAGTTTAACATCCACGGAACCCTACAGCGGGCCATGGGACGAGTCTAGAGGGAAGTTATCGAATGAGAATATTACAAAGGCATATTTCTAACACAATTATACATGTCCAAGATAGACATTTTAGAACTCGTTTTGCAAGGTGCCATAACCAGTCGCACACGCCATTGCAAGAAAGAGAGGACAAAAATATGGCCATTATCAAGGCTGTGGGACAAATTATGGGGGAAAGTCTAGCATTCGACTTTTAAAATCAAAAATATTTTGGCATCCGACTTTTTTGTCTTTGCTAAAAACTAGAAGATCACTGTCTGCACTTGCAGCCGATATATTGTGATGAAAAGATTTCGGTAAGCTGCATGGTCAGATGGCCAGGCCTTAAAAAGGATGGCAATGCCGTGAATAATGTATTGAGCGTTTATATTAGGAATCTTCTATGGCGAAAAGTCTTGCCTGCTCAGGAGTCTTTTCCAATTCTAGGGCTTCCTTTTTCCAAAAAACGAGTATTAATTACCAATCCAGGATAAATATCCGTTTTGGAAGAAGACCCACAACCAGAAGCATGTCCCAAACTCTGGCCATGGCGGAATCGGATTTGAAGCTCAGAACTGCCTTTGATGGCATGAAGAAGGAACTCAAAGAGATTGCATCTCTAGAAAGTATCCAGAACCTTTTATCATGGGATCAGCATGTTTTTATGCCAGAAGGGGGCGCGGATGCAAGAGGGGATCAAATGGAGGCCATAGCCAGAGTTGTGCATCAGCGCCGGAAGGATTCAAAGCTAGGAAAATGGATCAGTATGTTGGCAGAATGCCCACATCTTCCAAACAATGGATTCTCGGCAATGGAAGCCGCTGCTGTGAGGGAAGCTTCTAGGGATTATATTAGGGCAACAAGGGTGCCTGAAGAGGTTCAGGCTCGCAAGGCAGTTTTAGAAGTACAGGGCACAGAAGCCTGGGCTGTGGCTAAAAAGAACAATGATTTTGGCCTTCTTGCCCCTGTTCTTGAAGAATGGATCAGTCTTCTTAAGCAGGAAGCCGCTGCAGTACATCCTGACATGGACCCCTATAACTATCTCCTCGATCTGTATGAGAAAGGTAACACTAGAGAAAAAATGGATACTTTTTTTGCTGCTTTGAAAGAACCGTTGATTTGTTTGTTGAAGAAAATTGGAAACTCTAGTAGGGGTTCTAATAAGCAAACATTGGAATTCAAAAATCTGACCATACCTGAGCAGAGGGATCTGGCAAAGAAGATTGCAGGAGACATGGGATTCAAATGGGAAAATGGACGTTTGGATGAATCTAAACATCCCATAACATTTGACATTTCTAGCCCTGTGGATGTAAGAATTACTTCTAGATATAGTGAAACAGATCTGGTAACAGGACTTTTAGCAGTGGTTCATGAAGCAGGCCATGCATTATATGAACAAGGCAGGCATTTAGAAGCATGTCAAAATGGCCTTCCTTCATCCAGACCTACTGGGATGGGACTACATGAAAGCCAATCTTTGTTCTGGGAAAGATGTGTAGCAATGAGTGAAGAATTTTGGCTCAAGTACTGGCCTATTGTAGTAGAAACATATCCTTTTCTTTCAGAAATAACTGCTACAGATTTTTACAAATTTGTGAATGAAGTACAACCATCTCTCATCAGGGTGGATGCAGATGAAGTTTCATATCCTCTTCATGTTCTTCTCAGGTATGAGATTGAAAAGGGTCTTTTTGATGGTAATTTGAATGTTAAGGACATTCCCAATATTTGGAATAGCAAAATGAAGGAGTACTTGGGAATTTGCCCTCCTTCTGATACTGAAGGATGCTTGCAAGATATTCATTGGGGGGGAGGCAGTTTTGGTTACTTTCCGACCTATGTAATGGGGGCTGCTTATGCCTGCCAGTTCTTTGAAACTGCTTGCAAAGAAATCCCTGATCTGAAAAAGAACATCAGTGAAGGAAAATTTGAAGCTCTTAGGGAATGGCTCCTTGTGAAGATTCATTCTGTTGGAAGCCTTTACGAGACTGCTGATGAACTGGTTGAGTCTGTTACAGGAAGAGGGTTAGATCCAGTATGCTTCCTCAACAGCTTAAGTTCCAAGTACAAGTATTTGTATGAGCTATCTGACTAGCAAGTTCTTAGTTCTCGGTTCAGTATCTGATGAGCTATCTGTTTGGATAAACGGTCTTGCTCAGCACTTCCAATAAAGTAATTGTTGTCTCGTCAAAATGGAATTCTCAAATCCCTTCTTTCTTTTCTGAATAGTAACTAATAATAATAATTATTATCATGCCTTTAAGGACCTTGAAGGTCATGGAGCAACTAAATACATCATGTGTTCAATTTTATCAACAAGTCTAGATGAGAATCCACATCTTTTAAGAAACTACACTCTAATGTCTTCTCGTGGTATTCAAGCCCATCTCCCTGTTTCTATCCCTAGAGAATGTGATCTTGTCCTGTACCTAGCAATGATGTATCTCATATGCCTGGACATAGGTGTACCTAGCAATGATGTATCTCATATGCCTGGACATAGGTGCATTTAGATAGTCCTGATCTGCATATACCAACATAGGATTTACTTCCTGCTGATAGAAGATCGTCCTAGTGCCCTTATCTGCCCAAATCTTTCTCTGTTGATAGAAGATCGTCCTAATGCCCTTATCTGCCCAAATCTTTCTGACTACCTGATCCTGTATCATCTCCCAAACCCCTAATTCAGAGTAAAAAACAATTGCGGCTGAAAACCCCTAGCTCTTGACCCATTCAAGTACATTGAGATACCAGCCCAAGGTACCCAGTTGTTCCATTGCCATTTTCGGCAGCCTATTACCATCATCTTCCTTAGTCTATTCACGAAATTAATAGTAGCCTATTACCATCATCTTCCTTAGTCTATTCACGAAACTAATAGTCAGACATATCGCTTCAGCTTCTAGAGACAACAGACCAATTTCAGCCAATAATATAACATAAAAAATTTGCTTTCTGACTCCCAACTCTTCTTGAATGAATATCTTCAACACTTGTTTCATCTCGTTCCAAAGTTTTCTAGAGATGGAAGGCCCCATATGGGAACACCGTATACCATCGTCTGTAATAAAGTCTTAATCATCTTTTTTAGCCCCCAACTATCCAATGACATTCTATGGCATCTAGAAAAACGTCTTAGAGCATACAGACCTCATTCCCCCCCTACAATTTGTTTCCTCACACATGTTTTCCATTTGTAATTAGAGCGTACCTCACTACCAAAATACTTATAGTAGTCCATAGTTTCGAGTTCTTCCCCCTGGCTGGTATAGAAAACATGGCCTCTTAATGGTACCAAAGACTATTATTTTAGACTTTGACAAATTCACCTTCATCTTACATTGACTACAAAATGCACTGAGAATCTCCAAATGTTTCTGGAGTCCTTCTGGAGACTCAGAAAATAGCACAATGTCATCTGTGTACAGCAAAAGCTGGATCACAAAATCACCTAGTTTGGAGCCTACATGCCCGTTGGCCCTGAGCCATTCTTCCAATTCATCTATGTATAAATCAAACAACGTCAGGGACAATGGGCACCCCTGATGGACTCCAATTGTGCTCCTAATCTCAGTAGGCATCTCTGTTGACAACTTGTCCAGGACTTCTTCATATAGACGTGCTACTGCGCCTCCCAAAGCAACCCTTTGCCTGCTCAATCATCACCCTCAATGTAAGCAGATGGTGCAATGTGCTATGATTCTTTCTAAACCCTACTTGAGAATGTGCCCTTTTCCCATTTTCATTAGCCCCAGTACTGATCTTATGCTCCAACATGCCTCCTAAAAGCTTTGAAATAACATTCCCAATCATTATAGTTCTATAGTTCTTAACCTTCTTTTTACTGCCAGACTTATGGATGGGAACCACCTTACATTCGCACCAAGCTTTTGGTAAACCTTGCTGGACTGCTTTATTTAAGTCTGTGAGTTTGTTAATTAGATCATCTCTTGCCCACTTAATGAGCTCAGTCGATAAACCTGAAAAATCAGCAGCCTTACCATTATGCATTCTCTTGAGTTGCCTATACACATCCTCTTTGACAAAAATGTCCTCTTTAACTTTCGTGACATCCATACTAAGGGCATCATTACAAAAGTATAGCTCTTTTACTAGTTGAACAAAGTCATTTATGTCTAGGTGCCCACTATCTGGCCTCCTTAATAGTTTAGTCCAAAATAATTTTGTTTGTTCCTTGAAAAGAACCCCCAGTTCAATTTGCCTTTTAGCATAATATTTTCTCTTTTTCATTCTGATCAACTGCTTATACCATCCCAGTTTCATCTTGCATCCTTTGGGAATACAATTTCTTGCCTCTTTACATTCTAAATCCCACCAGCTATTGCATGGTAAACCATTTGATCTTATCTTAGTGTACCCAAAACTGTTACTTGCCGTTGCCTTCACTATGTTTGCTAACATGTCAGAATCTCCGTCTACTTCCCCTGCCCACGAAACTTGTTCAAGCAGTACTGTAAGTTTATTCTGAAACATTTCCTTTTTACTATAGACTAGTTTTAGCTTTGGCCTGAACACATCTCGTTGTAATCCTTTACATACTTCCATATCCAACTTGAACAAAAGGCATGCATGATCAGATTCTGCAGTCTTTTCCAAAATTCTAAAGCTCTTAACCATAGAATCCGATTCCGGAGCTAGCAAGTAATCAACGACACTATCCCCCATGGGAGTAAAGCCCCATACCGTTTTTAATCTTATCATTCGATCTCCTGATGAAGTTCAATTCTTTGCGCTCAAGAAGAAGCTTGTCTCCTGGTTCTGTATGCTCATAGAAAACTACTTGCATCCATATGGTTCGTGCATTAAAGTCCCCAACAAGCAAAATGTCTCCTGTTTTTCTATATTCTAGAGTTATTTTCGTGTGGTAAGTTTCGAGACTGATGTTCCCATGTTTCAGACAGTAAAAGTAAATTAGTTTGGTTCCACAAGTTCTCAGCAGCATATACTTTTGCTTGAGATAATGCATGACGTTCCAAACTAGCACCCGTAAGGTCCTTACTTCCTATGCTCTGTGCTTCTTATCTGCGATGATTGTTTTGCCTAGCCTATCCAGATACGCGACATACCCCTTGTCTCTTCCCTCTTCTACCGTAAGCCATTCCTTTTTTCTGGCCTCTATCTGGGCTGGCGTAAGATCTGGATCTAACCAAAGCTTGCAGCCTTTAAGCACAGAACGATTGTGCATCACCCGGTCACGTGCATCTGTATCTTTAAATTTTACAAGGATGGGTGTTGCATAGTTGCCAGGTTTGCCAAGCCTTCTGCAGTGTACCATTTGTGGTTCATGTACCCGCATGGTTTCTTGTAAGAATTGCTCAACCACCAGGTTTTCATTTTCATCTTCCTCTTGGTAATCCTGAAATTTTTAGATTACAAGCCCTTGCTTTCTACTCTGAATTCTCTGCCTCCACCCTGTCATGATGTAAAGAGTTCTATTCTTTGGTTGCATTTGCAACCAGTTGTGCCAAACACCCTCTAATGCATCAATTTTCTCCTATAATGCTGTAGAATTCATCTGAGGAGTCAAAACAGCTCTAAGTTCAGCATTTTCCCTCTTAAGATCATGGTTTTGCTCCACCACCACAGTCTCTATCAATTTCTTCAATGCTGTCATCTGTCTTTTCATATCATCTAAGACTACCAGCAATTCTCCTTCGTATTCAATAGGGTCCCTCTTTGTGGGAGACCCTGCGACCTTCTTGCTCGCTTTCCCATTAGGGGGATTCCGATGTCTCCCGGAACCCTAATATCAATATCTTAACTTACTTAACAAGGTGATGTCGCACAGAAGAGGGTTGACCGTAATGAGCCGAAACTAACCTAAAACTAACCAGTAGATCTGAAGCTCATTCATGGGATATTTGGAAACCAGATGAGGCACTGGCTTAAAAAAATTAGGATGGACACTGAACTTTCGATTGTGGTCACTAACTTTCAAGTGTGTTGAGGTAACCTAATGAGCAAGGAATATAAATAAGGGCACCTTTTACAATATGCGAAGGTGGGATTCATACCCCTACCTTAGAAAAATATTATAAACCAAATATGGACCCTTATAATAAAGAACAATAAGATCAAGGCGGAAACCTTACCAAGATCAAGACAAAAACCTCACCAAAAAACATGAGCACCAAGTAACAGTGTGTAAATTTGACGGTTCAGTTCGTATGACAGAAAGTTCTCAAATTCCAACCTGTGTAAATTTGACGGTTCAGACAAAATATTTTATGCCCTTTTTTTTTAAAGTAAGAGATGGTTTTGTCATTAATTATAAATCCTCAAGTACATAGCAAAAATCATGCTTTTGATATAAAAGCATGCTATAAAAGATAGAAATTTAGAGCCAGTACAAAGACTCATAGTGCAACAGAACTATGATCCCTTAATAATATCCAAAAATCTATGGAGTGTATATGAAAGATAAGTATAGATTCCTGAATATCATAAACACCCTGAATGTCCAGCAGCTCCAGTAGATCATGAACTGAATATCAGATTGTCTTCCCTAACTCTTAATTCCTGTCCACAAGATAACAAACCAAAATAGTGAAGCTAGACAAAAACTTAGACAAGAGCACAAGTATGATGAGAGAAGAGCAAAAAAGGATGGAATGTTTAGGATTCAGCAAAGAAGATGGAGTTAAAATAGGCATTGAAGGCATCAGTAGTTCCAAAGTAGTAGGACTTAGCAGGCCAGCTGTTATTGTAGAACAAGCGGAATTTGTCCTTGTCCTCCAATAGAATCAGAAAAGATCCATACATATCAGCAAGCAACTTGTGGTTATAATACATGGACCTGTATCTTGATAACTGCCTCTCAGTGAGACTAAAGTTATTGTTCACCAAGAATCCCATAAGCAATGGATTTGTACTACCTCCCTGCAGAAGATAGCAGCCCACAAGTCTTCACTATCTTTCTGATATTGTCTGTGACCTGCTCTCATTAGAGAAGACTCCATTGAAGTAGCCGATCCTTTGATGACTGGCAGAAAGGAGATTGGTCATCAAATTTGTTCCTTCCAGATCTTCGAAGAAACTCAAGATATTCTAGGGGGCAAAAGCATGCTACGGTGTACCACTTTTGGAACCCTCAAAAGTACCTACACTGGGTACTTTTAAAATTGGTACTTTCTGTTTTTTCTTTCCATTAAAATTAATTCAAAAAGTTTAAATTGAAGGTCAATAACATGTTAATCTATAGTATTAGAGGATCACAATACTATTAGAGATTAAAATGAATGAATCAACTCTCAAACTTATTGTTTATTGAGACATTTATGCAAGTTCCCAGTACCCAGTGCTGGGTACTTTTCTGGGTAGTTTTGCACTCCCTAAAAAGAACTTTAGATGGTACACCCTAGCATGCTTTCACCCTAGGATCATCAGAGAAAAGAATGTTAGAGTCTACTACATTCAAATTCAAAACAAATAAGCCAAAATGACCCTTATACTCTCCATAAGCATCCCACTTCCTGTCATAGTTAGTACCATATCTTTTTTTATGAACAGTAGCGAGAGTTTCAAAGTCAAATTGAAAATGAAGTTTGATCCAAAAGATAGAAAGCCTCTTATTCCCATACAAGACACAATTCCTAGATTTCCATATGTTCCAAAGAGCAATGTAAGCAATGGTGTTAACAAATTTGTCTTCAGATTGGATAAAGGATAAAAGTTCTTGATTGTTGGAAATTCCAAATTTACTAGAAACCAGGACCAAAAACCATTTAACTTATTACAAAAAAAGATATGACTCATACTCTCATCATTGCCATATAACATAGGACAGTTTATCATAATATTAGGATTTCTTCTTGATAAGGAATGAAGATTATTCAAACTGCTATTAGCAATAAGCCAAATAAAATAAGAGATCTTGGGAGGACAGTAGGAATTCCAGACATTATGAAATAGGGCCTTGAGCTTATCAAAATTGATTGACCATTTTGTTAATGCTTTACTCTCTGCAGCATTAGCAGAAAGAGCATTGTACACATGTTTGACTTTGTACTCCACTTTACCATTAATAGTCCAGTCTCCCTTCCCTGAGTTAGAAGATAGATTACAAAGGAAATTTCTAATATGAGTAAAGATTTTCTTATCAGAGGAAGTTCCCTTGATGATATCTTTCAAACTTAGTCCAAAGAATAATCCTACCCCTTGAGAAAAGATCAGACCTGCATCAGACCATTTTTTACAAATCCTTGGATGTCGAATTGCTAACACTGAAGAATTATGATCAGCCAGAATTGGTAAGTCACTATGAAGTTTGTCTTTAGAGATAAAATCAAAGCTAGGAGAAATCGTATTCCAAGCTTTAATTACATTGCACATTAAAGGGGAAATATTGGTGGCAGGTTTTATATGCATGAAAGCAGAGTGAGGGAGCAGATTCTGAATAGATGGATGACCATAAGGATGGCTGCTATTGATCCAAAATCTAAGAAACTTGGAGGCAGGAGACTGACTTCCATGAATGGCCTTCCAAACAAACTTGCCTGCTAATGATTGAGCATGAAGGAATAGGTTCTTGCAACCAAGACCTCCTAAGTTCTTATATTTACAAATGGAACCCCAATTGACGCGGTGACCACCTTTCCAGATAAAATTCCTAATGATTTTCTCCAATTCCAAATAAATGAGTTTGGGAGCAACTAAAGTAGTGGAGAAATAAATGGGAACTTACTAAGACAAAATTTGCAATAATAGTTCTACCAACAAGTGAAAGAGAAGTCCTGTAATTATTCAACTTCTTCTTGATTTTTGAAAGAGTAGGATCCCAAAGACCTTTAATACAATGATTCAGTGAAAGAGGCATGCCCAATAATTTAGTAGCTTGCTCAGGGGAAAGGACTTTAATACCAGCCAAATGTTGATGAGAAATATCTCCAATGATCAAGCTTTTATCAATATTAAGCTGAATACTAGAGGCAGCTGAGAATTGGTTTAAAAGTTTTAGGAAGAATTCGATGTTTGCAATATCAGCATCAAGAAAAGAGAAGGAGTCATCAGCATATTGAAGAATACTAAGGGATTCATCAGATTCAGGAAGTTTAAGACCAAGACTCTGATAATGAACAATGGCTTTAGTAAGCAACTCAGCTGCCACAAGAAAAAGATAAGGAGCAAGAGGATAACCTCGCCTTACACCACATGTGAGAGGAAAGAATCCAGAAGGAGCACCATTAATAAGAACAGCAGAATTGGACCTAGAATTAAGACCAAAAATGAGATTTTTATGCTTGGGAGGAAAGCCAAGTTTGGACATAGCAAAGTCAAGGAAATCCCATCTGACTGAGTCAAAGGCACGCTTAAATTCCAGCTTAAAAAGGACACAATTCTGCTTAGAGATCTTATTCCAATGTAAACCTTCATAATTATCGAGTATATATCTATTTGGAAGGAAAGCAGACTGATTATGGCCGATATTCTTCTGCAAAAAGTTTCTAATCCTAGAGGCAATGATTTTAGCACAAAGTTTGTAAGTGGTGTTTGTGAGAGAGATAGGTCTCCAATCTTGAAATTTGGTAGGATGATCAATCTTAGGAATCAAGGAAATAAATCCACTAGAGATGGATGGATGAAGATGCTCAGCATTCCAGACAGCATGCACAAGAGAAATGAGGTCCTTTTTAAGAATATGTAGCATAATAACAGGGGGTTTGCTTTGTGTTTTTGTACGCTTTTCACAAAGGTTTTCCTAAGATTTCATGGCGTATTCAAATGGATGTACTAATGCGTACATCTAGAGTGCACCATTTCTTTATTTAGCTTTTTTTTTTCAATGGTCCAATATCCAAGGGCTCACAACAAAAGCCCTCTTTTTATTTTAGTTGCCATTTTCAGAGTTTTGCATGCAAGCATCGTGCCATCATGTTTTAGGGTTATTTTAGGGTTAGGAAGAAAGAAGGCAAGAATCGAAAGCAATACAATGCTGCAGGGTTCGAACATGCTTCAAGATTCAGCATTCGGCTTCAAGAATAGGCTTCAAGATTTGACATTCGGCTTGAAGATCTAGCATTCGACTTTGCTAGTTTATTTTTTCCTTCTCCACTTCACTATTGGCACGCGGCCGGCAGTTAGGGTATGGTGGAGCGAAGGTAAGAACGGCGGCTGTTAGGGATGGAATGGAATCAAGATCAGAAAGAATGACATTGTATTTCCTGCCGGATTGGATTTTGCAGATGGAAGAACTAGGAAAAAACGGCTTCAGAGCATCTGGTGCATTTCTCTACTCCAGTTGTGCAAGATTTTTTCGCATGAGAGAGGAAAAGATCAGAAAATGCAGGAAGCACAAATACTGGAAGAACCCTCAGAGCTCTTAGATTCCAGGTTATGTCAGGAGACCTCGTGGCCATGATTGCAATTTTAAGAAGTAACAGCTCAGCAACTACAGAAAAGGACAGCTCTGCAAAGAATGGTAGCACAACGAAGGACGTTTATAGGTTTCTAGCTCAAAAGCATAGTCGGCAGAAACCCTTAAGCCGGATTTTAGCCTATTTGGCGATAACAGAGCAAAGCAGAGAGCACTTATTTAGTGCCTTCCAAGAAGCTTCACCATTCCCTTCCGACCTTCCCTTCAGATTTGTGCTACATTGTCGTCTTTCCAAAATTTGTACCTTGAAATTTGTGGTATTGTGCTTTCAGATGGCTTTCTCAGTCTTGGGCATCATCTGCATCTGTACTCTTTATTTCTCATATTATGTGATAGAATCCCGTGAAAAATCAACATTTGCTTCAAGAAGACTGAATTTCATCTAATTACAGGGTCTAATGATATGCTTCATATAGCGATTATTTCAACGCATGAGATACCTCAGTTAATTCTGTTTCTCATTTCATGTTTCTATATAGGTGCGAAACATCATTGGAGATGCAGGACTTGAAGTGCTTGGCAACCATTGTAAAACGCTTAGGAGTCTTCGGATTGAAAATTTAAAGGACCAGCATGGTTTTGTATCACATTGGGGGCTACTTTATCTGGCTCAAAACTGCAGATGTTTACAGTCCGTTGCAATTTATGCATCAGATATCACCAGTTCAGCATTATCTGCATTCGGAGAGTCATGTCCAAACTTGGTGGACTTCAGAATAGCTTTATTAGAGAGTGACATGAGAACCACACCTTCATTTGATGATGGCGTGAAGAATTTGCTAGAGGGATGTTCAAATATGGTTCGTTTGGCTATTTATATACGCCATGGTGGACTTACAAATGAAGGTTTAGCCCACATTGGCAGATATGGTGGAAAGATTAGGTGGCTTCTTTTGGGCTGTGTTGGAGAGAATAATGAGGGGTTCAGAGCTTTGTCTGGTTGTGTGAAGCTTAGGAAGCTTGAACTCAGGGATTGTCCTATTACTGAGGCTGGAATTGCAGCCACAGTTAGATCGTTACAATCGTTGAGATACATATGGGCCCAAGGCTATGAAGCAAGAAATACAAGTGATTTTCTTGCAATGGGGCCTTATTGGAACATAGAATACCCCCCGAGTTCTTGTAAAAGTTGTGCTTATTCTGAAGTTGAAGTGCTCAAGTATTTATGTTCATTTCAGAGTTTATGCCCATCCATTTAAGTTGCCTTGCAATTCTATAACACCTATGCAAGGCAAATCTTAACTCGATTTACTTCTGGAGATGTTTGATTATTCCCCACAACATATGTATCCAAGATGGCATTTTTTAAATATACGACAACATATGTGCCATGGCAAAGCACATCGTTTAAGTGCTCTGCACGACTATATTGTTTTAGGCAAGGCCTTGAAGGGGCCAAATTTTTTTTAATCTAACACAAACCATTACATCTAATGTTTTCAAGTGTGATATAATGTTTGTTTTTTGCGCCGAAGGGGCAATTTTTTTTTTAAGTTATAACACAAACCATTACATTACACACCTTAAAATTAAATTCCCCCTTAAACCCCCTTTTGTTTGGGTGCATATTCACACGGGGGTGACTCCGGGCAGCGAGAGCCCCTATAATTATGTTTTGTACGTACAAAATCAACACCATATAGTATGTTATCTGAAATCTTATAGTATTTTTCAAATCTTGTTATACAGTATTATAATTTCTATACATCCATACCCCACAAACGAGGAATTTTGTGTACGGTGTAGATTAAGGAATAATGGGTGAATATGCCTGTTTAACAGCTCTCGTTGCCCGGAGTCACCCCCCGTGTGAATATGATATCCCAGAATTTGATATAAAATTCAGTGGGAAGACCATCAGGGCCAGGAGATTTCCCCTTGCTGAAACTGTTAAGAATACTAAGAATTTCATCTTGAGACAGCATAGTAATCATAGAGACATCCATAATATCTGGAGCAATAGGAAGAATATTGTCCATAAGAGTCATGAAATCATTTGCATCCTGAAGATCATTAGCAGGAATAGGATTACAATGAAAGAGATCCTTGAATCTGCTATGAAAAATGTTGGCAATATCACTCTGAGAGGTGTGAGTGTTACCATTCTCATCCACAATCTCAGTAACGGAATTTCTTAACATTATGCTTTTAGCAACTTTGAAAAAGAACTTAGTGCTACCAGAGTCCATGTCATTAATATATTTTATTTTACATCTGATAGCAGAACTTTTTGCCTCCATTTCTTCAATATTTTTAATTCTCCTCTCTAGGATGTCCTCACCCATCTAAAGACTAGAATTGCAAGGGTCATTTTGAAGGAGAGATCTAATTTCCTTCATATACATCAATAGTTGATCTTTCTCTTTACAGCATTCTTCATGCGTGGTTTTAGATTACATCTTAATCCAATCTTTAATTTTCCTCACTTTTGAATAGAATTGCTTCATAGATTGGGGATGTCTTTCAAGAGTACCATTCTCATTCAAATTCTCATAAAAAATCCTGAACTGAGTGTAGAACTTCTCATTATCAAGAAGGGAAGCACTTATAAGGAGTACTTCCATTTCTTTGAATTTTAGTAATATGAGAAGTGTGGAGAAACTGAGGCTGATGGTCAGAGATTGAGGTTCCTTCATCACTAGTGACATAACCGTTATCCCAAATGGCAGTAGAGGATTAGACACATAAAATCTGTGACGAGCCTGCCGAGTTGGCCCCCATCACAACTCGGGATCTTGTCTAAACTTACACTAATTCTTTTTTTTTTTTTTTTGAAGGTAAGATAAAATTTTTATTCAGGTAGGAAGAATTACATCAGAGAGATCCCATAAGGATCAGATAACCTTGAAGTACAAAGGATCCCTTATGGATCTAATGTAATACTTGAAGCTTTAGTACTCATATATTTTCCTCAACATCTTCTTCCAACTAACTAGTACTACAGGATCAGAATCAACATCTTCCTAGCTAGTAGAATACTACAGGACACAAAAATCGATTTTCCTCAAGCTACAAATATATCTTGAATGCTCTATACATAGTCTGCCCACTACTAACCAGATGATGTAAAGATGATATCTGAGATAAGCCATTTAGGCTCCCTAAAGTTTCAAGCCGAATAGTAGAAACATATAAATTTTCCTGAAATACTGAGAAAAGGCAAGAAAAACCTGTGTATCTGTATAGCAATAGCAAAATGGAATGGATCCAAAGCAGCCTGAATAAGCTCTCACTCATACAAAATGTTAGAGCATGCCTGATCCAAGCCTATCAGTACTTGTAAAAGACATGAGGTTCTGGCATAGTAGTACCAGAATCAATCAAGCATCAGTACTTGAAAGATTTGCCTGTATAGCAAAGACTCGAGCAAGAACCGAAAGTGCTTAATAGACAGGAGCTTCTTGGCATAGCAGTACCAAATCAAAGCATCAGCACTTGACAAATCCGCTCAAGCTTAGCAGAACCTGAGCAATAACCGAACCATCTCATTAAACTGCCACTGCCATGCTTCTATCTCAGCATTTTCTTACCAATTACCAATGAATCCCATCAAATTCACATAAATCCACTAACCGAAAAGAATCTTTACTACCATCTAAATGCAGCATCCAGACCTTTCTGCTAGAAAGAAAGAGTGGGAAGAAAGGGAAATTCTCAACTGTAAAAAGATACGGGAAAGAAAAGGATGGCACTGTAGAAATTCGAAATTGCCTCAAATGCTAGTATTTCCTGATCGTTCCACCATAGACCTGCTGTATCTTGCCTGAAGGAAGACAAAGATAACAAGAAATTTACCAGAGCAAACCTGGAAAATCTAACAAACCACCCTGAGACTGTTTCGAAAACCTATGTTGAATATATGTCATGTTGTAATTGCACTTAGGTAGTGCTTGAAGCACTTGAAGCACTTGAAGCACTTGAAGCACGATTGGGATTTGCAAATACGGCAATGGTTAATAGACCATTGAATATACATAGCAGTCATTATAAGAACGCGACACCTTGCATATCCTAAAGGGGAAATATGATTCAAAGTTTCAATTAAGAAATGTGATAGCAAGTTTGTTGTTCTGTCCCATAGCGGCCGGACTGAAGGTTATAAACAGAAAAAGAAGAATTGCATTTGATTATCATTGTGAAGGGGGAATATAGCAGTAGCCGGAGGACATGATATGATCCGGGCTTGGGCTGTCGAAGTGTTACAAATCAATTTCATATCTTATTTGTATGATGAGTATGCAAATGCAATAGTTTGAAGATAACTTGTAATTTATCTTGTCTATTGTTTGCTTGAATATACTAACAAGTTTATTTATTTAACTTGTTGAGTGTTGTTTGAATTCTTCATTGGTATCAGAGCTACAGATCCTATAAAAATTCATCATGTCTAGCAGATTTGGAGCAAATCGCTCCAATGCCATTGAGGTGTTCAAGGGGAAAGTGGTTTCCAAGTCCGAAACAAAGTATCCGTGAAGTCCCGAGTTTGAAAAACCTGTGGTATTTAGTTGATCCTAAAGCAAGCAGGAGATCTAGTGCTAATGCTGGTGCAGGGTCAACTAGGGGAGCCAGTTCAAGCTCAAGCACAGGTGATTCCATAGCTGGTGGAAGTGGTGAAGCTAGTATAGCTGCTGCAGAAAGTGCAGGTCCAACAGTCACCTCAAGTGTGTCAACTAATGAGGTAATTAAGATTAAAGAGGCTCAAGCTATCATTTGCTGTAAGGTTGGAACAGCTATTAAGCTCAAGCTTAGAGGGCTAAGCCCTAGTGAAATGTGGACCTACATGGTCACAAATTTTGAAGTTAAAACATCATCCCAGATTGATGTTTTAGAGAAGCAGTTGAGGAAACTAAAGCTACATGAGAAAGATAATATAACTGAATTTTGTGAAAAATTTGATTCCATTGTAGCAGACCTAGAAGGTGCAGGTGTTATATTAAATGAGCAATATCAATTGCTGGCTATTTCCAGGGCTGTTTCTCACAATGCTTACTTGGCTACTCTTCTAAGGAATATTGCAAGAACCAAAGATCATGCAATACAAATGATACGAACTGAATTTGAACAGAGGCAGTTTGGCCAAGATGAAGACGAACAAGTCAGCTGGCGTGCTTTATGCTTGGTAAACATAAGGAAAAGAGGGGTTTTGGCAAGGCTGGCAGGGACAAAGTTGGACCTTGTTATAATTGCAATGCATATGGTCATTTAAGGGCTGATTGTCCAAAAACAGGAAAGGAAGTTATATGTTACAATTGTGATGGTAAAGGCCACTTTGCTTCCAGCTGTCCCAGCCCAAAGGGGCAGAATGCTAAAGGCAAAACCGTAGGCGAGGCAAGCGAGGACATTTGTACAAAAAAGGAAAGGGAAGTTCTAAAGATAATCCAAAGATTAAATTTAACACGGAGACTCGGTGAGGAGGACGAGAGCAAAATGAAGATGATGAGGTTAGTTATGCTAAATTATGTCATTTGATGCATGAGAATGATCACAATATGATAATTGTAGATTCGTGGAGCTGAGAGGACAAGAACATCATCCATAAAGTTGCTTAAAGATTGCAAGAAAGTAAAAAGTGGACATGTGCAACTAGGAAATGGTGATTTGCAAGAAATCAAAGATACAGAATGCTTGAACTGTATGATCTTGAAGGAAGGTCATCCAAGTTAGAAAATGTGCTTTGTGTTCCGGTTTAGTTAGAAACCCGATTTCGGGTTTGCCCGCTTAGTTGATCTTGGGTATAAAGTTCTCTTTGAGAGATTGGAATGTAAAGTGTTTCTCAACAATAAACTCAAGTTTCTTGGTAAAAGAACCGGCAATTTATTTGGTTTAAACTTAAATCATTATGTTCCAAGTGTTAACCTTGTAACATGTGCAAGTACAAAAACATGGCATGAGAGAATGTGTCATGTAAACTCTAAAACTATCAAACTTATGATCAAGAAAGGGCTGATCAAGGGCACAAACCGATGATAATGAGAAGCTTAAATGTGTGGGCTGCATTTTAGGCAAGCATAGTAGACTTCCCTTTAAGAAATCGAAAAAAAAGGGGCAAGGAATAAGCCGGACCCGATACACACGTGATTTGTGGGGCCTTTAAATGTTACTAGCATTTCTGGGAAAAGGTATTTTATGACCTTTATTGATGACTATAGTAGAATGACCCGAGTTTATCGCTTGAGCACAAAAAGACCTAGCATTGGAAGCATTTAAAAAATTTGCAAATGAGGTGCAAGTTGAAACAGGGAGGAAAATCAAATGCTTAAGGTAAGATAGGGGAGGAGAGTTCATGTCTAATGAATTCAAGCAATATTGCAATATACATGGCATTAAGAGGCAACTAACATGCAGGTTCTCGCCTCAGCAAAATGGGATTGCTGAAAGGAAGAATAGAACCATTCTTAATGCCGTAAGGAGTATGCTAAAATACTCTGGTTTTCCAAATTTCCTTTGGGAAGAAGCTGTTAAGGCAGCAGTGCATGTGCAAAACCAGTTACCATCCTTAAGCATCAAAGGAGAAATTCCAATTACATTATGGGCTAACAAAACACCAGACTATGAAAGGCTTAAGGCCTATGGATGTCTGGCATTTGTTCATGTGCCAGATGAGTTGAGGAAGAAGCTTGATGACAAAGCTTATATTACATACCTGGTTGGATATGACCAAGAATCGAAGGCATACAGGGTTTATGATCCAAGCAAAAGGAAAATTCTAATTAGCAGGGATGTTGTATTTGATGAAGAACAATACTACAAGGTATTACCGGGGATCAACAATCAGGGTCAAACAGATAACCACAGGATTGAGGAAGTACCAAATATTCCGAAAGAAAAGGTCGAGCCAACAACTACGCTTTGGCGGGATGAGGAAGATGAACAATTGTCAACTGACCATAATGTTATTGCCGATGACAATGTGCGCAAAGGGTTCGGAAGATCAACAAGATGAGGTACACAATAATGTTGTTAAAAAGAAAAGGAGGACAGAAGCAGAAATGCTTAAGGGGGAAGCTGCTACACAACATGATCTACTTGGACGTGATGTCTCAGGTAGGAGCAGAAGATTGAAAGAAAAAGAAGGTGAGATTCTTGGACTCTTTGAAATTCTAATGCATTTGGATGTAGCCGCACCTAAAACGTATGATGAAAGTTGTAACCTCACATGATTGCAAAAACGGGTCAAGGCCATGCGAAGAAGAAATGCAATCATTTGAGAGAACAAACACTTATGAGGTTGTAGATACTCCTAGTGACAAGAATATTGTTGGTAACAAATGGTTGTACAAGATAAAGACTCAAGCAGATGGAGTAACACCAAAATTCAAAGCAAGGCTGGTTGCTCAGGGATTTACCCAGAGGTATGGACAAGATTATGAAGAAACTTTTTCTCCTCTAGTAAAAATGAATAGCATAAGAATGCTACTGTCAATTGCAAATGCAGCAGACTTGGAAGTACATCATATGGATGTAACTACATCGCTTTCTTGAATCTGAGACTTAGAAGAAGAAATCTATATGAAAATACCTCCGTGTTTTGAAAAAGAAAATGGAAAAGTATGGAAATTAAAAAAGGCAGTTTATGGCCTTAAACAATCCCTAAGGGAATGGTACAGGTGTATAGATGCTTTTCTTAGAGAGCAAGGCTTTGGAAAATTGCAAAATGATGGAAATGTTTACAAATTTCATAGAGGAGCTGAGTGGTGCATAATAGCTCTCTATGTAGATGACAATATAATGGTAGCTAATGGCATTGATATTTTGGAACATTGCAAGAACATTCTGAAAAGCAAATTTAAAATGTCAGACCTTGGTGAGTTGAAGAAAGTGTTGGGCATAGAAGTTCATAGAAATAGGGAGAACAAAATCCTGACATTGACTCAAAGAGGACAGATTGAGGGAATGCTTAAAAAGTTCAAAATGACTGAATGTAATATCAACACTACTCCAATAGTTCCAGTGTCGCAAGCTCTCAAAAAAAAATGTGTCCAAAGACGATGCGAATCCAGAGGAAATGAGTAATGTACCTTATATGTCATTGATTGGTTGTTTGTCCTATGTTGCCAATTGTACTAGGCCGACATTGCTTATGTGGTGAATATGCTTTGGCGAGATACAACAATGACCCAGAAAGGAGCATTGGATGGCAAAATAAACGTGTCTTTGAGATACTTAAAAGGTACAATGAATCATGGAGTTAGCTATGATACGTAAAACCTACAATTGCATGCTTATTGTGATGCTGATTGGGGAGGAGATCTAGATACAAGGAAATCCACTTCGGATATTTAACATTCTTAGGAGGAGCTCCCGTTAGTTGGAAATGTAAAAAGCAAAATGCTACACCATGTCAAGTCTTTGAGGCTGAATATGCCTCACCGTATTAGCTACCAAAGAAGTATATGGGAAAGAAGGCTAATAGAACTTGGTTTTGATCAAAACAAGGCCAATCGAATTACCGACGATTACAAGTTTGCATTGCAATGACGAAAGATCCTGTCTTTCATGAAAGATCTAAACACATAGAACTTGAACTTCATTTTATCAGGGAAATAGTTGCAAAGGATATAGTAAAGTTGGTATATGTTAACACAGCCAAGCAGATTAGCGAGACTTGCTCACAAAACCTTTGGCGGTGACAAGATTTACTGAGTTGAAGTGCATGATTTAATGTGTGGATTACAACATGAAGGGGGAATGTTGAATATATGTCATGTTGTAATTGCACTTAGGTAGTGCTTGAAGCACTTGAAGCACTTGAAGCACTTGAAGCACGATTGGGATTTGCAAATACGGCAATGGTTAATAGACCATTGAATATACATAGCAGGTCATTATAAGAACGACACCTTGCATATCCTAAAGGGGGAAATATGATTCAAAGTTCCGAATTAAGAAATGTGATAGCAAGTCGTTGCGTTCGGTCCGCATAGCGCCGGACCAAGGTTATAAACGAAAAGAAGAATTGCATTTGATTATCATTGTGAAGGGGGAATATAGCAGTAGCCGGAGGACATGATATGATCCGGGCTTGGGCTGTCGAAGTGTTACAAATCAATTTCATATCTTATTTGTATGATGAGTATGCAAATGCAATAGTTTGAAGATAACTTGTAATTTATCTTGTCTATTGTTTGCTTGAATATACTAACAAGTTTATTTATTTAACTTGTTGAGTGTTGTTTGAATTCTTCAACCTATTCGTTAGAGATCGCAGATCCAAAACAATCTCGATTTTCCCCTCTTGCAGCAGAAAATGTAGTAAGAGTTCTTGTAATCGGCAGCAGTTCCGGTAGAGAGAAGGGTGGCGGCCCCTGCCTCAAGCCACCGCCCTAGCCGCCAAGAACGGCGCCAAGAAACCCTTGATTAGGATGGGCATTCTAGTTCTTGGCTAGAACGTTGTCACTTACACTAATTCTAGGTTGATAGTATTGGTGAAGAATTGAATCTTCTTACTCATAATAATCAAAGATCAACCATAGTATATCCATTATCAAATACAATAATATTCAGAGAAAATACTATCATCAATTCATTCACAAGATCTAGTTGAGCAATTTAACACAAGAGCTTCTCCTCTGGAACTCAACCACAATCCCCGGCTACACTGCTGCCGCTAGCTTGACCACTGCTTGCTAATCCACTGCACAATGCACTCAAGGGGTTAGTCCTCGTGACTAAGTGGGAATCCCATAGCTGCCTTTGCATACATGGAAACACTCTGGAATCTTGGATAACAAGAATATAAACAACTCAAGATACAAGAACCTATATTACAATGCTAGACGATGACAACAAAGTAAACATCATGAACATCCAGAGAAAAGAACATAGCTAAAGTACCAAACCATCATGAACAAACTCCGGGACAATGCCAGCCTACATAGAGGCCCTGTTAGCAGGATAACGCTCAGCCAGCTTACATTCCAAGCCCTATAGCGAGGTGGTGAGGTGAACCTCGTATGCGCATACCCTCTCAGCGCACGTCTGGCACTTGAGGACCTCTTACCATGGGAGTTCACAAGAGTTGACTGACGTAGCAATCCTGGCCAGGAGAACTAACGCCCGGTGTCACAGAGCACAAATACAAAGAACATAGAACATGATTCATGCCGGAGCAACCTAGGCCACCGAACCTAGAAGTCCGACCCCGGAGGATCCAAATACATAACAAAATACCAAGACAACAGTGAGACAATGCAAAGACCATGACATGTGGTGTTCATTAGAATGTTTACTATACGTATGCCTAGATTATACTGCTGCTGATGTTGCCCAGACAACCTGCCCAAGTTGAAGTACTGTCACAAGCCTAACTTTCATTGATGTCGCTCCCACACCTATGTATTTCACTGATCAAGAAAAGACAGTATCATTTCATACTGCACAACTTACCCCAGAACCATTCTCCCACGAGGATAATCCATTAGTTATGATGTCTTTGATAAAATATAGTTCAACACTTAGAAACTTACAGTTATACACTTAGACTTACAGTGTTCCATGCCATAGCCTCATATAGACGCCCCCATATGCCTCATATTGCCCCCTCGGTCCAACTTCACTTGATCTCCAGGTTCCATACTTTAATTTATCTTTAAGAACTGTTAGCTAAGGTTTTAATATTTTAATTAAAAACCCACTTTCCATTCAACCACATCATCTTGAGCTTTATTCTATTGCCCGTTAACATTTATTTCAAGTGCCAAGTACAACATTCTACCTTAGCATGCAACGGATTGACACTTGTCTGCACATTCCAGACATACTCCAGACCCTTCATTGGTAAGTTTGGGCTACACTCGTCTTTCTCTCCCATGTCACTGCATAGATTACCTCACCACGATGTTTATCATATCTGTACATGGTATGTGCATAGTAAACATATATCCTGATCCCACAATACTAGAGCTCTGCTCTAACTTAGGTAAAGTGCCCACCAGGGTTCAAAACCCACTGGCACCATCGGTTGGGAGACGTGGGCGGGTGCAAGTCCCACCAAACCTACCTTCAACAAAAAAAAAAAAAAAAAAAAATCTTAGCTAAAGTGTAACCTTGGTAATTCCTTGAAACAAAACCCATTGCCTATGTACCTTTATGATGTGGTTGAGCCACCGACTTCCCAAATGGACAGTGGCCAACTCTATGTTGGAATTGTATATTCTGCCCACATTTTGATAGGGTCCTCAGGTACTTCAACCATTCCTTTAGTGCCTTATGGCACTTTAGTCTCGTACATAAACTATGATCCCCCGCCCCCCTCCCCCCTCCAAAACAAGATTATGCCATAACTCCAAAGGTTACTACTCCAGTCGAAGAGCTTTTCTAAAGGCTCCTTCAGCTAAATGTCCTTTGTGTTCCCAATAGCAACCATGCTTTATCACAATTAACTTATTATTTTCTAAAGTTATCACGTCAACTTCAACTTTTGATCGGTTTCAAATGTTGTTGTCTTTGGACCCGTTATAATGAGATGGAGGCATTAAACCGTCTCGATCTCATAATAGAAAACCCCTATGTTCGAACCTTTGTTGTAACTGCCATATGGTTATCCAATTCTTTATCCTCTTAAGGGTCTTAAAGTCATATTTCATAAGGAAGGAAGGAAGTATATTTTAACGTCCACGGAGGCCAACAGAAATGAAACTCGTTGCAGGCCATTATAAGAGGTGTATACCTCAAGGCAAGGGATCCTCGAGCCTCTACTTCGGGATCTAGCATTGCTCCCTGTGAGTGGGGTAACTCTTAGGATATATGGATTGGTTGTCTATATAATCTCACCCCTTCTACTTTATACACGTCTTGATTCTCATTGGGATTTGAATTTCCTATGTCTTGCCCTCTTGTCTGTTAGTCCTAATGGTATAATCGGCAAGGTCACCGTCCTTCTCTTCTTCCATCATTCGACGGGATATTTCATATATCTTGTTATTTCCACACCCAATAGATACTCTCAGCTTATAATACTAATTTAATTCATCGGTATCTAGAACCTTTGCATAGTTAAACACCCATCTATTATTTCAATTCTCTTCTAACCATCCTCGGGATGTTTTTGAATGTAATATGCTAGACTTACTCTAGCTATTTTCCTGACTAAACTCTTTTCATTTCCCCTTAGTACGTTGTACCTACCGAAGATAGCCAACTCCAGCCATTGGGATAACTTGAATGCTTATCTCTGGTAGACCATATCTAACCCGATATCCTCATATATAAGCATATCATTATTCTTATTCTTTAAACCTTGTCAGGTAACAATCCACTCGCCTTGCATGAATATTCTAATATCTTCCTGTATTGCATACATTTGGATGTCACAGACGACATCCTTGCTATCATCACTAGTGTAGTATTTGATACTACTAAACCCTTCCAACATCCACGATCGCTAACTTATTTTTAAGTAATATAGTAACATGTGTAAGCTATTCCTAAGTCTAAAGTCATATGTGATTGTTTGATATAGCCATATAGCTATGCTCATACTGGCCGGCCATATTGTGCAATCCTCACTACCTACATGTCTATACATGTGTTTTTCCATGTATACTCTTGTCCTAGCCTGTAATTATAATCCGCTCCCATATAACAATCTAGTGGGTCATATTGTCTAGCAGCAATTCAACTTCTTGTTGCCTCAAACTCATTTTCTTAACTTGTTTATCTTGTAACATATACATATTGTGGTTTTAACACCACACTTTCCAGCGTCTCTGATTAATACCCATAGAAAAACCCTAGTTCGACTTCATCCCCAAGCTCTAGTCACACATTCAACAATGAGAGCTGCCACCCTAAGTTCCTAGTGGATGTATTCAATGCCTAGTATAGGAACTTTTCTCTCTATTATTTCCATATATCATACGGACTGTAAACTAAAAGTTCTATTATACACCCTTTCTTCTTTGCTTCTAGATTAAATGTTTCTAGTAGGCATATACCAACAGGGAGCTACTCTGAGAGAGACAAACCACAGTACCAAGTTCAGGCCACATTCTCCTTGGAGAGTTGCCCATCGGGCACCTAACTTGTTCATATCCCACACTTTGGGTAAAGTGTCCCCTTCAAATTTCTTATATTTGAAATGTTGTTCACAACAACTTTCATGCTCCCCTTATCTCACATGTGTCGTGTGGATACATTGTTTACTTCCTAATACATCATTCATTGGAGATCAATTTCTAATAATAGTATGGCTTTACCAAAGCTCCAGCATACCTTACTTGCCGCTTTCAAATGATTGCGCCAAATTCTAGCGATTGGCGTTTTCCATTCTAACGGTCTTATAGGATGCCTATTCTCGTCTTCGCCTATTTTGGCCTCAATTCTCTTGACCTTGTATGGACACTACATTCCACACTATTGGCATCTCGCCAGAATGGACATGAATGCAAATTCATCCCCATTTGTAGGCGACTATGTTCTGATCTTACCTATGCATAATCTAACATTCATCTTACACATCTTAGGAACTTAAACCTCCTTACGAAACGCAAATTATACGTGATTTTATGGTCCATACCTTATGGATCCGCGTTTCTTTATGGCACTAACTTGCTCGCTCCCCATGAATCATATCTTGATTCAAGTGGCAATAGACGTAAAATATAGAATGAACAGTCTATATCTCGATCGCCATTGTTAGAAACTTACACTTTTAAAGTGATATTCCTTTCATAATGTAGACAATTATAATTTAATTCCTACCTTGGCACATTACCTCTGTAATATATTGTATGGCACATAATCATTGGTCAATTGTCCCTCAACTATATGGTGATATATCTACTATCATCATAAGTTGAATCGTATACTTCTTAGTGAATGCATGGCTTAAGCACCACCAACATGGCAATATATATATACCAACAGGCCAACAAATTGTCATAATTATTAAGTATACCTTCCTAGGTCGCTTAAATTCCAGTGAGTCAATAGGATCACAGGTACCATGATAGCCATTTTCCCTGAGTATAAATCTGAATTACGAATACATTCCCACTTGTTATTCCAAACCTTCCGCACTTCTACACGATTACTTATGTATTAATGGGAGATTTAATGTCTGCTTAGTCATCAACCCCTAGAGAAATCCTGCGTAGTTCAGCTTGCTATGCATATGGCGTACTACAGTTGCCACATACCGACTCCTGCCGCACCATGTCTCTATATAAACCATTGGTCCTTATCAATATACCTTCCTAGGAATAGACGTATAATTGCCACCGATGCTGTATATAGAGCTACATCACCTACCATGTCCCTTAATCGGTTACTTTTCCTTAGGCCATGTCTAGTCCAAAATCGCTTGAACCACCAAGGTATTTTTTTTTTTTATATAATCTACCTTGTTTCCTGCAGTTTCGTAACTCAACCACTTAAATTTCTCTCGCACTTTCTCTCGCACTTTTATAGAGTATAAATCAATCAACTCAATCCAAAATAAAATCCTACATCTCCCGCTATATTTAATAGGCTCGTTACGCAACCCATGTAATGTTTCGTTACGTACTCATCTCACTGTGAGATATGTGTTTCATATTCGAACATTCCATGAATCCGTATGTCACATTCCGGATGACATCAGTTCTCTCAGACATAGTTTGCACATTACAAGTCATTTCAATCTTGATCACTTTGAACATTACAACTTCTGTGTGACTTATAATCTCATGTTACCTCTTTAAGAGGGGAGACTTGCTTCCAGCATGTCAAATGTTGCCCAAAAGCACGGTAGTCTTGATGCTAAGGATATCATCCTTTTTAAGGTGGAGAAATGTGACGTTCCATGTATGTATATGCTATACATATAAATATATGACACATCACCATTGGTACGTAATGGTACATTGGCCATTATTGGATAAGCCAAAAGAGTTAAAATTAGCTATGTTGTTTTGCCATTTCATAAAATAAGCTAATTATACAAGATAGTTAATTAATAACTAATTATATTAACTAATTAGTAATTAATTAACTAAGCAAATGCCACCTAGCCCAAATCGATTGGGCAAGGTAGGGATGCTAACTTTGGGTCACCCAAATAGGGGCTTCATACCAATTTGCTCCAATTCGAATTGGGGGCCAGCTGGAGAGGGAGGAGGAGCTTATTCAATCAGCAGAGTATGGAGGACTTGAGAGATGGGAGATCTAGCTCAGATATCAATTAGTAGGCTTAGTTAGCTTGCGATTCTAGATAGAGATTAATCTTTGGTTGTTTAGATGAATGATTAATCTCTTATTGATATTCTATTTGAAATTATGAATGGATTTATGAATTATGGTAGTTCTTCTGTTGCACCTCTTGTGCTTATGGGATTACGGGGGGTAGAGACCTAAAGACTATATAGAAGTAGAGATGTTCCTAGATAGAATCCCATGAATCCCATTAAATGCGGCCTGTGCACAAGAGCCCACCTGGTTGTGGAGGCTATGATATGATTGAGCACCAGACAATGGGTACCGTGGTAAAGCGGGGGTGGAGCCTTGCTGAACGCGTCTACCGGGTCTCCTACAGTGTGCTAGGCTTATAGTCGGTGATCGTGTGTGTGTCGGGTATGGGTCTGACATCTCCTGGGTCGCAGGGCAGGTCCCGAAAGGACTGTCGTGACTCGATAGGTGCAGTGATCTGACCTATGGATTTTTTGGGGATTCAAGTCGGGTACAGATGCAGAGGCCGCTGATATGGCATGATCCTCTAGAACACCCAGGGAACCATTGTGCCCGGGAAAGGGACGCCTCTCTAACCTGCCTCATCGGATCGGGGAGATCTAACCCGGAGTAGTATCATAAGGTGAATCCATGAGATTGCGTCTCCAAAAGACTACAATCACGCCATAGCATGTTTCAGCCTATATTCAAAGTGTGCGCAGGAGGAGCGGATAGAGTGGACTACCCTAGCTATTGTTCTATACCAGCCAATGCCATTGTCATGATTCCGTCTGTTGTTATCTGGAGGCCATGACCGTCAGTTGACCCCCTTGGAGTCTGAGCCCAGGGTAGAACCCTCATTTATGATGCATTTCATATATTATATTGGTATTATATTGAGGTTGCTTTGATGATGGATGGGCCATCCTTCGAGGTGATATAACATTATGTATATTGTTGCTAGATGCTAACATGTATGTACGCTTCCGCTATACAGGATTCCCATAGAAGGCGTGGGCTGAATGACACCTCCATGCCCTTCACCCGAACATTTGCCCATCACAAGTGGTCCGAGTCAGATGGAGGACCTTTAAGTGGCATGGAGTCGCCATGGGAGGGGAATTTTCCGTATTTATACGATGGGAGCATCATATAGGATCGAGGAACGTCACACTTCTTCATTTAAGCCCCCTCTTTCCATTGTCTGTAGCATTGGAACTATATCGAAGTCCTAACTTTAAGCCTATGGGGACAATAAATTTGGACATCAATCGAAAAATGGTACATTGAGATTTCACAAGCAATCCCATAGACGAAGGGTGACAAGAGGGAAGATTTGTGTTTGTTTCTTCGTACTGGACGAAAAACTGATGATTATGACTTTGGCCAATTTGACACATCGAGTTAAGTCGAACGATCATATGCAGCCTTGTTCCAAAGCTTCAAGTTTTATCTTATTGAAGTACTGACTCCCGCTTGTTTGGAATTTGAATTGAGTCACTCAAACTAAATCTGGCAGTTACTATACTATTTTTAGCACTTACTATAATATTCTTGGCAATCATAACGCTCACGACACAATTTGGTGCCAGCCTCGCACCACAAAAGTGGGGGACATGGGGGACATGTCAAGTGATCCACTACAACGTGTTTTGACCCATTGGAACCATTAACATATGCCTATAACCATTGCCACGTGGCAATCCATAAATGACCCTTTAGACGTCAACCCTAAGAGCGTCATGATAAAAGGAGGGTCCTCTTTGACCCAATTATAGTGGTATATGTGTTTTATCTAAAGTCCTTGTTTCTTTATTGAATGGATATTTAAAAGTTTTCTTTGCTCAATAGACAGAAAATTACAACAGTTGCTTTGCTCTAATGTTGACAAATTAGATTTACAAAAGCTTATGCAAAGAGCAGGACTCGTGCTCAATGGAAGCTTGAAAGACAAGGAGTACATTCAGTTGTCTATCCAATGCAATGATATCATTGCCAATGCAATGTATGAGAACCTCTGGTAGAAAACTTCAACTAGCATAAAGCCTATGGCTACCTCCCTCAAGGCCTAATAGAATAGAATAGAATAGGAATAGGAATAGGAATTGCAACATCATCTGCCTGGATGGTAACTTTTTTTCTCCTCAAGATCACAATGGCGATTCTAATAGCCACTACTATGCAGGATTTTGTTGATATTGCAACTACTACATTGAAAGTAAAAGACCTTAAAGTCGATAAGCTGTTTATATTTGCGCATGAGGATACATGGTCAAAATTTATGGAAGTTGTTTCTAAATGGGTTGGGAAGAAATTATATGATGACCATGGAAAGTTGCCAAAGAGGCACAACAAGGATTGTTTTAGCAATACATTTCTATGTTACTTATGTGGGATGTCAAATCCATTGGTTTTGCAATTAATGGATGAAATTTTGGAGGGAAGAACTTTTTTGAAAGTGCAATCTGGTTATTCTGGTAGACTCGACTGCAAACAAAGGGCTTTGGATATTAGAACCTTTTAATGTTCGATGCAGAGAGAAATTTTAGCTTATGCAAACAGTATCATGCAAAATTGATGTTCAACTTTCAAGATGAAGCAAGAAAATTTAAGAAAAAAAGAAATATCGTTCATTTTGTGATAAGATGGGGTGTATCAATATTTGCACTATATGAATGCTACATTAGTATTTATTTTTTTTGTTTTGAAGGACGAAAGCCAAAAAGTTTATTAATAGATAAAAATTACAAAATTTACATGTCTCATCTAACTGTGTAAGCACAAAAAGATGCCACAGGAGCACGAGCCTGGAGCACAATGTACTTACTCCAGAATAGGAGACTAATGATAAGAATCAATTCGAAGAGACTGAATCCAGATGATTCAAGGGAGGAACACTCTTAGGCTGTCAATATCTTTTTCTGGGCCACCGTAATAACACCGCATGCAGAAGAATTAATGCCATAAAAGATGTGGTGTCTGCGACGCTTCCATATCGACCATAGGAGCCAACCGGAACCAAGATGGAATGGCCTTTGTTTAGCTGGAGGCCATACGTTGGGATAGGATGCCAAGAGGATGCATCGGCAGTCCAATGTACTGTTAAACAAATCTTGTAACCAGGACCACGCTGGTTGAACATCATGACAATCGAAGAGACAATGCTCAAGAGTCTCAACGTCCGATAGACAGAGCAGGCATACTGCAGATATGCGAGGATCATAGCGATGTCGGAAGGCATTAACCCGCAGGCACCTGTGGATAACCTGCCACCACAGTACAGAGATTTTAGAGTGGAGCAACCTATCCCAAAGACATCGCCATGTACGACACAAAGTGGGCTGTGGAACCTGTAGGTGCCACCCATCTGGCAACTGGAGGGGCTGTGGTGCTAAAAGATGGCGATATACTGATCTGACAAAGTGCTTGTCTTTGTGAATATTTTCATGACAGTCCCATGGCACCCTTTCAGCAACACCAACTTGCACTATAAGAGGCAAATTTTCTGCGACCTTCTCCCATAGAGATACATCCCAACGAGAGACATTAAAGGTGCCAACAAAGCTTGAAATGTGAAAAAATATGTAGATTTGTTCACGATGGTAGGCAATATGGCAACCGGAGGGTGCATCACATGGCCATTGTTATGCATTCTATGCACCTATTTAATTATTTATATGGTCAAAATCAAGTCCAAAGATAAATACATAGATATATACTTTTTATGTCATACCACATGGCAGCATCCTATAGGAACATATGGCAGTCCTTTAAATGTCTTAAGAGAGACTTGAACAAAGACCCTTTGATTGCTAACCCAAAGGGCTAGCCACCCAAGAGAAATTGCATATTTTCTAGGGTGCATATGAGAAAGATTGAGTAAGCAAAAGGACAGTTAAAGAGTATCAATATTATGTGAGCCATATGATTATTAATACAAGTGAGGGTCAGATTGTTCCTTTGCAGCCCGAATTGGGATTGTGCCTGGCGCAATTGAGCAATACACCAAGAAACACCCCCTTGCTCAATTGAGCAATACACCAAGAAACACCCACTTGCCTTAGATTTCAGTTACTGGAAATGAAGATGTAGATGATAAAATAAAAGAATATCAGACCTATTTTATTGGTAAACCAAAGTATAGTTGGGCAGGTATGGACGGGTGACTTCGTCTTAAAATGACAACTGAAAACTTATGCATACTATATAATGAATCAGCTGGTGCCCATAGATGGATGTGTTTTGGATTTTATTTTGAATGGCACAGCCTCACATGTTGCTCTTATGCAAGAACGATAGAGCTTTGCTTTTGAGAACGACGATAAGGTCTGTCATTTTCTAAGAGCCTTTTTTGAGATTCTAGAAAGAATGGCACACCATGTTACATCTATAGTTGAGGAAGAAGAAATATCTGCTAAGGTTTTTTCCTCAAGAACCCTTCAGGGCAAGGGTTTTTTAATCCTAACAATAATACATTTGATGTGCTCGTTGATTGGTCCCATAGGCCAATTGATTTTCGTGGACAATAAAAACCCACTCAATCCAATTCATTTTAATGACATACATAATACTAGGCTATTCCAACATTTGTGTGTGCACCCTTATGTATACGTTTTTTGTTATTTGAATAAAGTCTAACGTGTGGTACAACATGGTTCGCCCTCTTCGTTACGTGTCGTAACAAACTTTCATGGGAATCTTTTATTTAACACATGCTGCAAGTGAGGACTCTGTAACAGGCTCCACAAAAGCCTCATTCTCTTTACAAGAATTCTCTTCCATGCATGATGACAAACCAATGTGCATTTTGGACACAATACAAGTTACAAATCTTCATATAAGAAATCAATACAACATTGTGTCTGAAATAGGCAGGTCCATGCCCCATCAGAGTTCCAATAACAAGGACATGACAATTGATTTGATTGGCTCACAACAAATAGTAGTATAGCTCGCGTAAATATTTGTGCATACAATTTTCTTTACACAAAGAACCATAAAACGGTTGGAAGATTTACTCATACAACTGCCGAAGGTCATCAGCAAAGGTTTTTCGAATGTTCTCCCGTTTCAATTTCATTGCTGCTGTAACTAAACCAGCCTCCGGGGTCCAAGGTTCCGGCAGCAGTTTTATCTTAGCTGGAACTTCAAACTTCTGAAGTTTACACTCATTTGCAACCTGTTATATAAAACAAGCATCCAAGTTAGGGGGCACATTTCAGCTAATATAAATCCTGCAAGAGAAACCGCAAACCTTTGAAAGTGATTTCAAGACTTCGGCGACTGATTCCTTTTTGTGGCACAAATCTGCAGAGTTATCATGTTCTACACCACCAGTCTCAGCCCACTTTTCAAGTGTGGCCTGATTTGGAACTATAAGTGCAACACAGTAACTATGGAAAGGGTCTGCATGGACCATAATATTGTCCACGTATGGACTTGCTGCAAGGGCTGCCTCAACCTGCATAAGCACTAAAATTAGCATGAAAAACATTATATTTACTTGACTTTGCTTGGCAGATCAATTTCATATTGCATATACCCTGCCGATTACCTTTCCAAGTGAGACATATTCACCATGCTGCAGCTTGACAATATCTTTCCTGCGATCTATGATTTCCAAGCATCCATCTACATGGAACTGGCCAATGTCACCCGTGTAGAACCAACGCATGCCTCTTTCATCCACCTTGATAAAAGGAATGGGCCATATAAGCATTATAGAAGCAAAAAAACAGCCATTAGCTGCTACATTGTCCATCTTACCTGGTAGACCTCATTCGTCTTTGCCTCATTCTTAAAATAACCCATGGTGACACTAGGTCCACCTATAACAACTTCTCCTCTTGGCATTGGTTTGTCTGTTATCAAATAGCCTCCAGCTTCCCAATCAATAAGCTACACATAAACTATCAGTAGGAGACACCCAATAATGCAATACAAGGAATTTGTGCATCATGTACCTTTATATAACAATTGGGAAGTGGAGGCCCCACTCGACCAACACTGTTGTCATCCCATTCACTAAAAGTTGCACCAGCACATGTTTCGGTCAAGCCATATCCTTGCCCAATAGGCACTCTGCCCAGAGTAGAACTTAGTTTTGAGCAGGAAAACAAGCATAACAAGCTAATTAATATACTCACCCTAAGCAAATATTTATGAACCTCTGTGTATCTGGCGAAAGTGGAGCCCCCCCAGAAAGCAACCCACGAACACGCCCTCCAAGCAGCTTCTTAACTTTACTGAATACAAGAGCATCCCAGAGGATCTTCTCTGGCCCCCATGCCCCTAACCAGCTCCCTTCTATTGCTGATAATCTTCGACTATATGCATAATTAAATAACTTCTTGGCGGCTCCACCTTTCTGATCAATCTGTAAAACAATACCTCTGATACTTAAGCTATAGTGGAGACGTGCAAATTTTGAGATCGTTTACGAACCATCTTTCTCACACCATCACGAATACGATCAAGAATTGCTGGAACAGCAGTCATTAAGGTAGGTTTTAGTTCTGACGCATCTCCTCTTGTTCCCTTCTTTATTTTGCCAGATGTGTCAGTCAAAGTCAGCGTCGAACCATAACCAATAGAAGCACCTCCAGCTAGCATTGTAATCTGCAACCAAAGTATAACGCCTTCATATGCTGATTATAACCTGATCAAAAACTACAAAAGCAAAAAATACATTCAATAGAAGAATAAAACACAATATTGCCCTAACCTCAGCAGCAAGCTCAAAAATGTGAGCCAAAGGCAAATAAGCAAGATATACATCCTCTGGGCTGATATTGGGTACAACATTCACTACACCAGCTACTGTTGAGACCAAATTACCATGTGATATCATTACTCCCTGTTTCAAAACCAACAACGTTATGGATGAACTCGCAAAATATAAAGAGACACTTTTAGAGATAGTTGGTTCTTGAGTCGGTTATGAATGGTTTTGAGTCTCCAACCCTTGCCAAAAACACATTTTCACATTGTTCTTGACTTCTGAGAAGAAAGATCCACAAAAGATGGTGCCATGTTTGCATTATGACTTGGATTCCTACCTTTAAACCTCTCATATACTAACAATTTTCCAGTTGTGCTTGTATTTTTGGGTGGAACATGCTAGCTTGTTGATATTGTGAATTTGGAACAAGCTAAGCTTGTTGATATTGTGATAAAGTGCTGTATGTATAGATAGAAATTAGATACACTATATGCAAACTTAATTGGAGGGTAATAGCTCTGTAGATGAGGATATCAAGTGGAAGGTCCTCTGATACCCATTTGACATTGTAATTTTTAATACCTCTAGATCTTATACCTCAGGTCAATTTCCAACAAATCTACAATGTGGTATCCTTACTGGACTGTTGTCTGATAACCAATATTCTAAACTTATAGAAAACTTTATATTCGATTTACCTGGATAAAACCAATATTTTTTATCTCTTGTTTTACACCTGGTCTCAACAGAATCAACAATCACGTGTGCCTTAATGGTTCATTTGTTTATTTAAAAACACAAAGATTACTTTGCTGAAAAGGTTCTGAAATATATGCAGGCCAGTAAAGTCCATAATAACACATTAGCAAAGCAATCCATATCAAAAACAGATTAGAAACAGCAAAAAAGCACTAACCTTTGGCATGCCTGTGCTACCACTTGTATACATAATGACAGCAATATCATCACGTGCTGGAAGATCAGGTTCGATGGGATTTTCTTTCCCTAGCCTTTCAACGTCTGAAAATGAAAACAACTTCCATTTATTGCTACATCCAGCTTCTACATCAGACTCTCCTATTCCATCCTCCATATAGACCACCCTTTTGACAGTGGCTAGATCCCCACTCAACTCAGCCAATTTCTTCAGTTGCTTGTGGTCACAAATTACGGTCGAGATTTCTGTCTGTCCTAATACCCAAGACAAACAATCAGAGGACTGTAAAATGCTTCGAACGTGCAGAAGAAAAAGCAATGCCAACTCTGTATAGTTAATCAGCCAATAAAATAAGAGAACATACATTTAGGTATTATATAACAGGATTAATAATAATAATAAAGTTGTCTGAATGGCACCTGCTGCAAGAGTAGTAACCTATCATTTTCTTATTAGTTCAAATTTACCTCATTTAAAGAATAAGCTAGGGCTTCTTCCCCAAGAGATGCATAAATGGTAACAACAGTAAAATTACGACGAAATGAGCCCTGTAATATAACATATCAGTCCAAATCCAAATTTAAAGAAAAATGACAACAGGAGACTACCAACACACCTACTCCAACTGACAGTATCTACCTGCAATGCAATAAACCATTCTGCTCTTGTCTCAGAAAAGATTGCCAGTCTCTCTCCTTTCTGGTGGCCAATTGCCGCAAGTCCAGATGCAAATTTCACTGCCCTGTCAAATGCTTCGCCATAACTGATCCAGATATAACTACCAAGTGTTACTTTCTCAAAAGTTTTCCCACCAGGTCCTGGCTCCATCTCAGCACTGATCAGTTTTCTTGTTCCAAGCAATGGTTTTGAGGAGTATTTAGAACATGCCTGCTCAAAAAGGCATGCCAAGGTTGTTGCACCTTCCCACGGAGTTTCAACCAGACTCAAAAATCGATAATTACGCCAGGTCTCGCCAACTTGCCCAGGAATTTTTGCTGGCACTCCACGCATCTTGATCTGTTTTGGACTTCTGAACCAGGAAGCTATCAGCAGTGGGAGCAGAATGCCAAAGAGAAGACCACTTATTAGTCCAAACCTGTTTTCAGGAGAATTCATATCAGATAGTGAAAAGTTCTCTGGTCCTGCCATGGCATGAAAAGGGACACCTGCAGAAGAAAATAACATTATTGGAAAGGACAGAAAATGGAGAGATTAGCTATTATAACAATAAATGAATGATCTATAAGGCATGTAAGAGAATTGATTCCGTAATACCATGAAGGTCAATGCACCGGGATGCCAATGAAGAACAATTCACGAATTCTAGGGCTACATCAGGCACTCTAATTTACATCTTGAATGCACCTACAATTTCTGATCCAAAACTACCTTTGGAAGATCAGGCAAAGAGAATCCAGCAGCCGATCGAGATGTTAAGATCAGGACGGAGCTACTCGAGCAAAAGCAGCTGGAGCAAAGGGGTCGTCCACTCCCACGTTAGAGATCCTGTTTTCTTTTTATCTATTCTCTCTCTCCCCCTTTTTTTTTATCCCTGTTTGACCGTACTTCTTAGAAATACCCCAGCCAAGCCAACCAACTAGAAGAAATGTTCCAAATATAATCTTACCACTTTTCCTTTTTTCCGCCCTTTTCGTGGAAACCTTCTAGTGAACATTTCACAAAAATATTCGCTACTATTGTGAGATGAAGACAGTGGAAGTAAAAAATGTTCGTCTTACAAATGGATCTCGTCAATGACACGAGAGAATTTGATGAACATTTCAAGATGCCCATTGTTTTCATGGACGCATAGGATCCTCTTTCGACGGTGTGTTGGTAGGAGGGATGTTTGGTACAAGATCTAACTATGCTCCCTAAAGAAGAACCCGAATGGCCAACGCATGAAAGGTTAGATTGTAAATGTAAGGGGGTTCGAACATAGATCAATGTTTGGTGTGTGCATCTATTCTATTCTATTTCCTTCTTTTCTTTTCTTCGTGTGGTAAGACCCTAAACTGCCATACCCAATGTCACGAGTTCAACGCCTTGTTGTGAAAGTGGTCATGCATTGTTATAAAGTTGGTGGGGGAAGGACCCACTTCAGCCATGTACAGTGGTGGGGGCAGGGCCCATCTGGGTGTGTTGTAAATTGTCCTATAAGCACTTCAGGCATGTATAGTAGTAGGGGCAGAACCCATCTGGATGTGCTATAAATTATCCTATAAGCACTTCAAGCATGTACAGTGGTGGGGGCAGGACACATCTGGATGTGTTGTAAATTGTCTTGGGGGCTATAAACACTTCAAATTATTGGGCTCAAATAATCTATATACCTTGGTCTCTTCGTCATATCCAACTAGATATGCAATTTGACCTCTATCATCCAATTTATTTCTCAACTGCTCTGGTATATGGACATATGCCAGACAACCATAGACCTTAAATCTATCAAATGTTGGAATTCTTCTAGTCCACAGGGTTTCAGGTATTTCTCCATCAATCCCAACACTAGGTAGTCTGTTTTGAATGTATATAGCTGTTTTTAATGCTTCTTCCCACAGCATGTTTAGTAAACCAGCGTGCTTAAGCATAGCTCTGACAGCATTCAAGCAGGTTCTATTCTTTCTCTCTGCTATTCCGTTTTGCTGAGGTGAGTATCTGCATGTTAATTGTCTTCTTATCCCTTTCTCAATGCAAAAGTTTTTGAATTTTTTTGATATGTATTCTCCTCCTCTATCTGATCTCAAACATTTCAGTTTGTTGCCAGTCTCCCTTTCTACCTCAGTGACGTATTCTTTAAATACTTTTAATGCTTCACTTTTCCTAGATAAACAATAACATTTTGCTCTTCTAGAAAAATCGTCTATGAAAGTTATAAAGTACCTTTTTCCCGTGTGACTTCTCACATTGAGTGGACCACAGATGTCAGTGTGCACCAATTCCAAAGGAGCTTCAGTCCTTTTTTATTTCTTTCCAAATGGAATTCTTGTACTTTTTTCCAGCAAGCATCCCCTGCATACAAAGTTCTTTTGATCTGCTTGTTTACTTTCAATATGCCCAAGTCTGCTCAAGAATTTTACATTGTTCATGTTTGTGTGACCAACTTAAGAGTGGGCAAAGTTACAGAATTAATCGTTGGAACATTTATGGAAGCATCCATCTTAAACAAGTCACCAACTCTTTCAGCCAGAAAACACACTTTATTGTCTTTCTCAATTTTGCATACACATTGTTCAAATACCACACGATATCCCAAATCTACTAGCTGACTCACTGAAATCAGATTTTTTATAATAGATGGTACACAAAGTACTTTTTCAATCTCAACAGGTTTTCCTTGTAAGTCAAATAATCTAAGCATTCCTGCATTTTCCACTTCTTTGGTAGATCCATCTCCTAAACGTATCCTTTTAAAGTTCTGCTCTTCATCCTTTCTTGTAAGCAGTTCCGATACTCCTAAGATTGTTCTTTCAGCTCCAGAATCTAGAATGAACGATGTTTTAGCATTCTTTTCTTTACTTAAATCATAAGCAAAAGTATTGCTTACCTCTTCCTCAGAATCTTCTTCCTCCTGACACAACTATGAATCCAGGGATGTTTCTTGGCGCTAACACCTGCGCCTGCGGCTAGGGCGGCCGTGAGAGAGGGACCGCCCCTCTCTCTCTACTTCCGGCACTGCTGCTCCAATCTGAGGTCTCCAGGTACTTTTTTCGGTTGCTAGCAGAGGAATGAACGTTCTGGTATGTCTTTCCTGGCTTCTTGTGATGTTTCGTCCTGGAGCAGCTTTAGGGTGGATCTTTCCACGGTTTGCTTCATGCCACTAACGTGGCTTCTGCTCTTTGCTTCTTGAAAGCATAATGCTATCTGCCTTGTAAACAGAAGGGACAAACATTCCGGCAGTTTGAGAATGCAGGTTCCATTCTATTCATGCAGATGCGCACTGAAATGGCAAAATGTGCCTATAAGGTGGAGTAGATAGGTGCAGATCTGGTAAGAGAAGCAGTCTTTAGGTTGAGCATTAAAACTTTAATTTTCCCCAGGTTTATTCTATCAGGCCGTTGTTTCCTTCTCCCGCTCTTTCTTACTAGCAAGAAAGATCCGTTCTACGATGATATGATCGAGAAATTTTCATGTATGGCGGGGGAGGTCGTGTGGAATAATTTTAGAAACTTTGATATATTGATTGAAGAGGAATAACGATTGGATGGCAGGTCGAAAAGTGGTTTATTTACTCAAGTCTCTCTTGAAGCTTGAACGGTTTCTAAAAATGCCGGCGCTATTTCAAGAACTGCTATGCTTGAATAGCCACTCAAGTACTAAAGCTTGGGTGTTTTTTATTGGTACTTGATATGCCAAATACCGTACTATCCAAGACCGATTTGGATCGCCGAATCTTTTGCTCGAAGTTGCTTAGAATTCCATGCCTTTTCGATAATGCCTACATTATTTGGTGCTCAAGGTGAGCAAGGACCCTCCCACTTTTTTTCGCTCCTCATTGTTTCAAAATGTTCCATTCTGGCCTTCTAAGATTATTTGAATCTTTCGGGAACTTTCTTTCCTTGCATCTTCCGTATAATCCGGTTTATCAAGTTGGAGGATTTATGCGCTTAATGTATATCAGCTTTTGAGCAGATAATAAGTTTCTACACATAGAGGATGAAGATGTCGAGATTACTCCCCGTAGTAATCCTCTATGTGCAATGAAGCATTGTACTCTTTATTTCATATATAATATAAAAATCTCGTTCTTTCAAAAAAAAAAAAAAAAAAAAAAAAAAAGAATCTTCCTCCTCTACTGATGCCACATTAGTGTTAGCAGATCTACTTCCTCTGCCTTTGTCTCTATTTGAATTCCAGCTGGTAGATTTTCCCCTACCCCTACCTCTGCCCCTGCCACCGTCTTTTGGACTCGGGCACTTAGATGCTATATGGCCTATGCCCCCTTAGGACAGTTAAACTTTAAATGTCCTACTTCACCACAACTATAACAAGGTCCTACCTGTCTGCCTTTGTTATCACTATAATTTTTTCCTTTCTTTACAATAAGTACCTCTGCAGATTCTTCATCATCCTCTCCTTCTTCTTCAGTCACATACTTCTGTTCAATCTCAGTTCGTGCAATGTGTTCAGCTTCTTCTCTGGTTTTTGCCACTGTTCTAATTAGAGTAGCTAAAGTTCCATGGTTAGCAAACATTTTTGAAATTGCTAGCTAATGGACATTGTAGCTCCTGCTGCCTCTAAGTCTGCATATAACGAATTAAATTTATGAAACATTGCTGTCAACTGAGTTTTACCACCATATCTCATTTTTCTGACCTCCTTCTCCAGCACATCGATCTGTGAAGAACTCTTAGTCTGGTATGTATTGATTAGATAGTTCCATGCATCCCTAGGAGTTAGATTTCTTAACTTAAGCATTATGCTAGGAGCAACCTTACACATAATGATTGCTTTAGCTTGACTGACTTTCACTTCTTCACTCATATATGTGACAAATTTCTCCCCTTTAGTTTTGGCAGTGGACTCACCAGATTTTTCTGCTTCACCTGCTGTTGTTGTACTGCTTGCTTCATCACCAACAACTGTATTTGACTCAATAATATGCCACAATCCTTCAAACTGTAATACCTCCTTAACTCTCTCCTTCCATACCTGAAAGCCTTCAACCCCTTGAAACACCTCAACTGAGCTGAGTGGCTCCAAATCTTGTAGAAATTGTTTTTTACCTGCTCTGATACCAATGAAAAAGAATTTGATCAATGTTCCACTATAATTCAAACATTCATAATGGTACCAAATAGACCTCACACAATAATATCACACATTCATTTAGCTTATAACCAAAATACTTCAATGGTTAAGACATTCACAGATAAAATACTGCAATAAAATATCCGGTAACTTTGCTCTCAGATTGTGATCGCCATACACATCTTTTTGGATCGATCCTTCTTATATATTTACAGTAGGACCACCGCAATGCAGTGATCCAATAATCTCAGCCTTAGACTGTCATAGTCGACTGCTAGATTCATGTTTACAAGACCACCTGGCCGGATCTACTGTTCACCGACCAGGTCATTGGGGTTTCCATAAATAATCATGTATTTACAATTTTCGATGGTCGTAGGTTAACTAAAAACTTCAAAATATTCAATGACATACCCATTCGACCATTGCATTTAGCTTCATATTTCCTTCAAGCCTATCAGATATGCTACGATGTCTAGGAGGCTCATAAGGGTTTAACCTCTTAAACATCAATGAAGAGGTCTCTATGATGTGATGGCCATTCAAAATGCTCCACTACCCCTCTACTAGCAAGGGCTTCTGACTCGCATCTCGATCGTCAATAGATGATCCTCGTGGCCACTCAGCCATTCAGTTCTACATCATACGTGGCTAGCTTTAGACTTCATGATGGATAATCATATATGACATTTGTAACTTATTTGGCTGTAAAACAGTCAAGAAAGTTCATTATACAAATTGCTTCTCCTTTAATGCATGGATGATAAGGAAGATGTTGATGCTATTATTTTATCATTATTGCAAAATCTTCAGCATAACATAGAAGTTTAAAGACAACATAGTTCATTGGGGAAGCTCAGCTAACTATTAGTAAATCAATAGCTTCGAAGTTGTTCAGATAATCTCCTCAAACCCACCTTCAGAAGAACATCGAGTCACCTCAATTTTGTTCTTAAAATAATTGAAATGCACAACTGAAGTTGATAGGGTAAATAATTCCTATGGTAGTTACTTATAGATTGTCATATATATGGGCTAGAACTTTGATGAGATATGTTTTTAAGATTTAGATTTATGTACTATAAGGATCTCATCCTATACTAAGAATCTCATGTATTTTCATCAATGACAGACGGAGAACTTGATGAACATTTCAAGATTCCCACTGTTTTCATGGAGGCATGGAATCCTCTTTTGACGGTATAGTCGAGCAGGAGGGATGTTTGGTGCAAGATAAAATTATGCTCCCTAAGGGAGAACCTGAATGGCCAATGCATGAAAGGTCAGATTGTACATGTAAGGGGGGCATATATACATTAATGTTTGGTGTGTGCATTCAACGCCTCGTTGTGAAAGTTGTCATGCATTGTGATAAAGTTGATGGGTAGGACCCACTTCAGTCATATAAAGTGGTGGGCGCATGATCCGTCTCGGTGTGTTATAAAGTTAATGGGCGAAGGACCTACTTCAGCCATGTATAGTAGCGGGAGTAGGACCTATTAAGATGTCTTGTAAATTGTCCCATAAGCTATCTTCCCATGGAAGTTAAAGTACTATCTTTTCTTTTCTTTCTACTATCATAGCATTTGCAGTATTTTTTATAAAATTTTGGGTGGAAAGAAAAAGCTTTAATTAAAATTAATTTTTATGGGTTTTAATCATTGCTTTTTGAAATATGCAAGTCAAGAATTGCAAATAAAAAGCTCTCACGGATTGTGGTCGCAGATGCGCAAGGAAAAAGGAAGAGAAGAACGACGAGAAAAAGAAAAACAAATACATCGGATGATTAAGGCAAGAAGAGGTCCGGCGCATTTACAACCAAGATGGATCAACAAAGAACTGTAATGGGCCGAGGGCAGATATCGTGCAAACATTTTGTGCATGATAAGCTGAAAAAATATTAGTTGCAGGGCATTTCATTGCCATTAAATACTCTAGTAGATGGATTGTATGGCGCCTTCCTATGCCGATCCAAAACGACTTCTATATTTTGCTTTTGTGTAGCTGCTAAGATCTTTGGATTTTGTTTTACTGTGGGTGTCCGATGGAGTGGGGCAGATCGTACCCTACATGAAACATGACACTTCAGATTCAAGAAGCTGATTGATGGCCATGAAGAAATCTTGGTGCTCTGTTTGTCTAAAATTTTTCAAAAGCAGATAAGTCGTATTTAATTAAAGTGGGACAAATCTTGAATTTTGGGACTCGGACTGAAAATGGGACTCATATTGACATCAAAATTTCACATCATATAACAAGGACTGGTTCATAATATTTTCTTACAGATTTTTCAAATAAATAGTTGAGAAAGTTGAGCGAGGTGAGATCGAAAAGGGGAGGGGAAGGGGAAGACGGAGTGAGAAAAGGGGGGAGAAGAGGGGGCAAGGGAGAAGAGGGGCAAGGGAAGGGGCAAGGGAGAAGAAGGGGCAAGAATAGAATAGAATAGAATAGAATAGAATAGAATAGTTTTTTTAATGTCCACAGAGACCAATAGGTCATGGGACCCATACAATGGGCTAATACAATCATTACTACTAGGATTAAAAACCCCCTGCCTCGAAAGGTTTTCAAGGGAAAAACCTTTGCAGTAATGATGATACTAGACAAGCTTAGATAATGACTACTTTCGTGGCTCGCAATTGCAGCCGTTTATCTAGAACCTCAAGTATGTATAATGCCAAGTCATGCACGACATGGTGCTTGGTGAAGTTGTTATAGGCGTGGAATGGAATGCTAAGGTCGAAAAATGATTCCCGACTATCTCAAAAGCGGGCAACTCAGAAGAGTATGGCTTTCATCTTCAATAACCTCAGAATCGGCAACATGCACATAGTCTCGCCAACTACCGGCGGCGGCTCCCATCTACTGTCTCAATCCGTGCTTTGTGGGACCCCGTGCGAATTGATGCAATAGCTACAAGCTTGTTCCCGGACAATGAAGCAAGCAAATAAGCTTGGGGCCCCGTGCCAAAGTGGGATTTATGTGTGCATGATAATGACCAGTTTTCACTTGGGTCAAAGTAATCGCGTCCCATATCTTTTGAGAAAAACGACCATTAAGATATTGTTGCAAAAGCTCGATCAGAACTGGCAAGCATCGCAAGCATCGGTTTGCACTGCCGCCCCAACGGGCAAACCATGTAGTGCAATGCTCTTTCCAACATCGTTTCAAACGCGAGGAGATTCACCATGGCAAGTGCAAGAACATGATACCTAACATCATCCATGTGGTGCACCTTGCATATAGTGGAGATGGCGCTCATGGCGGAATGTTGAAGAGGCCAAAACACCGTCTCTTGTAAAAGAATAGCATAGGGCACCGTTGTTTTAACTCAAAGGCGTAAGTGAGAAAGGACTTTTGCACCCGCTCAAGCTCTCCCAAGCACTAGCACTAATGGCGCCCCCATACTTGAGAACCATACAATAAAAAACAGGCTCTACCAAAGCCCGAAACAAGTGGGCTTTCCGGTGGCCAATCATGAATTTCTCTTGCGAAAACAATTGTTTTGCATTGCATAGAGTGCTCTCCATTCGGCCAGACCACCCGCTTGGTAATACAACGTTCCCAAAGTGTGTTCTTACGAAATTCTACACCAAGATACTTGTAGCTATCTACAACTTCAACTTCGGCTATCATAGTGCATAGGGGAACATTGTGACGAAAGATTGAACTACCAAAAGCTTGGTCTTTTGCGCATTAACACGCTGACACTGTGTTCTCCAGAAACCGTCTGAAAGCATGTAAATGTTCTTTGCGATACTAGGTATGTGCCGGAAGTGAAACATCATCAGCATACATAAGTTGCCGAATGATATAGTGTGCCAAATGTGGACCTCCGCGCCGCCATGATTATCAAGCCATTCTTCCAATTGATCAATGTACAAGGCAAAGAGTGTAGGAGATAAAGGGCAACCCTAACGAACTCCAATATTGCTAGTGATTTGAGTACGATCTTTGGAAATTTAGCAAAAACCTTTTCATAGAGCCGATAAAGCGCATTTTGAAGATCTTGTGGAACCCCAAGTGCACGCAAGCGCTGCCAAAGAAGCTCAGCGTGGTCGTATCAATCAAAAGTAAAAATCCACAAAGCATATATAGAGGTCTTGTTTCAAACTTCGACTATGTTCAATAAGCATGCGCAATGTGAAAATATGGTCTATTGTAGAATGGCATGGGACGAAAGCACCTTTGTCCCTACAAAGACGTACACCCGGTATGTTACGCCCATGATGTCAACTGCTTCTCGGTAGAAGACCGGCTAAGAGCTTTGAAAATATGGAACTTACCATGATCATGCGATAATTAGAAGGGTCATGCTTATCACCGCTTTGTAAATTGGTGCGACCTTCTTGACACCCAAGTTTGGGCAAGCCTTCTTGCAAAGCTTGATTTAAAAGAGTAGTGATGATTGGAAGCAATAGCGGACCCTCCCCATTTAAAGCAGTTACGCTTTGCAAACCTTGAAGATCGAGAGACTTGCCATTAGATAGATGCCGCAATCCTTCTTTGACTTCCTCCTCTGTGAATTGAAGAATATCACCTACCAAAGGAGGCACAGAATTAAGAACCCCAGGATGATCATATAAGTGGACCAATCGCTCATCCCATTGCTGCATAGAAATATGTCCAAGGGGAAAGAGGAAAGTGGGGAAGGGGGGAGGGGAAAGCCAAAATAATAAAGGGAACGTATCCATTCCATTGAGATTAAAAATACATATTATCAAAATATAATTAATAATTAATTTAATTAATTATAAAATAATTTAATTAATTTAATTAAATAAATAACTAATAAAAAAAATATAAACTATTCTCCTCTTCTCGACTAGTGAGTCGAGAATTGGAAAACATAAATCCCCTCATTGTTCTCTTCTCCACTAGTGAGTCGAGAATTGGAATAACCAATTCAAATTGCTCGATTAAGAACCGGATTGTACAGAATTACTAGTGAGTCGAGAATTGGAATAACCAATTCAAATTGCTCGATTAAGAACCGGCTCTATACAGAATTAGGATGAAAAAATGTAGGACCGCCTCCCAACGGAGTTCCGCCATAGCCTCCCGGACTTCCCCCTCCATATCCTCCACCTCCGCCATAGCAGCCTCGGGAACCTCCTCCATAGCCCGGCTCCCCCATAGCCTCCTCCGCTTGATCCTCCATAGCTAGGACCTCCGCCATAGCCACCGCCTCCTCCGTATCCCTTTCCTCCTCCATAGCCCGGCCCTCCGCCATAGCCACGCTCGTATCCCCCGTAGCCTTTGTCCTTGTCGTGGAAGAAATGCGCCTTCGGATCGAACTTCGGATCCCCATGAACCTTCGCTTTTTCAGCCTGCACTGCCTTAGAATCCCTCGCCTGTGACATGCTCAAAATGCAGGCTCCGATTAGTGACATCAACATTTGCGTCGAGGCCGCCATAGCTAGACCTCTGTAAGGTACGTTCTTGAAACAGAGCAGAATGGTTTTTCTCGATTCTGGCTCGATTAGGAATGCTCGATTAAGAACCGGATCCACATGACTGCCGGATTCAAGGATAGACTGCCGGATCCACATGAATCACTTCAAAGGAAGTTTACCAAGAATCGGCTTTGCCCATTCTTATAATAGAGCTGCAAGATCCAACAGGAAAGATCCAACACTCCGGGAGATACATATGAGCGGAATAAAAAAAAGCCATCCTCATCTTATCCATCCATGTAATGTTTTTTTGCCATATCTAGCATGATGCAGCCGGCCTGGTTCTGCCATAGCCTGAAGAACGCCATAGCCGATGATGGTATCCACGATGGCAGGACTCCGGAGGAGCTTTTGACTCGTTAGCATTGGTCTCGCAGCCTCTGGATTCCAAGACCACGTAATAGAAATGCTGCTCTGGTTTTCTTGATGATTTAAGCTGCTCTGGTTTGCTGGATCGACTTGTGAACACAGACAATGTAAGGAACATGCCCTTCGTGGAGCAAATGATGGATCCTCTGGCTTGAACGGGCAAATCGGCCAAGCCGAAATTGATTAGCAAGCGATTGGGGAGCTATGGCGTTCTTGAGCTTCTTCCAAGCGGTACAAATGAACTTCCTCAAAGGTATGTACCAAAGTTTAAAATTCAAGCATGGGCGGAAAAAAGCTGGGGTATTAGAAAAAAAGGGGTAAAATAATACGTTGAAAAAGAAAGTGTAAAATAAATGATTTTAAAATTCAAGCATGGGCGGGAAAAAAAGGCGGGGTATTAGAAAAAAAAGGGTAAAATAATACATTGAAAAAGAAAGTGTATAGGATTATATTTTGCTAATAATATAGGATTATATTTTGACGTGTTCCCAATTTCCTCTTTTTATGTGTGTGCTACTATGTTCACACGTTAAACATTATGTTCCCATGGTGCACGTTTTCTAGGCATATATTCTTATTCTAAGGTAAAAATTTAACTTTGTGAAGATCATAATATAATTTACACCTTGTTTAACCCATTTTGAAGGTTCAAGACACAAAATGGGGACAAGTACATATTAATAGGTTAATGCATATTAATAGATTTAATGCATAGGTCTAATAGGCTCTCATAGGTTATAATGTGCATTATAGGTGCATATGTTGCTATTTACATGTGCATTAGGCATTACTCTTTACATAGCTAAATATGAGCCCAATGGTCCCCTCTTCATATAGCTTGGTCCATTAGAAAGGGGGAGGGTCCATTGGATATGTGTCCATTAGATAATACATGGGGAGGGTCTATTTTTCATGGAAAATACGTAGGAAATTTATGGGGAGGGTATTTTTTCATAGAAAATACATAGGATGTTTGAAGGTTATTCATTTTAGACCTTCTCGACTCGAGATTTGAAATTGCCCTTTTTTTCGAAGTGTGTCTTTTTCGACTTCATGAATGAAAAGGCCCTCAAACTTGCATTTTTCGCTTTGAGTGCCTGAGTCGAAAAGGCCTTCTCGATCCCTAAAACCTGCGTTTTAAACTTTGGCTGCCTTTCTCGACTCGCGAAAAAAAGGCCTTCTCGACCCTAAAACTGCGTTTACGTTTGAGGCGCCTTTTCTCGACTCGCGAGTCGAGAAGGCCTTTCCGATCCCTAAAACTGCGTTTTTAAGCTTTGAAACGCCTTTCTCATTCGCCCGTCGAGAAAGGCCTTCCCGACCCCTAAAACTTGTGTTTTAAAACTTTGTCGCCTTTCACGCGACTGAGTCGAGAAAGGCCTTCGGCTGTGTTTTTCCCTCGAGCTGCCTTTCTCATGCACCGTATTTTTCCAAAAATGGCCCTAAGAACGTGTTTTATTTTATTTTTTTTTGCATGTAGCATCACTTGACTAATTTGATTTTGTCTCTTGCGGTCCTTATCTCGACCGATATAGTACATGCTTGGGAGCAATGAAAAGATCACATTGAAGAAAGGTCTTAGAAAGAGGGTGGTGACATCAATTGGACATACAAGCACGTGTCCCATAAAGGAACTCCTCATATAAATTTCTATCGTCACGTAAGTTGCTTTCGTGACTAGGAGAGAGCTCCACGCGCCCTTTGCACTAGGTGGTTCATGTGTGAAGAGGGTGTAATCATTGTGCCCATACCACCATTATGGTCTCTTCACCCACTGTAATATATATTGTAATGAGCCCATTTATAAATATAAGGTATCTCAAAACTAGTATTTTTGGGTGATTAAGTAAACAATTTGCTTAATTTTTGTTGGAATTTGTGATCTATTGTCTACCCACCTAAGAAAATAGAGCCAAAATGTTCAACTAAGAATCTTTTTCAATTAGAACTTTGGTTTCAAGCTGTAATGAAATTCCTATGTTTGCGTTGCATTGTTCTTGTTCTCGACACGCTATCCAAGAAAATCGGAAGAAAAGCTTGGATGCACACTAATAGACAAAATTCCAATTATGGCCGGTTTTTTGAATTGGGGGTGCTTCTTTTTGTGTAAATTAACAGGGTTCCCAAAAAAAGTGGGAATGGAATGAGTCCCACTTTAATTAAATACTGTCCGCCCAAATTTGACTAACCATACCTGCAAGTTTAGCCATCGTCAATCTACGTATCTCTAAATATCTCTAATTCCTACGTATTTAATTAAAGTGGGACTCATTCCATTCCCACTTTTTTTGGGAACCCTGTTAATTTACACAAGAAGAAGCACCCCGACCCGAAAACTGGCCATAATTGGAATTTTTGTCTATTAGTGTGCATCCAAGCTTTTCTTCCAGTTTTCTTGGATAGCGTGTCGAGAACAAATTCCAACAAAAATTAAGCAAATTGTTTACTTAATCACCCAAAAATACCAGTTTTGAGATACCTTATATTTATAAATGGGCTCATTACAATATATATTACAGTGGGTGAAGAGACCATAGTGGTGGTATGGGCACAATGATTACACCCTCTTCACACATGAACCACCTAGTGCAAAGGGCTGTGGAGCTCTCTCCTAGTCACCGAGCAACTTACGTGACGATAGAAATTTGTATGAGGAGTTCCTCTATGGCCACGGCTTGTATGTCCAATTGATGTCACCACCCTCTTCTTCTGACCTTTCTTCAATGAACTCGATCTTTTCATTGCTCCCAAGCATGTACTATCTGGTCAAGATAAGAACTGCAAGAGACAAAATCAAATTAGTCAAGTGATGCTACATGCAAAAAAAATAAAATAAATTGGAAAATACAGGCATGAGAAAGGCGAAATTTCGAGGGAAAAACAGGTCGAAGAGGCCTTTCTCGACTTCAGCGAGTCGAGAAAGGCAACTCAAAGCTTAAAAACGAAGTTTTAGGTCAGAGGTCTTTCTCGACTTCAGCAGTCGAAAAAGGCACTCAAAGCTTAAAAAAACGGGTTTTTAGGGATCAGAAGGCCTTTCTCAACTCGCGAGTTGAGAAAGGCGCTTCAAGGCCGTAAACGCAGTTTTAGGTTGAAGATCTTTCTCGACTCGCGAAATCGAAAAAAGCGCTCAAAGCGAAAAACACAAGTTTTAGCAGAAGGCCTTTCTCGACTCGCAAGTCGAGAAAAGCAGCTCAAAGCGAAAAATGCAAGTTTGAGGGCCTTTCTCACTCATGAAATCGAAAAAGGCACCTTCGAGTAAAAAAAAGGGCAATTTCAAAGCTTAGAGTCCGAGAAGGTAAAAAATGAATAACCTTCAAACATCCTATGTATTTTCTATGAAAAAATACCCTCCCCATAAATTTCCTACGTATTTTCCATGAAAAATAGACCCTCCCCATGTATTATCTAATGGACACATATCCAATGGACCCTCCCCCTTTCTAATGGACCATACCATATAGCTATATGAAGAGGGGACCATTGGGCTCATATTTAGCTATGTAAAGAGTAATGCCTAATGCACATGTAAATAGCAACATATGCACCTATAATGCACATTATAACCTATGAGAGCCTATTAGACCTATGCATTAAATCTATTAATATGCATTAGACCTATTAATATGTACTTGTCCCCATTTTGTGTCTTGAACCGAACTCCATCCAGCCATGCATTGTTGTACATAACTTTTGTAGTCTACTATAGAATCTACATTGGATGTCAATGTGGTTTGATTTTTGGACGCAGTTGGGCGCCATGTGAGGCGCCGTTTGCCGTTTTTGTGTGTATCTCTCTCCTCGAGTGTCAGATTTGGACGATTTTTGGTGCGTTGGAAAGCTCAGACTGTAAGCTTTCCGTCGGTATATGGCATCAAGCAGCCCATCATCGGAATCAGTGCCGGATTTGGGGTTTCCCATTTCGGCCTCTATGGTTAACCCCGGTATGGCTTCCTCAGTTGTTATTTCTTCTGTCAATTCTGCTTCCATGGCTTTCTCTTCTGTTTCTGCCTCCCCTATGCAATCTAGTGCTTCTGTAATTCCCCCTTCCTTGCTTGCTAACTCACGTCTCAATCCTCTTGCTTTTGCACATCCTTCTGCTAGTGCATCCACCACTTTGCAATAATTTCCGCCTCTCAACGCTTCCTCATTTCTTTTGCAATTGGGTCCTAATTCTCATGTACATCCTAGTCCTCGTGCTTCCCATTCTCCATCTTGCCTCGTTGGATTTTTGCCTTCTACTCCTTCCTCTTACGGGTCTTACGCCTACTCCTGCCTCTGCTCCTGCTCCTTGGACCTCTAGTGATACAATTGCTCGTGTGTCACGTGCACGCTTTAGTGATTGGATAAAGCGTGATATGACATCTGGTATACGCTCTGCTCGTGTTACGGCTGCTGTGAATATTATGATGGAGAATAATAAGAAGGAAGTGTCTGTATACTTGAAGGAGTTACAGGCTGCGGAAGATAAGATGGACATTCAACTCCCTTCAGAGAGTGTCTTTTATGAGACTAATGAGTGCACCAATGCTTTCACACAGGCGGGGATTGCTGTTGTTGAGATTGATCACGAGGTACATCTACAGTGTATTCAGAATCTTGTCTCTCATGCTGTTGTGTGTCACTTTACTGGTCAGTTTGTCGATCTTAGAAGGATGGGTTGGTTAAAGCAGCATCTACAGAGATTGGGTCTATCCCAACATGAGTCTTTGAAGGTCCTTGATAAGGAAAACAATTATTTCCTGATCATGTTTGGGTCTCCCATAGCGGTTGATAAGCTGGTAGAGCGGGGAGTAGATCCTTTATGGGGGCAGTATCTTTTATATCAGGTATACACTCCTGGCTTTTTGCCTAGCAGGACTAGTGCACTTCGGATGCCATGTTGGTTTGCCTTGGAAGATTTTCCTATTGAGTTGCAAGTTCCAGAGTTCATGATGGCTATTGCTAGTGGCTTGGGTCTCCATCTTGCTCACTCTATTGTGAATGGTCCTCGTATTTGTGTCTCTCTTCCAGCTGATGCATCTCTTCCAAAATCTGTTGTGGTCAAAAGTGGTCCACTGTCTTCAAATATGGGTTGTCACTACTTAATGGTCCTGAGCTTGCAGATATGTTTCCTGATGCTGAGGCATTCTCTAGTTTTCGCATTAGAAGAACACCTTCCTTTGCTCCTGCAACATCTGTAGCCCATGGCCAAGTGTCTCCATCTTCCTTTGATCCCTCTCCAGTCTTGGCGGCTTGGTCCTAGCCACCGCTTCTCGATCCTGTGTCTATTCCCCGCCCTTTTTCCCTCTCCTCCCTCCTCCTCTCTGCGTCCCAAACCGCTCTTCCCCGATGAGCAACGTGAGAGGCTTGCGGTCATTGCTGCATCGCGAAAACAGAACGACCGAAGCATCTCGAGGTGAGTGGTCCGTCCCTCATATGAAGAGAGTTGCCCGTCGGAGAAACACTATTGCACCACAATCTCTTCCTGTTGAGTGTGCTACTCCAAATGAACCAAAAGTAGTGGCTACCATTGTTACAAACCTTCCCGCATCCTCCGGATGACACTGGGCTGATCGGTGGAAGTATCATCTGCTAATAGTGACTCCATGGATTTGGAACACCGCCCACCGCACCCCCGCATTATGAAGTGGGTTTCTTGGAATGTTCGGGGTGTTGCTTCCTCCCCAACTAAAAGGAGCAGACTTTCCATGGCTCTTGCTAGAATGAATTCAGATTTCTATTGCCTACAAGAGCACAAGTGCAAAAAAGAGGATGTGCAAAAGGTAGCTTCTGTGATCGGTAGGAAATATAACGTCTTGGTGGCTGCAGCAGACTCGGCAAAAGCGGGGGTTCTTACAGCATGGAGACATGATATAGCAGTCACATTCAGACCTTGGGTATGGCAGTTTAACGTCTTACCATGGGATTGTTGATGCTCTAGCTGCCGTGAAGTCCTTTGCTAAGAATTGGGGTCGTCAGCGAGTTGCTGCTAATCGAGGGATTTTGATTGCTCTGTACCAACAATTAGTGGCTTGCAGGTCTGTTGTACCATCAGATGCCCAAAGGAGAAGCGCATTTTGGCCAAAGATTAGACGGATGGAAGCCGAAAGCAAGTTCATCACGCCGAGTTAAAGCGGGCCCGCAATGGTTCAAAGAGGGGATCGCTGCCATGTGCTTCTTTTTAGAGCTGCAAAAAAATCGGAGACAAGCTTCTCAGCGATGGTGTCTCTCCAAGTTCAAGATGGGCCTCTCATCTCTGATCCTCAGCAACTTAAGTTCTTTCTGCATGGTCACTTTTCTTCCTTTTTTGCTGCTCGTCGTCTTCCCTTCCAATCAGATTTTCAGGAGGCATTACTAGCAAAGATACATCCTATTATATCTGAGGAACAAAGAGCTACTCTAGAAGCAGGGATTACGGTGAATGATTTAGCAGATGCTACCTTCCTTTTGAAGAAAGGAAAGTGTCCCGAATTGATGGTATTCCCCGTGGAGTTCTTTTCGGGAGTTATGGGATTGTGTTGGCGATGATGTGTAATGACGCATTTCAGATTTCAAGAGGCAAAGGCGTCTAGACAAAATTCTCAACTCGGGCTGCATTTCTCTTATTCCTAAGTGTAGGGACCTTTCAACAATTTCTGGATTGGCCTATCACCTTACTATCTTACGTGTACAAGATTTTTTGCCAAAGCTTATGCACAAAAAAGCTTCGGGATATTCTTGCTGATTCTATATCCTCTACACAAATGTCGATTTTACGCCACGACGATGCATATTAAACAATGTAGCTGTTGCCTATGAAGGTATTTATTGGGCTCGACTTCGTGGCCATGAAATTGTATATTTGAAGTCGGACTTTGCAAAAGCATATGACGTTGTTGACTGGGTCTTCTTAGAGAAATGTCTCTTACGCTTTGGTTTTGGTGCACAATTCACACCGATGTCATGAGGCTTCATTATTCTCGCTTTCGTTTTTCTATTCTCTTCAAGGGGAGCCCTCAAAGATTCTTTCGGTGGGTCGGGTGGCATCCGTCGGGGCTGCCCTTAGCTCCATTGTTATTTACTGCTGTGGGTGAGGTTCTTGCACGTGTCTTCTCTCTTGCCGCACGGGAGGGAATCTTGCATGGACTTCCTATGAACAATGGGCCGCAGGGAGATCCGTAAATCAATATGCGGATGACACTTTCCTTTTTCCTCGAGGGCGATGAGCAAAATTTGTAGAATGCCATTTCCTTGTTGGATTCCTTTTCCTCGCGATCCGGTATTTTTGTGGGTTGGCGTAGTGTACAAAGACTATGGGCTTTGGACTCTCCAGTTCCACCATGTGTAGCTACCTTTCCATGGAAGATCCTTCCCCATGGTAAAGCAACCAAACTTCTGTATCCCCAGAGGTGTTCATATCTCATCGAGATGCGTGGGAGGCGTGATTAAGGGCTTGGAAAAGCACCTTTTTGGTGGTCCACAAATAAGCTTTCCATGGCGGGGATCAATTGTTGTGGCTAAGTCGGTTTTAAGCAAAGACTCATGTGTATATGGCTTCGCTTCATGTTGGCTCCACAAATAAAGATACAACTTCTCGTCGGGGTTGTCGTGAACTTCATCCGGGGAACAGAGGAGGGTGTCATTGTCAAAGTCGGGCTTGGGAAAAGTGCATGTTGCCAAAGCATTTTGGTGGCCTTGAATGATTAATTTTCTTTTGCGAGCAAGGTGATGATTTCTAAGTTCATTTAGAGAATTTTGAATAATGTGGATGAGTCCCCGGGTTCCCGCCTTTGTTTATCGGGCCTTCGCAAATGTGCATCTCTTTTGGGTCTCTGGCCTCTTAGGCCACTTTTCCCTCGGCTCTGTTCTATCCATCGACGGCATACCCTAATGCATCCCCATTTCTTAGAGGATTGCTAGTTGCATGGGAGACTGCACAATCTCTATTTCATTTTCACCATCTTGCGACACTAGCATGACCGCAAGTTGTTGGTGGATTCCATTGGATGGTGGTCCTCCTGGTTGCTTCCAGTCCACCCATTGACGCAAATGGGCGTCGATGGAGAGCAAAGCAGTGTGCATATGATATCCGATTGGTATAATAATCAAAGGCGCTTCTTGACATGGGAGGAGTTTAGAGCTAAGTTCCTCCTTTTAAGGTGGGATCGAGCTATTTGGCGTAAGGTGTCTTCAATTCTTCCCCAAGATGCACAAGTGGATGACCCCACCGTGGGTAGTTCATGAGCATGTCAAAGCAGATAAGTTGGTGAATTCCATGTACAAGGTCTTGCTTGATGTCGACGCCTTGCCTCCTTCGTCCAAATGGCCTTTGGTCATTCCTGTGGATCGGCGAAAGTAGTGTGGAAGTGGGTATGGGATAAACTACTCCATCCCAAAGTATCCGCTTTTATGGTGGCAAGTCACTCATCGTTGTCTGCTGCGTTAATATTCTTGCGTACGATTTTCGCCCGGGTATCTCGCACTTTGTCCCTTATGTGCACGTGAGGGACGACAATTGAGCATTGCTTCTTCCTATGTAGACATGTCGACAAAGCTTGGTTGTGGCTTCAAGGCCTCTTTCATTGCAATTTGAATAGCCAGCAGGTGTTATTAGCAGTTTATCCAAGTAGGTGGGATAATTTGGCAAAAAGGGCCTTTCATTTGGCTTCTGCATGGATCATCTGGTCCATTTGGAAAAGAAGGAATCTTCTCATATTCAAAGGTCTTGCTTGTTCAGATGCACAGGTCCTTCTTGATGCCCAACAACGAATTGTCAAAGCATTCAGGTGCTCATCAATTGCTAATGAGGTGAAGAGCCGTATTTGGGAGCACTATCTTCAGATTCATACTTACTTATGAGTTTTTGCTTGCTCTTCATATTGTTTAGATGTTGTATTTGAGTGGGGTGGTTTTGCTCTGGTGGACATTCTCTCCACTGAGTTATTAGTCTCCATTATACTCTGTAACTTTCTCTGGATAATAAAGGCTCAAGTCCTTCAAAAAAAAAAATTTTTGTGTCTTGAACCTTCAAGATGGGTTAAACAAGGTGTAAATTATATCATGATCTTCGCAAAGTTAAATTTTTACCTTAGAATAAGAATATATGCCTAGAAAACGTGCACCATGGGAACATAATGTTTAACGTGTGAACATAGTAGCACACACATAAAAAGAGGAAATTGGGGACACGTCAAAATATAATCCTATATTATTAGCAAAATATAATCCTATACACTTTCTTTTTCAATGTATTATTTTACCCTGTTTTTTCTAATACCCCGCCTTTTTTTCCCGCCCATGCTTGAATTTTAAACTTTGGTACATACCTTTGAGACAGAAGTTCATTTGTACCGCTTGGAAGAAGCTCCCAACGCCATAGCTCCCACCGGCTTGCTAATCAATTTCAGCTTGGCCGATTTGCCCGTTCAAGCCAGAGGATCCATCGTTTGCTCCACGAAGGGCATGTTCTTACATTGTCTGTGTTCACAAATCCAGCAAACCAGAGCAGCTTAAATCATCAAGAAAACCAGAGCAGCATTTCTATTCTGTGTCTTGGAATCCGAGACTGCGAGACCAATGCTAACGAGTCAAAAGCTCCTCCGGAGTCCTGCCATCGTGGATACCATCATCGGCTATGGCGTTCTTCAGGCTATGGCGAAACCAGGCCGGCTGCATCATGCTAGATATGGCAAAAAAACATTACATGGATGGATAAGATGAGGATGGCTTTTTTTTATTCCGCTCATATGTATCTCCCGGAGTGTTGGATCTTTCCTGTTGGATCTTGCAGCTCTATTATAAGAATGGGCAAAGCCGATTCTTCAGGCCGACTTCCTTGAAGTGATGCATGTGGATCCGACAGTCTATCCTTGAATCCGGCAGTCATGTGGATCCGGTTCTTAATCGAGCATTCCTAATCGAGCCAGAATCGAGAAAAATCATTCTGCTCTGTTTCAAGAACGTACCTTACAGAGGTCTAGCTATGGCGGCCTCGACGAAAATGTTGATGTCACTAATCGGAGCCCGCATTTTGAGCATGTCACGAATGCAGGGATTCTAAGGCAAAGGCAGTGCCGAAAAAGCCGGCGGTTCATGGGGATCCAAGATCGATCCGGCGCATTTCTTCCACGACAAGGACAAAGGCTACGGGGATACGAAGGCATATGGCGAGGGCCGGGCTATGGAGGAGGAAAGGGATACCTGAGGAGGCGGTGGCTATGGCGAGGTCCTAGCTATGGAGGATCAAGCGGAGGAGGCTATGGGGGAGCCGGGCTATGGAGGAGGTTCCCGAGGCTGCTATGGCGGAGGTGGAGGATATGGAGGGGGAAGTCCGGGAGGCTATGGCGGAACTCCGTTGGGAGGCGGTCCTACATTTTTTCATCCTAATTCTATACAGAGCCGGTTCTTAATCGAGCAATTTGAATTGGTTATTCCAATTCTCGACTCACTAGTGGAGAAGAGAACAATGAGGGGATTTATGTTTTCCAATTCTCGACTCACTAGTCGAGAAGAGGAGAATGGTTTATATTTTTTTTATTAGTTATTTATTTAATTAAATTAATTAAATTATTTTATAATTAATTAAATTAATTATTAATTATATTTTGATAATATGTATTTTTAATCTCAATGGAATGGATACGTTCCCTTTATTATTTTGGCTTTCCCTCCCCCTTCCCCCTTCCCTTTCCCCTTTGCCCCTTCTTCTCCCCTGCCCCTTGCCCCCTTCCCCTTTCCCCTTCTTCTCCCCCCTTGCCCTCTTCCCTTTCTTCCCCCCTTTTCTCCTCCCGTCTTCCCCTTCCCCTCCCCCCTTCGATCTCACCTCGCTCAACTTTCTCAACTATTTATTTGAAAATTCTGTAAGAAAATATTATGAACCAGTCCTTGTTATATGATGTGAAATTTTGATGTCAATATGAGTCCCATTTTCAGTCCGAGTCCCAAAATTCAAGATTTGTCCCACTTTAATTAAATACGACTTGGAAGCTTTATCATTCCACTGACTTAATGTTATCAAGCGGTGCATCAGACGTTCATCCACATTGAATGTTTTTTGAGATAAACATATAAATACTCCAACTTGAGGATTTGATTTTGAAGCTGCTCAAAATCATGTCGTAAGACCATCTGGATATTAAAAACCAGAAATATACAGCATATGAAAGTTCATCCTGAATCTATATATAGCTTTCATTTACGTTTTTAAAATCATTTTAGTAATAACATTCTCCATCTCTGTAGGGAATGATGGAGACTTTCCTATTCTTGAGTTCTTACATGACCAAAATATAAGAAGATGCGTATCAAAAGATTTTATGCTGGTCTCCTGAGCTTACAAACTTTAGTAGAACAAACATTCCTTCCATATCAGAATATGAGGAGTCCTGTAAGCAATTCCAAATACGTTTCTTTGGATAGGAATTAAAGAGCAGCACAATTATTAACAATTAGTGAGCTATCAGACAAACAACAAGACAGAACAATTATGCTAGTTTAAAAAAAAAAAAATGCATTAGCAAATATCAAAATTCAAATTCATCACAAATACAAAGGACCACGACAGTACCAACAGCCACAAAATGTCCAAAACATTACGTAGGCTTATAAGATAGTGCATTTACATTAGCTGCATTTGGAAGGCGGAGCTGCTGAGGGGCCATGGAAAACAAGTTCTTGGCCGGACAAGAGGCTGCCAAGTGCTCAGGGCTCTGGCAAATAAAACAATTGAGTTGCTTCTTGGCACCAAATCTTTTATTCTGAGAATAACCTTTCAACTCCATGGCCATCCTTCTAGCTTCCCTAAGCTTCTTATCACCATTTGATGGATTAAGATCACTAAATTCATCACATTCTGCAACTGCCGATCCCTCCATGTCTCTTATCCAAATTAAATTCTTTTGTTTAGAAATGACAGACATACCTTTATCAATCTTCACCTTGGTGACTGGATCCAAGGCTTTGGACAATCAAAGATGGCTCTCCAAATTAGAAAGGACATCCTCAATGCCATTGAGACTGTCCCATAGCTTGATATTGCTCGGATACTTGAGCATCAACGTTCTAGATTTCTTGCTTTTATGGTCTATCTTGCAAAGCTGCAATCTTGGATTCTAGGACCGTCAAATCTTCTGCCTTGGGCTGGGACTACAGTTGAGCCATGATTCTTGCCTCTAAAGAGCTCAACTGATCCGCTTTGTCGGTGGCCAATTTCATAATCTCTTGAGCCCAGGCAGGGGCTTGTAAATCTGTCGAAGGCTCTCCAAGGGAGTCGTTGACTGCTGCAAAAGGAGAAGCAAATCCATTCGAGGCAGGGCACTTGCCAAGCCTGCCAGAACCACTTGCACACAGGGATAGGTTATGTACGTACGAAATAAAACTTCTGGACTTATAGAGAAAAATACCTATTTTGGAGTGAAAAAACTGTATTTCCCGTATTTTTTCCTTGTTGGCCAGAAAAAAAAAATTCGCGTAAGCGAAACTTCAATTTTGCTTACACAAAACACTTTTCGCGTAAGCGAAACAGACATTTTGCGTAAACGAAAAAAAAAAACTAGTGGTAACGCAGGCTTGGGGATGGGGTGGGTTGGATTGTGTAGTCGGTTTAGGGTTTCACATTTTAAGGGTTTTATGGAGATCCAATGTTCAGGGTTTGTTTAAATGTTGAGAGGAGTTTGCATAGAGTGTTAGAAGGATTATTTCTTATTGTTTGAAATTGTATTAATGACAATTAAGTAGTTTGTTTGTGTTACATGGTTATGTTGCTTAACTAGATATAATAAATAAGAAGTGTTGAGTCTGTACAACAAATATGAATTGTAGGTATGCAAAGAAGGTACGTTTTAGTGTGGTTTAGGATAAAGTATTGTGCAATAGGGCAGGCTTGGGGCAAAGAGTAGGTTAAATGGGAAGAAAGAGGTGAAGGGGACATATTAAAAAAAAATGAGAGGAGAAAATATGGACCGAAAAGTACGATGATGTGAAAGGCATGAGGAAAAGCTCAACATCTATCTAACATGTCGATAGGCCTTGAAATGCTAGAATTGCTTTAGGCAATAAGCCTGCTTAAAATTTCAAACAAGATGATAAACGGTCACCTTATGTATATACAAAGTCGAAAGTTCTATATATTGACATCATAATATTTTATGTGCTACCTTTTGGTGTATCATAGATTTTTGGGTTGCCCCTAGGGGGGCAAACCCTCGTTTATGTGGGTATGTGGGCATATTCAAGTATATGCTGGCATATACCTAGCATATCTTGATGATCGCTAAAAACCGGTCACGCTCAGAATGCTCTGGTCATCTCCTCAGTCTTGATTCGTTCTTTGGCCAAGCTTGGTGTCGATGCTCGAGTGCTTTGGGTATGGACTAGGTTCTAGTGCTTCAGGTATGGCATGATGCTTCTATGTCTTTCTGTGTTTTTCAGATGGGTTTCCTTCTTCTTCCATTTGACCCTTCCAGCCCCAAAAACGCTTAAACTTACTTAGAACATATGGCAGGATACAAGGGATTACTCGGTGTGGCTGCACTATGTTACATTGCAGTAGATTATCTTAGAGTAATTTCTCCATCGTTGCACTCTACTTTGCAGCCCCTTCTATGGGGATTATTTGCGATTCTGCGGCAGCCTTCGTGGCTCCATTTTATCCCTATTGGTCTCTGAGAGCTTCGCGGCGTGCTCTTGTTTCGGGTTCTCTTGTATTTATGCTGAGTAGCCCGGTTGTGGAAGCCATTGCTGTTCAGTTTGTCACCTCTGTCCTTGGACTTGACTGGCATTGGTATGCTTTTACATTGTCCCGTACTTGGGCTCTTGTTTAGAATGCATGATCTTTGAATATTGATGGATTGGGAAGCTGATCTTACAAATGCTGGTTAAAAATGTTTAGAGTCAATGTTAGGAAAATGCAGTTCGATAATGAATGGATAACAAGTAGATCGAATGCTAAGAAAAATGTGTAATGGGTAGTAACATCATAAGAATTAAAATTTAACATGGTATGCCTGCTTTAATGGCGTGTCAGCCCATCCTCTTCCCGACACAGACGATTGGATTTTCCTTTCGTTGAACGAAGCTACCAAATGCATTGCTTAACTTCCTTCGTGCACCCTTGATAGGATTGCACCATTACTTGATGCTCTTTATTATGTTGGCTTTTTCTGTGCTGTTTGGATGCATCAAAGCTCCAGGTCTTGGTTTGGGGGCAAGGTACATGTTTACTATGGGAGTTGGAAGGTTGCTTCGCGTCTTGACATTTGCTGGCACAATCTTACCATCTGCAAGACCATGGTGTGCCCGCACCAGATTTCGTGTTCCCAAGCATCCTCACCCATGGGCTCAGACTTATTACATGCCATATGCAGATAATCCCGATAAAGTTTATCATCTTCTTCAACAGGACAAACTCTATGGCAAGTAATCATTCTAAAATGTTCAAAAACCATTATTTACTGCAATTTCATTCTATTGTGGTTTATTATTTTCCATGTCTTTGTGCTGTTGCTTAGTCTCCCTGATCTGTTTTTATAATTGCAAATAATAGTTAACTTTCATATTGCATACTCCAGAAGTTTATCATTCCTGTATAGAAATGATACGCTAGTCACTTATGTAGACCGTTACCAGCCATATAATATATCCATCTCTATGCATTATAGTCTGGCTGCAGCTACATAACAATGATATCTGAAACTTGGGGCCTGCTTCTAGTGCAAGGGTATGCTGTCAAGCTGGCATTTCCTCTTCTGATTTACTAATTCTGTTGTTGTTTAAAGACTGCCTACTTCGAGATGCTGAGATCTGAGGATTAGGTTTTTCTTTTGCTTTGACTTCTACATATGATAAAACGTAATGCTTACAGGCTTGAGTTGGGTCAGCCTTTATAAGACTTTGCCCATGATGTTCAGCTATTGACCTGATGCCCACAGTTTCTCCTTACAGTTAAATATCTGTTCTCCTGCTTTAGAGCTGCAATTAACTTGCCTTTCAAGGGTTAAAACTGAAAAAAACTGTGAGGGGAGAGTACACATTATGCAAAGTGATGCTCACTTGTAAAAAGTATTTTTAACAATTGTAAGTTATCATGTTAGTTAATGCTAGAGGTGTTTCAAAACAATGCTTCTGTCTCTAATGATTATATAAAAGTAGTCTAGAATCAAAAGTAAGATCGTAAATATGTATGATAAGCAGTCTAATAGTGCTAAACAGAAACCACATCTGCTAGGCAAGGAAATAACATTTTAACTGTATTGTTCTTTTATTTTGTTCTTAATTTTGAAGGACGAGCCTTAAAAGTTTTCCTAATAATTCTAATGGCGATGCCTCTGTTTTTTATGGCCTTATATGCTGCTATCTCTGCACTTATATTGTGAGGACATCTCAACGACCTTTCCTAAATATATTTTGTCATTATCCATGCAGCTCAGGTGGCTGATTATCCAGCTGAATATGTACCTGATTGGGGCTGGATGCAGTTTCTGGTGAACTTTCTACGCCCTGAGAAAACGAAGTGTTTGGAGGATGGATTATTAGAAGCACACCGACTGTTAGAATCTACTAGGAAGCAGCTTGAACAGGTAATTGTTCTACGCCATGCTCAGCAAGTCTTGCTCATAATTTAGTTATGTGGGTTGTTACAAGTGCAGGCTGAGCAAGAAAAGACAAGATTTAATGCAGATGGAATGAGGCCCCATGCTCACAGGGTAGTTGGTAGTGATTTTCATCCTGGAATAGATATGGGAAAGGTAAGTGAAATTACTTTTTAATAAGGAATATTTCTTGTGAGGACACTTTTATAAAGATTGATGTGATTGCATTGCTGCTCATTATATTGCAGGATATATCAGCATCTCATGCTGGTCACATCAAGTTCTTTGATGTGAGAAATTGTGGTGACCGTTTTCTGAGTATAGATGCTCATAAAGGTAATCTGACAGCATTTGCAGTTCATCAACATGCACTAGTCATTGCAAATGGGTCTGCAAAGCAGTACATCAAAGTATTCAACACAAGTGGCGAGCAGCTGAGCATGATTCGCTACCACAACAGCTTTTTAGGCCAAAGGATTGGTTCAGTCAGATGTTTATCCTTCCATCCTTACAATGTCTTATTTGCTACAGGCGCTACAGATTCTATAGTGTCAATTGAAGCAAGTGAAAGCAATGACATGAGGTAGCACATGGGGCACAAAAGCACCCATTTTATCCATGCAGAAAATGTCCTTTGAGAGGCCAAAGCCTGCTTTGGGTACCTACAAGGTGGCCAAAATAAGGCAAAATGGGTTGTCTTATTATAAGCACATTTAGCTAAAGTGTACAAACCTTCATATAGAAGGAGACTACCTTTCTCCAATCAATAAAAGATGGGATATGAGCTTCCAAGTTACCCTTCCGAAGCATGCAGAATGCCTTTATATTATTAGATCCACAATTTTAGTCAAATTTGCTACATAACATATGAGCTTTCAAATTGCCTATTGTTGGCCATGCATTATCTCCAAGCACCCTTTTTGGGCAGGCATTGAAGGCATGGATACCTAGAACTCCCCCCCTTTCCCATTCCAAAGTGTTTCTTCTGAATTTTATCCCCAATGGCATTCCATACGTTGCCAATAATATGAAGTTAAAAAAAAAAAAAAAAGGGTTTATTTGCTAAACAATTAACTAAAGATCTAATGATTATTAACTCTAGAATGAAACATTCCCAGTTTCATCTCAAATGGCTTTCTTTATCGTGATTGTTTCTATTGTTAATTCCTGACCCTTAGATTATGGAAGATAAGAATCTTCCATATCCAAGGTCAGTGTATTTCTTCCTTAAAAACTCTTGCACAAATCAATGGTGCAACTCTTGCACAAATCAATGGTGCAGAAACAACATTGTCTGAACCATTTTATGAAAAATTGGTCGCAGCAACCAACGACGTCGTTTTCTACAGTCGCTGCATCTGCTCAGCATGTATCGCTGCTCCGACCCTGTGAGTGCAGCCTTTCAGTTTGAACAACCGAAGGAAGAAACCTCAATTGCATATGTCAAATGAATTTATCTGCTATTTAGAGTTTGCTTGCTTGTATTTTGGGCCACCTCAAATCGGCTTGCTTTTTCTGGCCCTTCCATCTTCGACTATTTCTTATAACGTGGTTGTGTGCCCCATTCAGGTTTTTGTGGAAATTGGTAATCGGCCGCCAAATGTTTGTATATCTCAATTTTATTTGCAAATCTACAATTTTTTTTTAATGTTTAACATATTGGTTTTTATGGCTTTTAACCCCGTTTTCAATGCCTAGATGCCTAGTTTAAAGATAGATTTATTAACAAATTTTTTGTGAAGCCAAAATGCTATGCACATATAGTCCCTAGTCGATGTGTGCATAGCTTCGTAATTATAAAATTCATACTGAACCTATGTGCACATAGGGTTTGAACAATAAAAAAATTTGTATAGTCGAGTGCTTATGCGTGCATAGCCACTCGACTATACAAATACCAAAGCATATCTTCTGCTCCTAAAACTAAGTCAAAATTGTCCTCGCTTGTCACCTTCTTTTATATAGGTTTCCACTAATCAAACATTTTTGGATATGCAGGTCTCAGGAACATCAAGATTGAATATAACTGGCGACAACAAGGTCGTGAAGACGTGCAATGCTTGCAACAAGATAGTGTCGGACAGTCTCTACGACACGTGCAGGAACGACGACATGAAGGAAGAGTTAACAATGTTCGACCGACATCTATACTGCATCCAAGACGCTACATGTCACAATGGTAGGAGCATTGCTTGACAAATTTCTCGGTTACCCATTAGGAGGCGCATTAGCTACAGTGAAGATAGATCCTCGATCATTGCGCCAAAGCGTACTGAAGAGCCGGGGTAAATGCATGTTTGAGCTCAACCACGGACTCCAAATCATTTGTCTTCAACCGAGCCTAGGCTCAAAACACGACCCATAACTATTGAGCAACAAAGGACATGCCTTCGCATTTCTATGCAGCTTTACTTTGCTTGCAACTTCCATGTATTTCATGCTATTAAATTCTTAGCAATTTTAATATCGAGTTCTTCCTTCATACCCTGAACAAAATTGGCATGCAAAACAATTCACAATTCCTACGATTGCCTTGAAGTAGCAATTTGAATTGATTGTCAAAACATGACTTTGAACTATGATTTAAGCCACTTCACCCTCCGGCCATGAAGAGCAACCCTCCGTGCACAGCACCTTGTTTTTTTTGTATTTACTCTTTCTTATAAAGAAGTGTGAAGGAGGCTTGGCAAAAGTGAATGAAAGAGCATTGGTTTTTCCCTTCCTCCTTCACTCCTCTCTCCTATATCAGATCTTTCTATTCAACTGTACAGGAATACTTAGAGGGAGGCACCATATGTCATGTCTTATTAGATGTCCCAATGGGATATGATGTGAAAATTGTTGTTCATAGATCTGTCTCTCATCCCTCTCCCTCTAGGATCCCACTTACAATATTTCAACAAAGAGGGAGGGAGGGTCTGTTTGGCCATGACATGAAGTCTTGCCATATTGCAAGCGTATAGGTTTGAAGCACTCATGTTTTATAGGAACATATTGCTATGAGCTTAACGTCAATGTGGTGTGGAACAACAATATAAGTTTTGTTGATTCTTTAAATTTAGTTTTTCATGGTTGGCCCTACATGGAGTTGCATCAGAGCTTCAGCCATGTTGGAAAATTAGATGTTGATAGATCACAAGATGCTTAATTTTAGCATACGGAGCAACGAACTAAGCAGCATTTGCTGCGATGATGCAAAAATTCAATTGCTTTTAATGCCAGCTCTGCCAGAGGTCTTGTTGCAACTTTATACAAGACTGATTATATTGGAGAACATTTTCTAACCAATGTCTGTAAGTACAACAATTTATTTTTCCTCGCAACATTGGGGTGAAAATGGATGATACTATATTAAACAAGTTGATTGAGCACTATGGGTTGCCTGTAGTTGTTTGTTAACAGTATTAATTGGGGTTTTGCCTTCCCCCAAAAGGATAATAGATCTATCATGACCATAAATGAATAGTGTGCACTGAAACCGAGGCATTACCAAATCTCATGTATAAAAGAGCAGCTTCATGATTGAGTATCTGCTTGATTTGCTAAACATCACCAATAGTCTCCAGAATCCAAACCCTGCACTACCACTCTGAAATGGTTCCTGATTTTGCATACTCGTATGGCATGGCTGCCCATAAGGAACCAAGGTTGTTCTTCAAATGTACATTCTACGGGAGGAGACGGTATTCTGTTCCAAGTTATTGGAAGTACTTCCTCAGTTCCAGAGGAAGTTGGGATCTTCGTATCCACTTCTCACCTACATTCTGGTTGTTCATTGTGTGGCAAAGCCACAAAGTCATTTTCCTACCATTCATGTCCATCAACACAACATGATGATCCAGATACCAGTAACGAGTATGATTTTCAACATACGTATTCTGGAAATATAATTCTTCAATTTATAATTGGTGAAATTATATAAAATTGTTTCTGTTTGTAGGAAGCGTACCTTGAAATTTTCCTCTTCAGTGCATCAATCTTCTGTGTTAGGCTCTAGATCATTGCTTCGCTCAAGGGAGGGAGACAGAGTACAAGAAAGAGAGAGGGAGACAAAAAAAACTTAAGGGTTTCTTTAGTTCGCTCAAGGGAGGACCAGAGTACAAGAAAGAGAGAGGGAGACAAAAAAAATTTAAGGGTTTCCCTATGTCTATTTAAGACCCATATGGTCTATGAGACCAATTTAATGCAAGGTAATACCAAAGTTTGAAGCCAGCTAAACTCAAACATAAAATAAAATCAAATGTATTCAAGAAAACAATTAGTAACCAACATTTGATAGGAACAAGCTCCTCTTTGGCAGAGTGATTTGAAGAGGCTTGACAGAGTTGGATAAACTCCTTGCTTCTCTTTAGGAAAGAGGAGAACTGGTAAAAGATGTTTCCTGTAACCTGCAATTCAAATAGATGCTGAGACACAGAGAAGACAGATAAAAATTTGAAGCTGAATACATTGTGTGTGCACCTTAGTAACAAGTAACACCATAGAATCCCCTACTTTCTCCAAGTGCATAATGATGCTTGCAAATGCCCCAACAATACCCCAATTCTTCATGTCGTACGTCTCCTATACACACCAAAAAACATTGCCAAAAGCATTGTTTAGTCACAAACATAGCCTCCTAAATGTGCTTGTAAAGGGCATAAGTCTTCGACTCTTTCTTGTGGGTTCATTCTTGTTCTCGTAACAAATTACAAATAAAAGGCTTACAACTGTATGCCTGCTGCTGTCCACATAGAATATTGCAGTACTCAGATTTCGTCCCCAATATTATGACATGCAACTTGAAATCATACATCAAAAACGTCATTTGCTTCAAATACACCAAACATAACTTAAAATGTGCATGCATATGTTATAAGCTGATACACATGTTAATAATGTTCCTAGTCTCATCCAGCCATCCCAGCTTTCAAACTAAGTCAATCAAGCATCCATATTGTTGTACTCCTACCAGCATTTGTAAAACTTATTATGAATGAATTGTTGCACCTTCTTGAACTTTTAAGCGTTTACAAACCAATAAAAATGCGACAGGCATATGCACTGTAGTATAACTAGACTAACCAATCTTAATTAAGCCAGGAAATGAAAATTACATGTCTTATTGTCCTTATTTCTACAAGATGTGCATGATGACATTGCAACTAACTCATAGAAGATATGCTCATAAACTAAGTATTTTAGTAAAGCTTGTGACAGCAGTAGTCTAAATGAAATAAAGGTAGATAAGGCAAAGATATTCTAGCATTTGCAAACCTGTATTGCAGAACTGGATTGCATAGAAGCAGTTTGATGCATTTGTGCTGGCAGACAAAAACTAAAGCTGACAAGAATTCGAAATTGGGCAGAGACACTTATCTTGCAAAAAGGAATCAAGTCTGATGCATTTGTGCTTGCAGGCAGTATGCATTGCAGGCCACAGGCCCAAAAATAGAGTAGGTCGCTACTGGAATGCGCAGCGGCAGCCCTAACGCTGCATGTTAGGGTTCTCAGACTCAGAAACCCTTAACCTAATCTTTGATCGAATGAAAATGTAGACTTACCATTTTGATTAAATGCTGGAGGCCCAATTTTGCCTTAAGAATATCTCTTAAGGTGCCTGACAATAGGCCGTCCACGAAGCGAGAACTGTTGCTAAACGGGGTGTCAGCTTCAACACGGGATCAGCAACAATTCAGGTGGCCCATCGCTATTTGTTTCATGTGAATCTCCCCATTGATAATGCGGGAGAGTACGTATTTGGATTGCATTTCAGCGTCCACGAAGACCAATTAATGAGTGGGACATATTATTAAGAAGAACTGAGGTGAACCACCAACCAATGAGTGGGACATGTATTAAGAAGAAGAGATGTGAGCCATGAGAAGGTTGAATGGGAAGGAAGGAAGGCTAGCCTTATTCGGCCCCCTTGCTGACGTGGCATCATATCCGACCATTGAATTCTTGAATTGAAGGGCCGGATTTGATGCCACGTCAGTTGGGGGGAGGCGTCCATATCCATAAGTTAATGGTCAATGGACCTTGAGCTAACATGGTTGACATGAGTTAATGCACAGGTCAAAAAGAGGGGAGCATGAGTACCCAACATTTCTATATGAAATGGATGGCACAATGAATGCCCAAGAGATCTACACACAGAGATGGCCTAGACGAAATGGACGTGTCAGGAATGAAAGTTCAAAGAGTAAAACCAAGGCACCCAGTCCAAAAGGAGGCATGGAAACGAAATGTAGTGCATGAGATGGACAAAATGACACCTGTACGACGGCCACCTACCGTGGCTGCCATTATTGGGGTGGCCACATAAGTAAAGAGGCCCAAAGCCCAGCCAGACGGATCACATTTTCAGCCCAAAGAGATGGTGAATGAGGAGGACGAGTTCATCTTGCGGATCTTCAGAACCCAAAAATCCATCCACGAGTGTTTCGTCCTCGACCTTGAGCGATTGCGGGAGCTGTACTCAGCCTGGACCGAAGCCCTCCCAGGTGTCCGGCCCTTCTACGCTGTCAAATGTAACAGTAACCCTTGGTTTCTTTCCGCCATAGCCGAGCTTGGCCTTGGCTTCGAATGCGCCAGTAAGTCCGAAATGGAAAAGGTCCTCTCCTTGGATGTTCACCCTTCTCGCATTATATTTGCTCACCCTAGAAAGGTCCCTTCCCATATTAAGTATGCTTCTAGTTGTGGTATCCATACTTCTACTTTTGATTCTATTAGTGAGATCTCTAAGGTTAAGGTTTGCTCTGGCTCCAATGCCCGCTTGCTTCTTCGCCTCTCCGTCCCCCAGACTGCCTCTGCCATTCCTCTCAATAGGAAGTTTGGTGCCTCCCTCTCCGACGTGGATGTCCTCCTCAGGTCCGCTCACTCCGCTGGCGTTCGCGTCGTCGGCGTTGCTTTCCACGTCGGCAGTGGTGCCACCCTCGCAAAGAACTACGCCGACGCTATCGCCCTCTCCCGTGCCGTATTCGACCGCGCTATTGCCCTTCGTTTACCCCCCCTACATGTCCTTGACATTGGTGGTGGTTTCTCTACCTCTAGTACCCTCACACTTCGCCATGCTGCTCGCATCATTCGCAATGCGCTCGCCATGCACTTTCCCTCTGGCGGCATTGAGGTCATTGCCGAGCCTGGACGCTATTTTGCCGAGTCTCCCTTTACCCTCTGCACCCCTATCTATGCTAAAAGAGTCACTGGGCACCTTCTCAAGGAATATTGGATAGCTGATGGCACATGGGGCAATCTCAACAAGAGAGATCCAAGTGTTACACATCCTCGGCCTTTTAGAATATGTTCTGAAAATGTTTTGCATGATAGTAAGTATCCCTCTACTGTCTTTGGTCCGACTTGCGACTCCGATGACCATGTGTTAGATGGGGCGATGCTTCCTGATCTGAATGAGGGAGATATACTTGTTTGGCCAAACATGGGTGCTTATACACAAGTCCTTGGGTGTAGCTTCAATGGTTACGAGACAACACCCACTCCAGTTGTCCTCGCTACTGGGAAAAATAAGGATGAGGTTGATTTAATCCACAAGGTTAAGAGTAAGATGGCCAAGATGGGCTATCAAACTTGGGAGTCATGATTGGAGCTCAAAGAGATTTCCATCGTAAATTCGTTTATCATGTTTGAAAGGGACACTTTTGTTGTAGTAATTTGATTGACAAAACCCGAAAAGGATATTTGACACTGTATATGGTTTTAAATTGTGCCTTTATTTGGCCAAATAAAAAGGGCATTTCATATTGCACATGTTCTAGTGTACTTTATCTTTGCATTGCACAACATTGGAGATGATACGAGATCCTCCAATTAGAGTATGGTCATAAAAAGGGCATTTCATATTGCCCATGTTCTAGTGTACTTTATGTTTCCATTGCGCAACATTGGAGATGATATGAGATCCTCCAATTAGAGTATGGTCAAATGTAGATGTCAACATGAAGAGAACGCAAAGGGTCATATGAATGTTTTTGACATGAAGGGCTTGGTGTCAACATGAATCCATTCCACCGGCCTCCTCTTCGGTTAAATGGGTTCATGTTCACATGAGTCCCTTCAGTTTTGACATATGACATTGCTTTTTGACATGAACATGTGACCCCAACATTTTATAAAGATTCATGTGGACATGATCCTCATGTGACCACACTTTGTATTGGTTCCAATTCTTCTATTTTAGTTCATAAATTTTCTGTACGTTTTCTTAATATTTTATCACAACATATAAGAGTCTTAAGCCTTTCTCGACATCCACTTCAAAAGAAAAAGAAAATGCCTATGATCAATCAATTGAAATTACAATTTAATTATATTCCGAAGAAAATGTCTTGATCAAAAAATACAAGGGGCAAACCCATGTATGTCAAAAGCGCAAACTACCTTTGGACGAAAGCATACAAGTTCCAGTTTCAACCAAAGATAATAAATTTGCATGCAAGCCAATATACTTACACGCAGCATACTTTCATGCATACAAAAGCTGTATGCAAAGGCCTTGCATGAAAAAAGTCCCAACCATATTAAATTGCAATTAACTTACACACGTTTGCAACTACTTGATATGCCATATTTGCAAGTGTTCCCATTATTGTAGGGGAGGGTGCCCTTCTTTCACCCACTTCCCTTCAATTGCCCACTTTTTGCCCCTTAATAGCCCACTTTTTACCCTTTTGATAGCCCACCTTTGCCCTTTAATAGCCCACCTTAAGCATTATTAAAAATTGAGCTAAATTCATGGTCTATTGATGGGCACTTGTGATCCAATAAAGGTCAATTGTGAGTATTTAGTGGTCTATTGAAGGGCTTTTGGGGGTCCTTTGAAGGGTATTTGGGGGTCTATTGTTGTCAAATTACCATACAACTTAAAGTCTTTTTAGCAGCCTTGTCGAAACGGCTCGTGCTTAGTATCAATTGAAAGCTCGATTTTGAAATTTCATAATGTTATTTCAAAAATAGGCCAAATGAACACATCATAATAAAGTTTTTTTGCTTAAGTGGCGGTTTTTGGGCACCCTCCCCTACGTTTAAAATGCTATAAAAAAAACCATGGTAAGTTCCAAGTAAATTCACAGTCCCAATGTACGTTGAGATGCTGTCACTGGCAACCTCGTTATAGATGTCCATGTATACGATTTCATAACTTAAAAATAAATGGGTTAGAAACATGTAGTGTGGATTTAATCAAAGGAATAATGTCAAAAGGGTACGGCATGTCAAAGGGTAGATCCCAAATGATTTTTGGAAATAGAAACCATGTGAAAAATGCAACACATTGTGCACCAAAAGTGAAATTTTTAGGTGAGCTCATGTTATGTGCCTCCACAAATTCTAATATCTTGAATGTTATCGACGGATCAATTACAATATGGACCTTAGACACATTTCTAGCTCCTCTTACCTAGCATCCAGAATCCATCATAATAAAATTCCACAAATAAGCCTTTTTGTACAATATGCCACATACCTTGGAATGAAAATGAATCACCATTACATATTTTTCAATGTTCTTGGTTACTGCCTTTTTGGAATTGGATATCGAGCATCACAGAATTATCTACAGGAACTTCTACACAAGACTTCATGATATTCCTGGAAGAAGAAAATGAATTCACTGCTACTATTAGAACTATTCCTTTATGGTGTATTTGGTTGCATAGGAATAGGGTGGCCATGCAACATCATAACCCCTGCTTAAATTGGTTAAAAGGACAGTTTTTGGCAAGATTAATAGAGACAGCATTAGCTCACAAAATGGAAAAAGGGCAGAAATATGACAAACAATGGGATAGGGTGGGGTCCTACAAGGGTTTATTCAATTTCTTTGAAGTCTTGCTGAAAATAGAATAGAATAGAATAGTTTTTTTAATGTCCACGAAGACCAATAGGTCATGGGACCCATACAATGGGCTAGTACAATCATTACTACTAGGATTAAAAAACCCCTGCCTCGAAAGGGTTTCAAGGGAAAAACCTTTGCAGTAATGATGATACTAGACAAGCGGAGATAATGACTACTGAGGGCTCAGTAATTGCTGACGTTTATCTAGAACCTCAAGTATGTATAATGCCAAGTCATGCACAGATGGTGCTCTGAGAAGTTGTGGAAGCGTGGAATGGAATGCTAAGGTCAAAAAATGATTCCGGACTATCTCAAAAGCAGGGCAACTCAGAAGAGTATGGCTTTCATCTTCAATAACCTGTAACTGGCAACAGGCACATAGTCTCGCTTCTCGCGGCAATTGCGGCCGCTCCCATCTACCTGTCTCAATCCTTAGCCTGTGGGACCCCGTGTGAATTGATGCAATAGCTACAATATTGTTCCTGGACAATGAAGGGAGTTCTCAGAATAGATTTGGACAGAGATGGACTTTGGCCTATCACAGTATCAATATAACTAATTATCTCTATTTCTGTGCAGCACAACTAAACAGGTTGATTATGCAGGGGTCGGGTCGAGTGTATGACATGGATGCTCAATTTAACAGATATGAAGTTGTTGACCGCCTTACTTCTCTGAAATGGCACATGGTTCGAGCAAAGGCAGTCAAGAGGATTCTGAAAACTGAGGCAGTGTGGGAACATAATACACTGAAACCTATCTTCAAAAAATTGTACGAGAAGGAACAAGGACAGAGGATTGCAATAGCAATGAGTTTACTGAACAACACCATGCACACAGTTCAGGAGCTGGATGATTGGTTGCAGATCTTTGGGAGACAGGTTATTGCTGAGTTCACCATTGATGATCTTATGCAGGCAGAGGTCGACATGGCTTAAAAGCCAACTATAGGACTCTTTATTTGCAACAGTCTAAAACAGTCTGATATTAAAACAGTTTAGTACTATCTTTTATTGGGTCTTCTATTTATAGTCTATATTAAGTTATATATTTTGCAAAACTCAAGGCGCATGCCTATGAGGTTTTTGTTTAACAGTAACTACATACTCCTATATTATAAAGGAGAGGTACTACTTTTTTATACTAGCTACTACTATATAGCTAGCCTAATGTATTTCATGATCTAATGAATACAAAAATCTGCCATTTCTTCAAAAAAAAAAATAAAAAAAAAATAAAAAAGTCTGTTAAATCCAAAGAAGATGATTTAAGACTAACATGTATCTTTACGTCTATAAGAAAGGAAAAGAAAAAAAAAAACTTACATACCCCCGTTGTTTGGATGCATATTCACACAAGGGGTGTCTCCCTAAGCTCGACATATCAGAAAATTTATCTCGTAAATAGAATGAATTCTCCATCTGCACGCACAAATATCCTTGCAGGAAACATATGCTAGAGTTGTTAAAACTATAAACATTATTCAGAATGTTAGCATTTTAAGAATATTTACTTGGGTTCATGCCTGCCAATATGCCATACCACATGTTATTCATGATGAACAATGTAACCCTTTCAACTTCTTCTGGATACACGCATGGTCCAAGATTGGGTAGTAAAGAATCGAACATTTTCTGCTTAGGGTAGTCAAGATCAATTGCTACATGCCGACTAGTCAAGTGAGCATCATCTATAATCCTGCACATGCACCAATACTCAGTACATATATGCACTAACCAAAAATTGTCCAAGCTATACTTTCTGTGCAAATGGCATTTCATGGATAACATCCTCTGTTTCATCCAATTGCCCTACTCGATTAAGAAGGTCTATAATGCAATGGTACATCTATATTGATGGCATTGTACCATGGTCTTTGTTGATTGAACCAAAGTAATGGCAACCTTCAGCAAGAAGACCTCCATGACCACAAAAAGTGAATATAGTAACAAAGGTGATCATGTTTGCTTTTACTGCTTTTGACTGCACTTGACGATATAACTGTAGTGTCATTGTGGCATTACCATGCTGGGCAAACATTGTCATCATAAAATTCGGGAGATCCTGTCCTAGAAGGACATCTTCTAAAAAGCTTTTTCTGCCTCTTGTAAACTTGCAAATCTCCCATACCCATTAATAGTAGCATTTTCCACAAACAAATCTTAAACGTATCCATAATCAACAATCTCATAGAGTATCTTGCAGCCTGTTGTTAGGACAGAAAGGTTTGCAGATACAGTTAAAATGGTTACTAGTATGACCCCATGTGGCTTGACAGTTCCTGTGCACATATGTTCATAGAGTTGAAAGGTCTCCTTGCTACATCCAAATTGTGCACAACTAACAATCAGTGTAGTCTATGAGACAACATTGTGGTAAGGCATCCTATTTAACAAATAATATAAAAGCCTCTAAATCTTCACACCGAACATACATTTTGATCAACCTTGTGATGGCCACAGTATCAGACTTAAATCCACTTCGAATAATATAACAGAATATGCACCAGGAATCGTGAACAAGGTAATTCTTTCAAGTGTTATGCCTTCAAGTCGCATGCCTTGAAAATGCAAAACATAGTCAATATTCTCATGCTGGATGGAGGCTGATATTATGATTGTGCATGTAAACAGACTGCATTGTTACATTTTTTTCAAACATTTCACAAGTTTTATTGAAGCTACCACAGTCTCGATACATTTTGACAATTATTGTTCCAAGAACAACATCTGACTCTGGGGCATTACCAATGATGATGTCATGAATAAATACATCTTCTTCAAGATTGCCAATAATGATTCTGTACCATAACCCTGTTGTGCATATGCAGATATCATAGCAGTCCATGAGATGACATCTCTATTCTCCATTCCATTAAACACATTACAGGCATCTACTAGGCAGTTTTGACAACAATATCATTTTCAAGATCATTGATATTAATCCAACCAGACTGAACATGGCTTCACTCAAAATTCCAACTCTAGAACATGCATTAATAATTGTAAGCACGATAATCCTATCAGATTGTAGAGACTTATTCTGCATCTTGTAAAGTTATCTAACGATCTTATGGTAATGTTCTTGCATGTTGCATACAAAAACCATTACTGTCTAGATAGCTTCATCTGTATTAACTATTTATGTAATTGTCGTGCTTCTCTCGACCTTTCTAATCCGCCTCCACTAGCATTAAGTTTGTTATCTACTATTTCCCCTTTAGAAGCATACAAATGCATCAAGTTAATAATTTGTTTGATAACTCGTACTTTGCTGATTTTGCTTTGCTAGAATAAATATTATATTCATAAACATCTCTAACAATCTATACCAACACAATCTCATTTGGTATGACGTTGGCTTCAATCTGAAAATGCAGTCACACATTTCAGGTACCTTCCTGCTATTTAATTACAATGTGGTAAACAGGCCAAAGTGCATTTCTTGCCATGAGGGGGCATATTACATATCAGCGGAATAAGACAAGGCCTATGAAGAGGTCCTTCATAAAGCAAGAATGCTTGTACAATGCACGAATTGTAAAATACCCCCTCAACATGCTTTTAATAACAAAGAACTTATGCTAAAAAAATGGTTCACCTTAAAAGGCCTTATGGTTCTTTCAAAGCAATTTATTAAGCATTGAGGTTGTACCTCCCATGTCCACGGGAATGATGTGAGTTGCATCTTTGATATTTTTCTGCAACAAAGTGATTTTGATGTTTTGTTGTAGCAATGTGCTTGCAGATGTGCTCAATGAGTGTTCCTACAATTTCCTTTTGCAGCTAAAGACTCAGGTGTATCCCTTCTTTGAATTGCATATATGCTTCATGTCCGTCTTCGATTTCCACAGTAATGTCAACAAGGACCCATCTATGATATGCAAAAATTGATTCAAGAAGGCATTATATAGACAAAGCTGTTAGGAGATTACCCTAGATGAAATCATTAACTTTACCCCTTAATTCTTTAGCGACATTTTGATGAGCGTCTTGAGCCAATCCATTCCTCTATCCCTGAGCTCAGCATATCAGAAAACTTATCTCGTAAATAGAATGAATCCTCCATCTACTTGCACAAATGTCTTTGCAGAAAACATATGCCAGAGTTGTTAAAACTATAAACATTATTCAGAATGGTAGCATTTTAAGAGCGTTTACTTGGGTTCATGCCTGCCAATATGCCATACTACAAGTCATTCATGAGGAACGATGCAGCCCTTTCAACTTCTTCTAGATACACGCCTGGTCCAAGACCCAGGGGATTCACATTTGTTGGGCATAAAAACATATGAATTGAACTATATGGGGTTTTTTAGACCACTTTACATCGGCATACTTACCATTAAAGGGTTTTTGGGTCTTTTTTTATTGGTGGTGTACAATAAAGCAGTCCAGGACATAGGGTGCTTAACGGGTGCTGATTGCCCTTCAAGCTACCCTTCATTGCCCTTCCCTTGCCCTTAATTGCCCTTCAAAAAATATTAGGATGTTCTTTAGTTATGTATAACATAATGAGCATATTAGTAATGTGAAGCCCCGATCACACATGTTATCTATGAAGGTGCTGATTTAGTGCTTGAATTTCGTTTTTTTGTACACCACCAGCAAAGAAACACCCTTTTTACCACTATTTGGGGTAAACTATATACTTTAGAGGTAAAATTAGCTTTCATAAGTCAATATACCAGGGGTTTTGGCCACCCTTGAATGCAGATGGCATATCCCCATTGGTATAAATGAATCTCCCGGGGTCCAAGATTGGGTGACAAAGGATGGAATATTTTCTAGTTAGGGTAGTCAAGATCAACTCCTATATGCCGACTAGTAAAAAACCAACTTGGTTAAATCCTGTCTGAATCAGAACTATTGCTCTAAGAGTGCCATATGTCTCCTAGCTAACAATCTAATTCACACCAAACCTGGCAATCTGGTATCATTCGAAGCAGTAGAAAGAAGAGCAACAACTGGGGTTGGGGAGTCAGAGTGGAAAAAAGGATCCATTGATTGTTACTACGGTAATAACAAACAAGGAATTTACTTGTTTCTCCAATCTCTTCTCCTCGACATTTCTTTGTGCCTAAATATAGCGCATATAATAGAAATGGAGGTTTATTATAGTGAATTGCAAATGTCAAATGTTCTTTTGTGGAAGTATCCAATTGTAAATTCTGTGCAAGTAACCTAATTATTTCCTTTAAATAGAGCAAAAAACACAAATTTGATGTATAAATGAAGCTATTAGACTTGGAAAGGATTTACTGAATATACCTGTGAACATGATCCAATGGTTAAGTTGTCTTGCAAGCCTCTCCTCAGTTCCGTGTATTAGGTGTGACTGAATATGCACCATACTATGAAAACTCTACAACATCTTCATCACACCTCACTCCTCAACGACACTTACAAGTCCAGGACAATTACAGACCTAGAACATTGGATGGCATAATAGAATATATGGCAACACTACATTACAATATAATTTCTGACGAAAACATCATTCAAAAGATCTATCGTTGTCACAGATATGGTAATAATGCTTTGTGTGTGACAATCATTTTACATAATACTGGCTAGTTATAGCAAAGACGTTTTTATAAAAAAAAATTACTAAAAATTCATCCCGTAATGAAACGAAAAAGTGGTTGCAATATTCTTTGAAGAGAAAAACACCCTCTAATGCTAATGCAGTTGAAAGCTTCTGAATATCAAGAAGGCATTGCTTATGAACCTTTCTTGCAACAAAGACTGATTCAGGCATATATGTAAGAACGCAGTTGTCTCCAAAGAACTTTGTTATGAAAAGCTCTGATGGTCATTACATCTAGTAAAGTTGCAGCTTGCTGACCCTAGGAATTCTTTGGTCCTCGGCGTTGTATTAGGTAGTGAAAATGACCGTCTCAACTTCTGGAGTTGCCATTACTCTGTCAACATTCACCCCAATTTCTAGACATTGATTGCCATCCTATTTTAGCTCCTTTATTCATAATAGCTCGAGAAAACACCGATTCTGGCAATGTTCTATAAGATTCACCCATCATAAACCTTACTTGAGACACTTGAGAACCCTGGCCAGTTCTAAGAGTCTTCCAAGCATATGGATTGAGATTCCACCCTCCATTACTTGCTGCCCTAAGAACCCCATGAAGAAATCTTGTGTTATAATCAAAATAAAAAAGAGGGAGCCACTCCTGATACTCCACACATTTTCGAAGCCGACGGAGAAGCAAAAGCACAGTGGTAGGTCGGATGGTCGATGGCAAAGGGGCCTCTACCTAACTCACATAACGCAGTGGGAGTTTCAATCTGAGCCCTCGAATGCAATGAGATTTTTAACTTGGAACGTTGAAATGGTACATTCACTGGCATCAAAAGGATATTCCATCACACCAACTCCCAAGGGTTTGCCCTTTGGGCAACCCAATATATGGATTTCACTACCATACAGTACCAAAATCATAGTCCATATGTTTCCAAAAATACCCTTCCTCAATATAAAACAAATTGTGCATTAGTGTAACCTTATCGCTAAGTGTAACCTTTTGTATTTTTTTTTAAGTTCAAACCATTGTTAAACCATTGAATTTTCACATATGAACATTGAATACACCAAAATGTGCAAATACATGCACATTTCAGTGGTTCGTTCAAGCCTGGGCAGCACATGCAGCCCAAAGCAGCCATCGCTGCTTGTAGAGGCAAAACAGAGCAGAGAAAGAGGCAAGCTACAGAGCAGAGATACCCAACGAATGTAGAAGAAAATTGGCCGGATCTGCTATCGGATATGATCAGAACTCTGAGGAAAGAACGAGGAGAGCAAGACTTTACAATTAAGTAGAAATATCATATTGAAAGAGGAGAAACAACAGGATAAAATGAATCAACAGACATAGGGAGATGATGGTGAGGTCTAGCAAAGTGGCTGCCCACAGCGGCGAAGGGCGAGGTTAAGGATGGTGCAGACGGACAAGGCATCGCTGCTAAGCAGCAGCAGGGCGCATGCATGAATCCGCCGTCATAAGGCCCAGAATGTATGCATGAATCCGTCTCTCTTGTGTACACTAGATAATGCAGCAGTAGACCCAGACGCAACAGATGCCCTGTTGCAACTCCACTTGCAATATCCGGCAACCCTACTGCAGCCAGGAGGTCGGATGCATGCCCAGGAGGTCGGATCCATGCCAGCTTTTCATTTGGTGAGATTCAGTGCCAGCATGGCGGATGACATGGCCTGCCTGGAGATAAAATGCATGTATCACGTTACAGAGAATGGCTATGGCGGAGGTGCAGCTTCTATCGTCATGGGCAAGCCCGTTTGCAATGCGAGCTAAGGTAGCTCTAGCACTCAAAGGCATCCAATATGAAAATCTTGAGCAGGATCTTAGAAACAAAAGCGACCTTTTGATCAAATATAATCCCGTCTACAAGAAAATCCCCGTCCTCGTCCATAATGGCAAGCCAGTCTGTGAGTCTTTGATCATTACTTCGTATATTGATGATGCTTGGCCAGAAAATGAGAACAGACCTGGGTTTTTTCCAAAAGATCCCCATGCTCGCGCCTGCACAAGGTTTTGGGCCGATTTCATTGATAAGAAGGTATTTTCAGTTCTGTTTCCATAATAATATGCATTTCTGTTATGATTCTATACCTTTAAAGTGGCAGTAGGATATGTTAGTCTGATGGGAAATGCATGTTAGGGTTCTCCTGGATATGTTAATAGAGGCTCCACTATTTTGTTATCTGTATAATCTTTTTTGAAACTGTAAGCTTTCAGATCAAAATTGGATATTGTTCAAAATAGTCTTTATTTTTATAAAGCATATGAGGGAGATGTTATAACAGCAATTTACTCTATTTTGCAGTTTGTGGACTCTGCATTTAAGACAATGAAGACTCAAGGAGAAGAGAAGGAAAAATGCATCCAAGATCTTGTTGAAGCTGCTAAAATTCTTGACCAACATTTGGGCCAGTCTGGTGAGAAACCCTTCTTCCATGGAAGCTCTTTAGGGTTTGCAGATATTGCTCTCTCCCCCTTCATCGTGTGGCTACCAGCCCTCCAGGAAGTGGGTGGCTTTGATTTCCCCAACGAGACTGAGTGCCCAAATCTTCACCGTTGGTTCTCTACTGGCCGCGAAAAACCCACTGTGAAAGAGACCTTGCCTGAAGTGGAAAAGCTTGTGGAAGTTGTCTACAGGTTGCAGAAGATGTGGTCACTTTCATCTTCCAAATGAGCCCGTCAAATTTTGATCCTCTCAATCTGATTTTTCAAGAGTATGAAACATACATCGTCTGGATTGCCAAACTTTGTTAGTTAATGAAGCACAACACAACGATGTAATCACATCCCTTAAGCTGGTTCACACCTTTGGCCTAAGTGTCTCATTCCTTTTTTGTGAAGCTTGGAGCAAAATTAGAGCGACAAAGAAATAGAGAGAAAGGAGAATAGAGGACAGAAGAAAAAGAAAGAGAAAGAGAAGGCAGTACATGATGGCCATGAGTGATTGACTTAAGGTCTGGCTCAATCTGACCCTAAGAAATCCAAAGATACTTCCACAAAAGCTTCATAGATCTCCCACTAAACTGGCATGTTGACTCAAACTTTAGAAAAGATCTTGGGCAGTGGTAAGCTTGTCTCCAGATGGAGTAATCCTTGGCATGGAACACTACAAATTCACATTAACCAAATTCTATCAATGCCAGGCATGGAACACTACAAATTCACATTAACCAAATTCTATCAACGCCAGGCATGTTTTTTTATGGTACAATAAGGGTTCGCACCCAGGATTAAGTTAAATTTTGTTTTTGTTAACTGAATTAACTTTCGCACTACTAGTAACATATAATTAAGAAACTTAGATAAGAATTTTTGAACCACAAAACACACAAACCACTGACTAGACTTTTATCTTTGCATTGTGTTTAGTTAAGTTAGCAAAATTAACTATTCACCAAAAGAGAAACATAACATAAAAATTTAAAGTCACCTTGTAGATGTCACTTTAAGGTCGTCTGTCATCTCACAATCCATTTACACTCAACCTACTATGCAGTCCCATACAACCTTAGCTGCTTCTATCCAAGTCTATCCAAGCTCAATCAAATTCTAAGCAATGGAAATTTCATTTATGAAAGTTAGCATTTCTTGTTCAGATCTCTGGTTTGTTCAGTGGCACAACATGTTGCATTGTGGATTTGTTCTTTCCCTCAAGATATGGGCTCAAGGTTAGCAGATGCAGTAGGAGAAGAGTTGTTTACTGTAGCATCCCACTGATGTACAAATGTCCCACTGATGCCTCATATTTTAGTTCCTACTGAGCCGAATTTCACTTATTATTGTCAACCCAGTTGCATCAAAGACGATCATTGTGGTTCATATCTCGAAGATGTTCAAAGTAGCCTCCTTAGACATGACTTAGTTAAGATGATGATAATTCCTTGAGCCATATGAGACATTGTAGAAACGATACACAAATGATGATGATGTGGAAGGTCTAGGACTACTTCCACAATAAAAAAAAGCTTCTAGTTCTAATAGGTCCAGGCAAAAGGTCAAATCTTTCTTTAGTAGTTGGCATCTCCAAAGAAGTTAAAGTTAGGTCACACTAAATATGTTCATATTGGATTTTCTAAAAGCCTACCCTAAATTTAATGGCATTTTCATCCAGGAATTTCAAGGATGATATTAATATTGTGGAGTAGCTAGCATTCTCTAATGATACACTAATGCTTTAGAAAAACCTTCTTTGTTTGATCATCTCTTCATTGAAGTTGGACTTGAATGATCCTTAATAAGAAAGGGTAATCCAAAAAAAAAGAAGACTTTTATGACGATCAACATTGATTTGGATGGCTGAGATGGAATGTCAATTCTATCAGTTGGAAGATAGACTGACTGCCGATTCTATCTAATAGAAAATGGAGGATTGTCACGTCTTAACCATTGTTTAAGAATCGCATCACAAGATCCCACCTTATATTTACAAGAAATTTATCGCGGCGGCCAAGGCCGCCGCGAACATTTCTTTTGTCCAACTTGATGCAAAGGAGGTTTTGTTTAAGTAAAAAAGGATACCAGTTCTAGACATGTGAAAAGTGAAGTTGGAGAAAAGTATATGGAAAAAACAGAACTCGTTTACCTGTAATGGTTGGACCAATTATCGTGTCGAAATGCCCCTTAAAATTTCATATTATAAAGGGTATATTTTATGTTCATGTTTAAAGGTGCATGGAAACTTTTCTTGAAATAATATAGTTTTACTATACACTACAAGAAATTTATCGCGGCGGCCAAGGCCGCCGCGAACATTTCTCTTTTTCAAAACTGTGCAGTTGGACCCCAATTAACGTCCAACATTCTCTTCTGCAATGGCCAAGTGATGCTGCCGCCGCGATAAATTTCTCTTTTTCAAAACTATGCAGTTGGACCCCAGTTAACGTCCAACATTCTCTTCTGCAATGGCCAAGTGATTCTAGATTGATGTGAAGCAACTTCGTAAGATCTTACATTCTAACTCTAATTTAGAAATTACAAAGTACAATATTTAGCTTAGCCTTTTAAAAAGTTGGTCAATACTTTTTGTTATTGAAGGTTCATCATTCACGGACATCAAACATCAAGTAGAATTATCAATTTCTGAGGCTGATCACTAGAATGATATTTTTGCGAATAATATAAATTACGAAATAAATCCAAAAGGAACTCCAATACAGCATCTCTCGACACAAAGGCTGGTGAGTTACCAAAGGCGCTCATCCACCATCCATAAAAATCATCTAGATTTAGATCAATAATGTAGTCTTTTTTTCATCGTACCATCTCGCAAATCAAAATATGATTGCAAATCAACTCAAACGTTAAGCTACAATTTCACACAACGATAGAATCCACATACGCATTACGCCAAGATTAAGGATGAAAGAAAAATGCTAGTTTCATATTAAACAATCCAAGCTTTAGCAATGTAACAAAATGGGAGAATATCTACCTTGCATGCAATTAGTGAAGCAGAAGAGAAGCTCACAATAGCTCTTCAAGTGCTCTCAATCGCGAGAGACAATAAGAAGGCCTTCTATTTATAAGATGGAGTTTTGTTGGATGATCGACGCACATGACTAATCTAGGGCTATATTTATGCCAAGTGCCTATATCACAACTCGCATGTAATCATTAATATCATTCGATATATACTTCATATCCATAATTATCCTAAAATGGATATCATTAAGATTCTATATATATTGGGATTGATATCTTCTAACAAATTTGCCAATGGCCGCAATAAATGCAAAGTGCACACATGTCGTGCTTTGATAATTCGCCGTATTAATGGCCGCAATAAATGCAAAGCATATTAATGGCCGCAATAAATGCAAAGGGTATTAATAGCCGAATAAATGCAAAGTGCACACATGTCGTGCTTTGATAATTCGCAATAAATGCAAAGCGTATTAATGACCGCAATAAATGCAAAGCGTATTAATGGCCGCAATAAATGCAAAAGGTATTAATGGCCACAATAAATGCAAAGTGCACACATGTCCTGATTTGATAATTCGCAATAAATTCAAAGCGTATTAATAGCCACAATAAATGCAAAGTGTATTAATGGCCGCAATAAATGCAAAGTGCACAAATCTGCCGCCATCGATGAATGCAACGTGTCATTCTATAATAATCCTCATATCTTAATAACATTGCCTTTGCTTACATTTTTGAGTTTTATTGCATATGCAACCATAGATCCTACAAATATTTGTTCAATATCTTAATAACATCGTACATCGTTTTGAATAACCAATTCAAGCCACCATTTGTTTGTGTCAAATAAAAACACATGCACATATCCTAGAGCTTATGATTCCTTGTCATAATGCAACAGCATTAAAATAAAGTGTCAGAGCATATCACACCATGGCTCCTAGGACACATATCACACCATGGCTCCTAGGACACATGCACATATTTGAATCAACATAGTCAGCTATTCTCATTAGTTTATTGCTCGCACTTATACCGCTCTTATTTTTGTTAGATGGCTACGGCCAAAGAGTTTCATTAGGCTTCACATTTCTCTAAAGAAAGCATACTTGCATACAGCCGCATTTTTCCACCAAACAATTAACAAGAAAATAGTTGTCACCCAGCAATACTGAAACTCAGTTCTGATAAACATGTGGCATGCAAATAATTTCTTGCAGCATTTTGCATCATTGCAGCACAGATCTGAAGGGTTGCTTCCCCTCTCCTAAACCTGATCAAGCAGATCCTCTTTTGGTGAACATTATCGCATTGCCTTCCTACAGTTCTCCGTGTCTAGAGCTTTATCACTAAATTGCAGAACAAATTTCCAATTAAATAACATTCTATGAGATGATTATACTCCATGAATAATTTGAGTTATCCAAGTGTTGTCAAATTCAGAGTTATCCAAGTGTTGTCAAATTTATTATCACCTATGCATGCAGTAGATAAAATGAAGTAAACATGCTCAGTATCTGAACAGCAATCATCTTCGACATTGCCTCATCAAGCCAAGGAGATGAGTTCACCACGGACCAGTGTAATGCCAATGTTAAGAAACCTTGGCAAGCCTCTTCTGATGCACACTCTTGAATTTGTGGATTGGCATGCATAAAATAGCTCTGAGAAAAACATGTAGCATTGAGGTTTCCAAATTTAGCGTATATGTATCTCGAATCATGACACTAAGGCTATGGATCACTTTCAACAAGAATTTCCAAATTGTTCGTCATTTTTTTTTAAATAGCAACAAAATTCAGTACCAAATTGGAATGCACTGATTAAACTGCAGGAAATTGGATAGCGTCCTAGACAACCCGTGTAAAAGATAAATTGCACTTCATCTTATCCAAATTGTTTATGGTACCCATGATCACTAAAAGTGGGAAACTGTAAGCCAGCTCCAATGTGAGACACTGCAGAGGGACAGAACCAACAGATAGCATCTGGTCCAAGAACCTGCAAATAACATGCAAATTGCCCATTAAAAAGAGACAGAAAGCCAATTCAAATGTAGCTTTCTTTAGAGCAACTTCACTTCGACAGGAAGCCCCTATACAACTTCACTTAATCAGGACGCCCCGGTATGAAATTGACCAGCAGTTCCAACAACCAAAAGAGTTTACTAAACAGGAAGTTCATACATAAACTCAGTATACTTTGACTCCAAATGAACCTATCAATCTTCATTAGGTTGTTGTCCCCTGCCAACTTGGTTTGATAAATAAAGATCTAAATAAACTTGCTACATCATAATTCCAGACTATGTGTGAGCACTTTTTAAAGGCATGTTCATTTATGTGTTCAATAGCATTGTAACCCGCAGTTGAAAGGCTAAATTGCTTTAGCTCTCACTTTGCTTTAAACAAAAACCCGATGGAACAACAACTTCGACCATTAACCAACTTGAGCCCCTGTGATGCGATATTATTACCCTAGTATAGAGAAGAACGCCATAAAACATGCAAATCTCTAAAGTGGATCTGGGCGAAGGATAACCAGTTTGGCAAAAGCGTAGAATCGTAGATACCTCAACTTGGGTTTAACATTTATTCTAAAAAATTCCAGAGCATGGAAGCATCTAAAAGCCCAGCATAAATCTAAATGGCGAAGAAATCACTAAAGTGACTCAGGGCGAAGTGCAGGCAAAGTAAGAAAAACTATTGTCAAGAAAAAAAATACAGGAAAACCACCTTGCATTCAAGCAAACATTGGAACGACCTACAAAGGCCAATCGAACACACCACGGTGGACATGGTCCTTAACCTTTTATGATGGACAACACAATTTAGGTGGTTACAATATTTAGATTTGTGGAAATAACATTTAGCATCTGAGAAAACAAATCTACCATTATGGCGCATCGATGCTAGAATTTGATGCGTAAGGTCACAAAATCTTTGTCTAACTATAACTTGGAGGCCATTGGCAATCACATGCACTTTATACTACTGAAATCGACCCTTTGTAGAATAATACCGCTTTTAGTCTCAGAGCAACAAACTCGTCTTGTTCACCGCCAAACCATTCCACTGTGCGAATCCTTCATGGCTCCTGCCAACGATGCACGAATACGTGTAAAAGAAAACAAATGCTTCATGTGCAATCTACCAGCATAATACGATACAACAAATTGACATCCAAATAATCTTCAACATCCCTAAACAATGGGAAGAACAGAGAATCGATCGATACATTTTCCTATTCCAACCCTGGCCTTTGAATGTGGGCGAGAATAATCCATAGCACGTAATCTCTTGCTGCCCCAAGAGGAAATCCAATTCCGTTCTTCATTGTAGATCGACATGGCTCGGATAGTAAATTTTAACCTAGCGAGCTAGCGGCGCCAAACAATACCTAGCTCCATCGATGCGGTCCGTGCGAATAGGCGGCCTAAGGAAGGAATAAGAACAAAAAAAAATACCTGACATTGCCATAAATGCACCATGCCCGCCATAAATGCCATGAAATCTGCTATAAATGCTACGCAGTCAACGTGTCATGCGATCATAATTTTGAAGGAACAAATTCCGTGCGAACAGAAATAGGATACTGAATTACATAGGAAGGATAACTATACACTTTGTATGAAAAACCATTGTTACATTTTATACATGTGGCGTGTAAATAAGCTATCCTTTAATTTTTTGCTAAAGGATAAAGCTTATAGGATTTCTGTTTAATCGTGTGCATGCATTTGGCTTCATGTGGTACTCTAAGGTGGGTTGCTAGTGTGATATCTAGGTGGGTCCGAATAGCATCTATTTAGAATGGTGCAGAAGGTGTCCAATGTTCAAGGGATTTGTGAAAATTTGAAACGGCCTGAAAGACACTCTACATCATTGATTTTGTAACATCTAAACTAAGCTATATCAAAACATCATATGTGGTTGCAACAAATTAACAAAGTCTAGAACAGTTCTCATTGCCATGAATTAGTGAAGAGAAAACGGAGTCAGTGGTGACAACACTAAATTATACCTCTAGCATATGTTGCACATGCATCTGGCTATGCTAACACAGATATTGGACCACCGCGAGTGAACAGTTCTTACAATTTATGTAGCCATATGCATATTAGACTTTTTGAAATAACCAAAATAACCCATTTTGCATAATTGCTGAATAAGTAAGGTATAAGGTATGATTGCTTAATAAGTCGGTAAACATAAATCACTATACATAAGCCAAATCCTTCTAGAACCATGTCCAGAATTACTCACACGTTTTACTATAACATCAGCAACAATTGATTGAAGACGCCATTTTCCCTGTGGTACCAGAACCCCTTTGCTTATTAATACCTTGGAAAAACATGCGCACAGGTTTGTCCATGGCAATAGCATGTTGCATCTGTCCACTAGATCATCGTTGAAAATGGGCGGCAAATCATACATGTATATGTATCGGCCTTTGCAGGTGCTGATATCGATGAATTTTCTGGCAAGGAATTTGCCTGTATCGATTGGAAAATGGTTGCCTGGTAGTGTTCCTGCTCATCTGATTCTTTTGCTGCTTCAGGATCTGTAGATTCGCCTGAACCCAATTTATCCTGTGCATCTAACAATCCATCGCCCAAATTTTCTTGGGCTGAAGATCGAAAAGTGCCCAACTCATCTTCCCTGGACCATCTTCCCTTCCCAATTGGACCATCTTCCCTTCCCAATTCGATCTGATTAGAATGAGAATGAGAATGATTTTTTATCGTCCACTGAGGCCAATCGCTATGGACCCATAAGGAGCGCAACAAACTTATTACTGTCCGGGTTAAAAAACCCCCACCCTGAAGGGTTTTCGAGGGAAAAACCGTGGCAGTAATAAGAATGTTGTCAAACTGTACAAGTATACATCAATGTATATATACATGTCAAGTGTGTGCCAGAGGACATAGCTGATCTCGCATGTCCATAACCTCCTGAAGATATGATCCCGGACGTGCCGGATCTTTGTGCTCAATGTCACATGTAACGGCTGGCCGGGCGACCAACTTCGGATATCGTGGTCCTAATTTGATCATATCTTTGGGCAACTTTGAAGGGTATGAGATTCATCCTCAATGACTCCCATTTGGCAAGCATTGGCAGAGCCTCGTCTGGCGTAGGCTCCATCCGCCCGCCTCACCAAGATGATGTGCCCTTGTGCGAATGGAGGCAATGAGTCTGCGCGCCTTTTCATGGGCAGGGTAGTGGGTATGCGGTAGCACCGCTGGGCCTCGTTCCAATGTGGGATTTATGTGGCGCTGGTAGTGTGCTGGTCTTGACCTGTTCAAGGGCATTGGCATCCCAAAGCTTGCTGAGGAAGCAAGCGTCAAGATAGTGCCTCAAGCTATGGCGATCTGCCTCTGTTTGCACATGTATACACCTGTGCTCCTGCACATTCCATCTAGCCAACCATTGAGCTCTCTTTTCCCTCCAGCAGGCCTTGAGGCGCTACGGCTCCATTGCCATGATATAAGCTAGTTTAGGGAGGCGAGCATCGTCCATATTGACCACCTTCTCGAAAATAGACAATGTGGCGATCAAAGGCCGCCCTCCTGAAGAGGCAAGAATCTCGTCTCTGCGCGGTAGAATTTGATATGGGACTTTGTGGACTTCACCCCTAGTGCTCGTTACTAAGAAGGCTTTACGGACCTGCTCCAAGTCATTCCAAGTAGCAAATGATACTCACGGGCCCCATACTTCCACCCCGTATAAAAGGACAGGCTCCACTAAGACCTTGAACAGGTGTGGCTGATGGGCCCAATCATACAACTCCGCTCTATGACTATTGTTTTGCATTGCATATAGTGCCTTCCACTGCCGTCACTCGTGGCCCGTATGGATGTGTCCCAAAGGTGCATAGTAGAAGGAAACTCCACTCCCAAATATTTGTATGTGGATGCAACTTCCACATTTTGGCCTCGATGGCGAAGGAGAGGGACCCTCGGTGACGTGAAGATGATATGAAAACCACCTTAGTCTTGGCCAGGTTGACGCGCATATCAGTCGCTTGGCAGAATGTGTCCAGGGCATGGAGATGTCGTTGCATGTCTGCTGGTGTGTAAGCTAGGAGGTCCAATCATCAGCATATATTAACTGTCTGATGATCTGATAGAGAAGGTGAGCTCCACCGCCCCCATTATCAGCAAGCCAGCTCTCCAATTGATCAATGTAAAGCCCAAACAATGTTGGGGAGAGAGGGCATCCCTGATCGAGATCGTTAATAACCGCTCATTTTTCTGAAGAACCCAATTCGGCTATTCATTCTGTGATTTCAATCCGGCCAGAAACCGAGAAGATTGACTGGGGACTAAATCTGGTTCGGAAAGGGAAATTCATGCTTCTCTTCTGACCTGCCATTTGAATTGGGTTGTTGAAATGGTTCACCTACCTCCCTCAAATCACCAGAATCTTTCTTGCTGGTGCAAAATATTCCTCCTTTTCAAGATCGATTTCCCGCCCACGAATGAACCATTTGGACAAAATCCCTTAATCCAATCCACAGTATCATCAAATTGGGCTTTAGGAATCAAGCAACCAGTACAACCCGCCTGCTCTGTATGACTAATGCTCGTCAGAAACACAGAGCCTTGATCCAGAGGGAGGATAATATCATAGCTGTTTGCTTTACCTTGGAATGCAACGTGTCAAAAAAATTATAATAGAAGTGTTGCGCACGAAAATAGCTAACGTGTCGTGATCATAGAATCATCCTATAATAATTATATATGTTATTAACATATATAAACCTCAAGGGCAAGATTCTTTCGGCATATTCGAAGCTGATGCTTGCCGCTAAAGTGGCCACGTATTTCCGGAAGGAAAAAATAGGGAGAGAAAAAAAAAGGCCATAGAAAATGAAATCGAAGAAATGGATTCAAGACAGCTCCGGCTGGCTATGGCTATGGCGACAGGCTCGGTCTGGCTATGGCGACAGGTTCCAACTTCTAAGCTGTCAAATGCCCGCCGCCAGGGCAAGTTTCTCCCAGAAACTCCCTGCTCTCGGAAGTTTCCTTCCAAAATGTTTTTTGCTTGCCCTATCTGCCGGAGCAGACGATCCCTTCTGAAGCAGGGCAAGGGTTTTCCTTTGTATTTTTGCCGACAACGGCAGTGGGTAAGCACCGCAATTTGTCGCCTTGCCTGAAGAGGCAGTGTTAAGCGTACCAGCTGCTTTATCTATGAAGAAACATGTGGTATTCTCAAGATTTTCTTGAGAATGTGATTCGTGATGCTGTCAGATATACAGAGCAGCGTAAAATTGTCACTGCCATTGACATTCTCTATTCTTTCAAGAAACAAGGCAGGACTTTATACTGCTTTGGAGGTTAGGGTTCTTCTGTGCATTCTGAAGCATCTGCAGTTTTATCACCGTCTGAAGCAGCTGCAGTTTATCACGGAATGAAGCAGCATCATGGAATGAGATGGCTTAGGAAGCTTCTTGAAGAGGATAAAGCAGAAGAGTTGTTTCCAGATGTTTTCACAGAATCCAGGTTAGGTCAAATTTTTGCTGTTGTTCTATCACCATAGCTATGCTTGGAAGCGAGAATATTTTTAATGATCTTGCATTACTTTTGTGCAGATATGGAATGGGTGTGGTTGTTTCAATGGTAGATGATAAGCAGCGCATTTGTTTCTTGATTCAATCTTTTTGTTAATTGCTCTATTATGTTAAAGCTCGATCAAGACCTGATTTGGGCATCGAGGATCTGCTCATGCAAAGGATCCTCCGGAACAGAGGAAAGTGGGAATATAGCATGCCAGCTTGCTGTGGAGCAGACGAGGTAATCAAATTGCTAAGTTGCATGCCCACTTATTGTGTGGCAGATCATTACATAGGGCAGTTGCCCAATTTGGACAAAGTTGTAGTTGTTGGTAGGTTGGCTATTCCTTTTTTTGAACTTTGATGCGTCAGATCGTCATTTTGTTTGTCTTTACTAAGTTATTGATCTGTTGAGGGTTGATCAGTTGAGGATCAATCTGTTGAGGGTCTTCTAAAAACTTTTTATACCAAAGGGCAAATGCTTTTGGGTGTCGTGTGAGGCTGTCACGGCGATCCACATGGTAAAGGCCACTCTGTTACCGGTAGCCAACTTTCCACATCCAATTATCAAGGAAGACCATGCAAGATATCCTCTAACATTTGAACCTTCTCTGCTGATTCAGACAAAATATGTTAATCAAATGTTAATGGAAGCACTAGCATTGTCAAAATATTACCTGATGGCACTACTTATTACACAAAGGTACTCTGTCAAATTCATACGCCACTGATCAATGGTTGAACTCACACCAGTTGGATCTCTGATACTAGTTAGAGACAAACAAAATTTCAAGGACAACAACATTTAAATGAATAAAAAAATTTCAAGTTACCATTTTCATGAACGACCAAAGTTGGATTAGAGTAACGTTGCCTAATATATTGGAGCAACATCTTGAAACCCCAAGGGACTCCAAACTGACCATCAACTTGTGGTCCAATAACGTGGCCACTCATGTTCCCTCCAGCTTCAATTCTGGCATCTTCAAAGTATCCTACCTGACGTATGTTAGATGGGTCTGGTTTATAGTTGGGAAGTGCCTTCCTTGCAAATGCTGAAGTGTAGTGGTTGATCCCCACGAAGTCTACAGAACCCTTAAGTGCTTTAGATTCCTCTAGACTGAACTTTGGAAGACGGTCTCCTACTATGTCACGCATTCTTACAGGATATTCGCCAAAAAATATTGGATCCATGAACCTACAAACTCGATTGGAATTCCACCTCCACTAGATCAAGATCTAATCAAATCGTTTATAATATGAATATGCAGTTTACCATCCAAGCTCAAAATCCAAGGCTATTTTGGCGCTTTCTTTGTCCTCCAATGACTTTGTAAGTGGCACAAACCATCTGCTATCTATTATAATCCCAATATAACCCTTTTGCTTCTCCTGAAAAGTTCTAGCTTTAGGACTGATCAAACAGAGTATGTATTTAAGTATGCTAACCTGATAATTCCTTTTAAATATTTGGACTGTTGCTATATGGCTGTAACTTTAGTTAACTTTGATGGGGCTTGATGGGTGTTTTACATATTAAGAGCATTTTCTTTGCTTGGCCTCCAGTGTTGGACGAAGATTGGAGATGCAGATCAAGGGTGTGAACACAAGACAATTGCTGAACTCTAAAAACTATCGCATGTCATGCAAAGAGATAGTTTCCCACGGAATTTTTTCAAGCACATATCTTAACAATCTATGAGGACATTTTTTTGAAGTGCATTTCTTTTTGAAAGCACAATCACTTGGGTAAGCACATTGTAATAGCTATTGGCATGTTCAACATTTGAGCATGTCATGAATAGTCTTGAACCCACAAGCATCTCATGAATTGTCTATATGTCTTGTAGATGTAGGTAAAGCCTGAAAACTTTTGTTTATTGTTAGCATATTGGAGCATAAACATATTTGTACATGTGGCAGATATATGGAGAAAATCTCTGCTAGCTGCTGCATACATCTACAGAGGTCAAGTGATTGTGTTTTTTGTCCTCACTCTTCAAGGCTTAGAGGCTTAGAAGGTTGCCTGACCACTTCAAGAAAAGTAAAAGAGACAATTGGTTAAATGAATGGAGATTAGCAGAAGAGATCACAGAAGGAGATTTGTAGGATCAAATGCTGTGGTTAAATTAAAATTCAAGCAAACAAATTCAATTTGCAAATATGAGGAGGAGGAGGATATTTGAAGCAAATATTACATAATAATAGTATTTGAAATCTAAAAACAATACTTGTTACATCAAAGGTAAATAAAATTCATTTATTTGTATTGATATACTTAAAAGGACAATAATGTTGTAGTTCAAGTTCTTGTAAATCTGCCTGCTACCTCTGTTGGAATTCTGCCTCAAATACTTCTTCCTCTGTCGTGGGTCTTTTGCCTTTCCCTACTCTTGCTCCTACTCCTTGGACCTCTAGTGATACAGTTGCTCATGTGTCACGTGCATGCTTTAGTGATTGGATAACACATGTTATGGCATCTGATGTGCGCTCTGCTCGAGTCATGACTGATGTGAATATTATGATGGAGAATAATAAGAAGGAGGTATCTGCATATTTAAAGGAGCTACAGGCTGTGGAGGATAAGATGGACATTCAACTTCCTTCAAAGAATGTCTTTTAAACTCATGAATGGTCTAACGCTTTCACCCAAGCAGGACTCCCTATTGTTGAGATTAATCATGATGCGCATTTATATTGTATTCAAAATCTTGATTCTCATGCTGTTGTATGTCACTTTACTGGTCAGTTTATCGATCTTAAAAGGATGGGGCTTTTGGTCGAAGCAATTTACAGAGATTGGGTTTATCCCAACATGAGTCTTTAAAGATCCTTGACAAGAAAAACAATTACTTTCTGATCATGTTTGGGTCTCCCATAGCGGTTGATAAGCTGGTGGGCGTGGGGTAGATCCTTTATGAGGACATTATCTTTCATATCAGGTGTACACTCCTGGCTTTCTGCCGAGCAAGACTAGTGCACTCCAGATGCCATGTTGGTTTGCCTTGAAAGACTTTCCTATTGAGTTGCAAGTTCTAAAACTCATGATGGCCATTGCTAGTGGCTTAGGACTTCATCTTGCTCATTTTATCATCAATGGTCCTTGTATTTGTATCTCTTTTCCAGCTGATGCATCACTTCCAAAATATGTTGTTGTCAAAAGTGGTCCACTGTTTTTCAAATATGGTTTGTCATTGCTTAAAGGACCTGAGCTTGCAAATATATTTCCTAATGTTGCGGCCTTCTCTAGTTTTCGTGTTAGAAGAATGCCTCCCTCTGGCCCCGCAACGTCTTCGACCCCTGGGCGGCTGTCTCCATCTCCCTCTGCTCCTTCTCCAGTCTGGATAACTTCCGATTCTAGTCATCCCATTCCTGCTCCTTTACCTCCCTCTCTTCCTTCTTCCTCTAAGTCCCTTGCCACTTTATCTGATGAGCACCAGAGGCTTGCAGTTATTGCTCGCAAATAGGAACAATTGGAAGTATCTTATGGTGGGTGGTCCATACCTCGTATGAAAAGAGTTGTCCGTCAGAGAAACAGCTTTAGCACTACAACCTCTTCTTAATGAGTATGTTCCCCCTGTGGTTCCAGCCACAACTACCATTGTTACAACACTTCCTATAACATCTAGATTGCCCTAGACTGATCAAGTAGAAGCATCGTGTGCTAATGGTCACTCCATAGATTTGGAACAGTAGCCACCAGACCCTTCTGCATTACGAAGCTAGTGTCTTGGAATTTTGGGGAGTGCTAGGTTGAATTCAGATTTTTATTGTTTACAAGAGCATAAGTGCAAAAAGGATGATGTGCAAAAGGTAGTTTTTGTAGTTGATAGGTAGTGTAACGTCCTAATCGCTACAACAGACTCGACAAAAGCAAGAGTCTTTACATCGTGGAGGCATGATAGTCAGGGTATCTAAAATGGAAGGCACAGCACATGGAAGGTGCTTGCAAAAGTAGAGCACGGCAATTGTGGTAGTACGAAGCCTCGTGCTTCTACCTTGGCCTCCGAAATTGTGTTCTCCATGTTTGTGAGAGAGAAGTGTGAATCCTTGCCTCACCGTAGTTGGAGAATCGAAGATGGCATCTGGGAGAACGTGAGGAAGTTGCCTGCAATGTTTACGAAAATGAGCATCCTAGAGGAGGTGAATGTAGAAGTTATGGCACTAACATGCAAGAAAGTCTCGTCAACGGGGTTTCATAGAACATGGGAACGGAGCTTTAGTGATGTCAGTATCGCAAAGAGGATTGCATTCTCTAAATGTGATACATGCACGGTCATCTGTTCCAAGTTGTTGAAGACAAAGGATGAGGCAGAAAGGAGGATATTGCATGAGCAGAGAAGAGTACACAGATTAGAGCAAGCCTCCTGTCGAACCCAGTACTGATCGTGGAGATTATACTCCCATAGGTATCAATATGTAAGAGCAAATGTGCGCCAACGACCAAAAAGGGGGCGCGTTGACCAGCGGCAAAGGGGCTGCCGGCCATGGCCGACAACAGTTTCTTGAGGATCGTCTCCTTTTCTTCTATGTTGGCAGAGCTCTAAGCACAGTTGCACGAATTTAGACAGAGCTTCAGTGTGGTGTGTGGAGTCAGTTTCATGCTTGTAAGTTCGGTGGGCTACTGGTGCCAAGCATACGTACAGTAGAAGCCTCCCGTCTCCTAAAGATATATAGCCCTACACATACCATTGTTCACAGTGCCATCTGTACAAAAGCTTCTTCTAGCTGGGATAGAAGATCACGGGCCTAATTGAAAGCCATCCTAAGAACACTACTTGCTTCATAATAAGCACGTGAAAAGTGGACATATTTAGGTAACCCACTCAAGACCTAGTATAGACACCAGTTTCATAACTACATCTTCCATATAGATAGCAATTCCCAGCAGACAAAGACTCATTAGTCACAAGATAAATAGAGCTTCGTGTGCACCCAAAGCCCTTCAGATCTTTAGCTAACATACCTTAGCAGAGAGGAAGGAAACTGGCTACATAGAGGTGCAAGGACGGACCTGATACTATGCAAAACCTCATATGGATCAGATCAAATGCCCCCAAACTTGTACCACCTGATAGCATGATAGCACGAGTAACCGAGTTCCAAAAGTTGCCTGAATATATTTCTCACACTCGACACATAAGCCTCTATATAGTCCCCATTGAGGAAGCACCACTAACATCACAATGGGTTCAGCAACAAGCACCCAAATCTGAATGACAGCCTGTCAACTTAATCATTTCATGAGCTTGCTCCAACTGCGCGAGGATGGAGCTCTCTACTCTGAATAAATCTTAAGCCCATCAGTACAGATCTAAATACATTACCAAGAGCCACATTGAGTGCGCTTTATAGTGAAAATGAGATCCCTGTAACTATATGGCTAGCAATAAAGTCCTATCTGGATATATTTGAAATCGATCTGCATAGAGAGCCAGAACTGCAAAACCTTGCAGTGAGTGCAAGGTCAGGCCACACTGATATGGCTTCCAGTAATCTGCTGCCGAATGTTGCAAGAATCCAAATATTCCAACTAAAACCTTGTCTATCACCAAGAGACTGAAAGATGGGTGAGGAAAACTTACCAAGCTTAAACACGAATAGAATAGATTGAAAAGGAGGCAGGGTCTGCCAGATTCATGGATGTTTCTCATTCAGATGGTACAAGCCTGCTGGAGTTAGATGCAGATGGACTACACTTGGCTCTTAATTCCAACACAGGTGTTTATGGTGGTAACTAGGTAGTATTCTTCTATCAGTCATCACTTGAACGGTTGCAACTTTCGGAGGGAGGAACTTCATGGGAATTTTAGCTCTGGGTGTAGTAGCAGAGTGGAGTCCTTTGCATAGTATTGTTGTCCATGACAATCTACAGAAGCAAGCTTTAAATTGATTATCTTAGGGCTAGTTTTTTTTTTGAGGTTAGTGGAGCATTATGGAGGTTTCATAAGTAGCTGATTGCAGAAAATTGAGGAATTATCTTCCATAGTACTTGGACATTGGGAAGAGATTGCAGCCATTGCTATGGTACTTTTTGGAATAGCAGTGGCCCCCATAGTACTAATGAGCAAGGAAGAGGTTGAGAGAGCTCCAATAAAGTACTGCATTAGCTGGTTGTGTATCCTACTATGTCCTTCACTAATTGGGTGAATAAGGGCCTTGTACCATTTATATATTAATAAAAAAATAAAAATCTTACCCTCAAAAAAAAAAAAAATGTTTGTATTATTCATGACAAGATGGACCACGCAAAGACAACGATTTCGAAATTGCAGCAATCAGTGAAGTATCTTTGGAGACTGGATAAACTAAAAATATCCTTGACAGGTGCTCTCACCCATGGCCATGGAAGGGGGAGGCAAGGTGATGCGTTCTAAAGTTTCATGGCAAGGTGATGGCACCATCACACATTTGCCATGATGATTTTAATCATGATGACGTGAAATTACGAGATGAAGTTTCTTTGAGGATGAAGATTGAGATTATAAAATGAAGGGAAAATTACTAAAATGCCCCTATATTTTATAAAAATTACCAAAATACCCTTAAAAATGGGGTGTTTGGCTAAAATGGTAATAACTTCTTTGTGACTGATTAAACATGAAAGTGGTCTTCACAAAACTTATAGATGACATTGAGGCCTGTCCAATGCAGTAGAATCATCTAAAAAGGAATTGAAATCTTCAAGTTATGGTGCATTCAATACGGGTTTTAAAAGACAACTCAAAAGAGCATAACTTGTGAATTTCAACTCCAATTTAGATGAATCTGATCTTTTTGGAAAGATCATATCATGATCTATCATGAAGACAATTTTTGCATTTGACGAGCTACAACAACTATATCACCATATTACCTGAAATGCCCTTCGTAGGGCATTTCCTAAAATGCCCTTCGTAGGGCATTTTAGTAATAGGGGCATTTTGGAGAATTTGCTGTGTATTGAGCTCATAGATTGCATTGTATATTGGTAGGTCCATGGAGTAGCATGCAAAGACCTCAGACATATTTTCAGTTTTTCGGCTCTATGTCCATGCTTGGGTTTGATTCCCAAGGAGATTCTGTCACATTTGTATAATCGTTTAGAGGCTCATAATGTGTTTCTATTTGAAAGTATATGTTGTTTCAAACTCATATTGTTGTACGATCATTGATGTAAAAATCATGCTCTTTCATATTATACATTATTTAGGCAAGACCATTATGTATTTAACATTTAAATCATAGGTTCCAAAGCGTATTTTCTATGCTGGGTATTCTTATTTTAGAGCAATCATATTGAGGACTGAGACTTGTTCTTATTTGGCATATTCCATATCCAAACTAAGATTTGATGATAAAGCAGGATTTGACGATACTCAGTCCAATTTGTGCTCCTTGCAATAGCGTAAGAAAAGAATCCCAAATTTGTCACGATACATGGCATTAGTCATCTTAGAGAACTATATCTTCGATTTCATGTTTCCCGTGTATACAGATATCAAATAAAGTTTGGCTATCATTCTTGTACATATATCCCTATCATAGTTGTCTTATCTATCTAATGAATGTAAATGCCATTTATTTACATCCTCAAATAGTCACTGCCAATAGTCGCTACCAGTAGTTCTTCTCCATATTATTTGATACAATGAACCAATGCCAGGTTGGTCAGTTATTAGTTCTTACTTATGTAATGTTAGCCATGGTTATGAAGAGGGAGCTTGTTGATGGCATGACATTTCTATTTCTATGTGTGATATAAGACCAGATTCGACTACATTGAATGTCATTTGCGGACAAGTAAAGCACGCCCGAATAACCTGCCCTATTTTCCTTCATTATACCAGTGAAGGAATTGATAGCCACATAGACAATGATATGGTAGGATACATGCAAAAAGAAAGGAAAACTAGAAATGGATGAGCTTTTTTGTGCCAATTTTAAATCCTACTCTATTGCTTGATATTGTTGATCTACATATAAAGTTAAGTGTTTTCATTTTTTATGTTCTACTCCTTGCTCCGTTAGCAAAGAAAGATGGATTTCAAAGGATCTTTACAGAGGCTTGAATACACGAATAGCTTAGAATTATCATAGACAAAGCCAGTAAGTGCAGATGAGGCTTCTGAAATGCAAAGAGAACAAGTGCAATGGATTAATCAAATGCACCAGGAAAGAATGATATATAAAGAAGAATCCTCATGGCCATTACATTGTTTATTTGTATGCCAATATTAATTGCAAAATCTTCATGCCAATATTAATTGCAAAATCTTCATCCTCAACTCCCATCACTCTTTCCAGTATTGGATGCAAATTTGTTCTTAATCAATTAAGCGTCTGCTGGAAGAGCATCATCACAAATTTGGTCTTATCACAGCTATATTTATGAAGAGCACTTTACTATGATCTTACAATGATGATATGTTCAAGAGAAGACCGAGAATATCTTAGTTATCTTACCACTATGTATGTGAGGATTTAGGGTTAGTCCTTACAAGGATACAAAATGGACGGACGGACGGACGGACGGACGGACAGACAGATAGACAGACGGACAGACAGACAGACATATCGATGGATGGATGGATGGATGGATAGTATTTCTATGTCATGCCAAAGTATGCTTTGCCATGGCTAAACGCTTCAAGAACTTAGCAACTCACAGGCTTTAAGTTTGAGAGGCTGAAATGTGGTTATTTTCATGGACAACTTAGTGCACAATCTCTAAACATGCATATGGAGACATGGGAACTGAAAAAATAGAGTTTGACTTTATCGGCCATCCCGAATGATCCTACACAATCTTACTACTGCAAAAATCGCACTTATTTCTAATTGCCACATTGGAAGGAGGATAGATTCAAACTCCATTTCATCAGTTCTTATTGCTTCATGTTTTCAACTCAACTTCTCGCCCACGTCTCAAATTCAAAAACTCTCGACCTCCAAAACGTAAATCCTTCAAGAACCTAGCAACTCACGTGATTTATGTTTCAGAGGTCATATCCTAGTCAGATTTGACTACGTACTTGCACCGTTTCATCACGTAGAAGGAGGGTGATGATACTAAAAGACATACCTTTAACCCCCTTCCCAGAAGTAGCCTGCCCCAACGAAGGCCCTAGCAATAAACGTCAACTGTCCCTCTCCAAAACTGTCGACAGTGGACTTATTATCATTGGCTCTACCAGTGAACTCAAAATGTCGACTTGACCCTAGGGACTGGACTTATTATCAAGTTCAAAGTATCACCCATAGTGAGATCTTCTATTCTTATACTGAGGTGTGCACATAATAAGCATGTATTTTTGGACTGAGATGCATACCCGTGAGCATTTGGAATACTCGATAACATTTGCTTGCAATATTTTAGAAAACTTTCTATTCTTAGACTGAGTTGGACTCTGCAATACTTATTTGCAACATTTTGGAAAACGTTCTATCTTTGAACTAAGGTAAATGTCCATGAGCATGCTTACCTATTCTAGAGTAAAGCACAATTTCATTATTTTCGGACAAAACTTGAATTTATGGACCATTTTTCAGATTCATGCTTCAATAACAGTTTTTATACACTAGCTAACATCCCCAGCGAGTGTTGGAAGCATTGGAATCTTGATAGCATTAGGGAGCTTCTTCCTACTTGACGGAGCCCAACCAAAGTCAATTGTCTCTAGTTCAATGCAGTCACTAGAAGTCATTGGCCTCCATCTTTTTTTCCAACGATTAACATAATTGGCTGGATACACTTGGTTCCTCACGAGGGCAGGCTCCCACCAAGTCATCTGGACCGGTCTCGAAATTCTCCTTCTTATCGTCCATTTGCGGCTCCTCAGTAGCGTATTCTACTCAGGTGGGATATAACACGTCATCAGGATGCGCCATAATGAACATACCCTTCTTCACGCTTTGAATGGATTGAATTCTGGTATGGGCTTGTCCTTCAACGGTCCCACGTAGGGAGGAGTGATGCTTGCAATTGGCCCCACTACTGCCACCATATCTGGTAGCTGAGCTCGTTTTGCCTGGTGCATGGCCAAAGTCCTCATAACTGCTTCCGTGCATGAGATCTTCCTTAGCTTCTGCAAAAGACCCATCCAATACTCAATCGTACCCGTGAACTGTGCGGAATAGTTGGCTGTTTCTGGGGTCCCCTTCTTGCTTGTCAAGATTGCAACCCAATGTAGTATATGCTTATGGATGCTGTTTAGTAACTAGCCAAGATCTTTTACTGATGTCTTCGGTGGCAGCAGCTTAGGGCTTCCAGTCGGCATCATAGACCTTCTATCTTCCCCTTTTTTCCACATTTTTATACCCCATATATGTAGCCAATCCAAGAAACACTGACGGGTTTTGTAGTGCATGACGGGCCACTTACCATTCATAGCGAATTTGAAAGTATAGGGGGATGGTGTCCAGTCAATCTGTCATCCCCATCGGGAATGTACCCTTCTATAAACCCCTTCCAATCTGGCACTCTATCAACAATATAGGGCACATGTGCATTCAGGTTGCATGTGTGGAACTCATATAGCAATTCAGGCATGGTCAGCACCTCAGCCTTCTTTAGAGTGGAGGAGAAGTTGCCAAATAGGGCATCGATGTCCTTGTGTGTATGGCCAGGCATTATGAAACTCAACTCTATCTCCTCGAACACACCAAGATATACTAGGCATGAAAGATAGGAGAATACATACCTATTCTTGTTTTGACCAGAAGCATTGTCTAATTGCAACATCAGTGTTCGGGGGAGCAGCTTCAACAAAGGTCCCTCAGGGATGTTGCTATTGGTGAGTGCCAACTTCAATGCAAGTGCCGCATTGCTGTGCAAGGATGTCACACAATCTGGAGCTGATGTTTTGGGCACTGTAAAATGGCCTCCTACATACTCAAGAACTATGATAGCGCCATCACCTCGCCATCACATAACATAACAAAAAAAAGAAAAAAAAAGAAAAAAAAAACACAAATTAGAACTTACACAAAAATAAAAACACAAAACTATAAGAGAGTTCATATCTCTGGATCAGTGATTCAAATGCCCATTCATCCATGATCACCAAAGGATGTCATAATGGCACATATTCCTATGCATAAGAGCCCTTGCCCTGCTAAGTGCGGCTCTGGTTATGGTAGCTTGGCCCACTGATTGCCATCGACGTCCAACATCCATTCAGGTCAGCCATAAATTGAGCAACAATTAATGTTGCTCACGGTGTCCAATATTTGTCATATAAATACAGATTCCACCACATCACTTGCAACTGTGTTTTCGTCATCATGGAACCCATCTGTAAGCAAAAAACATGAAAAATAAAGACCACAATAAGATCAATCTGCTTCTAAGAGCAAGCCAAGCATATTTGCAACAGAATCGAGTTGCATAAAAGCTTACGAGGAAGAGGAACTGACATGTTTCAAGACCAACAAAGTAACATCAAATAAGAATGGCTTCGTCGGATCCTCAGGCATGAACCACAAGCACCAAATACGCGAATCTGCTCCAAAGGGATAAGAGTATATCAGAATAGCAACTCCAAAAAGCATGCTCTGCCTGCCATGATCCGATCAAACCATACTAACTATTACTACAGAAAACCCCCAAAAAATTAGTTGCCCTATATTTCCAAAATAGTCACCATATCCAAAAAAACCAAACCATAAAAGCATATACACAATGCTCAAGGGCAAAAAAAAAAAAGGAAAAAGAAAAAAAGAAAAAACCAAAGTAGCAGTTTCAAGACAAATACGCCTTCCCACCTTAGGGAATCTGAGGACCTCAATTTTATTTTTAGTTATATAGCAAAGGATTGAAAGAATGAACACATGTAAAGTAAAAGCTTGATTGTTAGCATCACCCTCGTTTAGCTACATTAGTCAATATTACGTAACTAACAACTAATAACTGACCAACCTGATGCTAGTTTATTGTATCAAAATAATATGAAAAGGAACTACTGGCCATGATTGTCTATAGGAGTAGATAGGTGGCATTTACACTAGATAGATAGATAAGACAACTATGACAGGGAAATGTGTACAAGAGTGATAGCCAACGATATGTCATATATGTATCTACTATCTATCTATACAAGTTGAACATAAAATCGAAGATGTATTGCTCCAAGATGAATGATGCCATGTATTGGAACAAGGGAAATTTACTAAAATAACCCTAATTGTTGACTTATTTCCCAAAAAGCCCTTCGTATTTTTGAAATTCCCAAAATGCCTTTAGTTCTTAAGTATTTTCCCAAATAGCCCTTTGCAATTTAAAAATCACTAGAGATAAGCCTATCATTCCAATACTAGAAATTATCGAAGCCAACTAATTTAATGCTTTTACAAAAATCATATTGAAGAAAACGCTTTGTGGGCATCTTGTGGAGAAGCTGCTTCATACCCATCCAGGTTACTTATAAAGCTCATTTTGCTATTGATATGTTGGAGCTATTTATCCTCCAAATATTCAACTTCTTGAAAATAACGAAATGCTGCCTCTGCAACATGTCATCCTCCTGGCAGACCTAAAAGAAAGTGGGATAAGATAGAAGATAGGGATAGAAAGCATCACACGTTATGGTAATGTCGGACAAAATTAACGTAGTTGCAGAATTTCTGCAACTACATTCATAATGATTTTCTGAAATTTATTTTCCAAATTATTGTCTCTATAAGAAACACTTCCTTCGTAAAAAATGATCCTCTATGTAAATACGTGCTTTTTGGTGATTTTTTGGATACAATGGGCTATTTGAGAAAATACTTAAGAATTAAGGGCGTTTTGGGAATTTCAAAAATACAAAGGGCTTTTTGGGAATTAAGTGAACAATTAAGGTTATTAGGGATTATGATGATTCTCCCCTTCATGGGAAGCCACATTAACAAGTTGTTCCAAGTACGGTTAGGTGAGAAGGTTGCCTTATCCTCATCTCATAGGTGCACCTGACATGGCTGAGAGTAAAGTGGATGAGAGTTGTAGGAGAAATGAGGTGGTACTTTTTTTCTCAAGATATTGCAAGGACTACAAATTGGGCTATCAAGGAGTATAAATTGAGGTCATCCTAGTTGTACAGCAAAGGGTTGAAGGAATGCACAATTTCTAAAGTAAAAGCTTGAGTATTAGCATCATCTTCGTTTAGCTCCATGGAGATGTTCCAAAATTGTCATTCGTTTCTTTTGCTAGAATTTTGTTTGTTAAGGTCTAGACATAGCCAACAAAGGCAGTTGTCTTGCAGAGGAAGCTTTGGTGCTACGGTTGCAAAATTGTTGCGGTTAGGTTGCAACAAGATTTCTACACAAATATCCACAAATGTTAGGAACAATGCCGATTACCGTGCAATAGCTTCAGGTATCTCAAGTTCGTGATAAGTTCAGAATATGGAAAAGTAATCCGTTTGAACAGAAGGAAACCAAGTGCAAAAAGGCACTTCCATAGGAATCAATAATTTATTCCCTCTTCGATTTTTACTGGCAAGCTGAGCTTTTGTAATTTACTGTTGATCACTTTCGGAAAGCATGGTGGCTCAAGACATGTTTGCGGGTCCCCGCTTACGTTTTTTCACGATGCATTCTCTTAGAATAGCTCCTCCCTCTTTAACGAGGCCTCAGCTATGGCGATCCCGTGCCTCAACTCGGTTTTTGAGAGGATTCCAGTCTCAGCCTTTCCTCACGTTGTCCATGGAGAAGGTAATTCAGGTTTTGAATAGTTGTTAGTTCATTCATTCCGTATTTGAAAAATAAAGTTTATTCAACCTATGGCTGCAAAATGATACATGCATAGTTGTAAAGTTTTGCTTGTTAATAGGTCGGTCCAAATCTAACACATTTCTAGTGTTAATCCCTGCAGTGATTGAAATTCCTTCAGATGCGAGTATTTTAGACGCAGTTAAAGTTTTAGCAACAAATAATATATTAAGTGCACCAGTGCGTAACGTCAGTGCACCAAAAAATGCTAGCTGGATTGACAATTATCTTGGAATTGTGGAGTTCGCAGGCATTATTCTTTGGCTTCTAGAACAGGTAAGATACTCAACTTCTGGCTTGCTCGTCTATTACAATGCAGGGACTTTTTTCATCATTGAACATAGAGAATTTTCTGAAGGCTAGCTGGAAATGTTGAACAAGATTGTTACCTTCTTGCAGACAAGAAAATCTGTGGCAACAAGTGAGGCCTTAGATGAGGCAGGTTCTCTTACGTCTGATGACCTCAGGTTAAGAAGTTTTATAGAGGAACTAGCTACTTCAAATTCCTATTGCCGAGGTCAGGTTAGATTTTTAGCTCTTCTGCTACTTGATTTTAAGGAAAATGCACATGTATTGGACCTAAAGATATTGGGGGGAAACTCCCTTTTACATAAGAACATAGGTATCCGAATATATAGAAGAGGAGGTTAACTCTCCCCTCGAGATGATTATGGCATATAACCTTCGAGGCCGGCAGGCCGAGAGGGTTATCTACCATTATCATCAAGAGGGGAGGGTTGACCTCCTCAAACAGCTGCTGGAGGTGATTATCGCCATTCTAATCTCAGCCGTGGAACTGATAATCTGTGATGGTTATTGTAAAGGACCTCCACTTCCAAGATGCTGATCCAAGTGTGGAGGTTACTGCGATTTGATAATCAGCAGCTGTTTAAGGGTGTACGAACATATGCCAAACTCTAGTCCACGAGGAAGGACAGTACAGTACCTTCATTTGCGAATCACACAATTTTGCAGCTTTTATAGCATGAAGCTCATTAAGTACTAGATTTCCAACTTTAAGACTATGTAGGCAGGTCTAGGGCAGTAGTAGCTCATCTACTTTCACTATGCGTTCTAATTCAGAGGGCAGAAGACTGCTATTATTGCTAGGGCATTGTTCGAAATCTATGCTTTTGGCTTCTGGTATTCTGGGTTATCTATGAAATATAGAGCTACTTTGGTAGGAGTGAAGCCTCCTAAGGAACAGGCATGCAGGAATAATTTTTTGAGAGGTATGCAACAACCAACATGGCTGAACAATCATGTCATAAGTGTTTTGCAATGGTATTATTGCATATACTGCATGTCCATTTCTTGCAAAGACCTGTAGCCGAGAACCATAAAAAGAAACAATAATGTTATGAGTTAAATTCTCTTTGTATTGTAAAATGATCTGCTTTTTCCACCGAAAACAGAAAAGGCTTAAACGAACAGAGAACTGTGCTATCTAGGCCGTCATGCATTCTCGTATAATATTAAAATGAGGAATAGTAAACTTGTATATTTTGATGACATATAACAGCATATCAGGCTTAAATTTGAAAAAGAGGATTAATCTGAAAGAATTGTCCATAAAAACCAGTTTAGAGGTGAAGAAGAAAAGCGTGGGTTTTTGTCATCAAAGTTTATGTAAAGACAAGGCTAGAATATGACCATAAGGATCATGTTATGGCTCCCACTTTTTGATACTGTGATGATGAGTTTACAGGGATTTTGTAAAGGCCCAGGAATATAAGAAAAATCTAGCATAGAAAAGGCATAGCCCAAGATCGTCTTAAAGTGTATGCGACATGTATAACATAGTCCCTGAGGATATGAGTGTTACAGAGATTAAGCAAGGATTGATAGGGTTGCATAAGCAAACAAGGGGGAAAGAGTAAAGGATGTTGATATGATTGATAGAATTTGGTTCATTGTAAGAACATAGAATTGTTGAATAAGTGTATGTATTCAGCTATGCATGTGGCTATATGTCTATACATGCACTACTACAATGATTTGCTTTTAGGAAATGGTTGTTTTCTCATATAATTAACCTTTTGTAGGTGAAAGAGATTGCCGGATCCTTTCGGTGGGCGCCATTTCTTCCAGTCCAGAAATCTGATACTCTTTTAACAGTCCTCTTACTCCTCTCCAAGTACCAAATAAAGAGCATTCCTGTGGTGGAGGCAGGGAAGGGGGAAGTCCTGAATTTCATCACTCAGTCTGGTGTGATACATGTTCTTTCAAAATGCAGCGGTATGCAGTGGTTTGATGCTCTTGCGAACCTCTCTTTATCAGAAGTGGGTCTTCCATTGATGTCAGCAGATAAAGTAATAAAGGTACAAGACACTTTTTATTATCTAAGGTGTTTACTCATACGAGCACCTGAATCTTAACTTTTGATGTTTGTGTGAATATATGTACTTGAAAAATGCAGTAATATATGTCTTTGCTGACTATCCAAAGGCAGGTAGAGGATGATCGATTATTGCTGGATGCATTTGAATTGATGAAGGAACATCGTATTGGAGGAGTGCCTGTTGTTCATAGAGGTGAAAGTAAGCCCATTGCTAGCATAAGTGTCAGAGATGTCCGATTCTTGTTGACCATCCCCAATATCTACAATTGCAGGTAGAGGTCCCTCCCACACCCCTTCTCAAAATACACATTGTATAAAATGGATTGGTATCTACGGTCATAGGGCATAGCAGATTTTATACCCTTGTATAGTAGCTTTTACAACCTAAGTGTACAAAAAAGAGTACGTTACAATTACAAGTGCCCTTATTTAATTTACAAGAAGTTACTTGAGAAATAACACTTACTTTCAAGCAGTTACTCAGCCAGAATTGCTACACCTAGTGCGAGGCATAGAAAAGACTTTTATTGTGTAATTAACGCCTGGATTTCATGTTTTGATAGAGAGAGCCCCTTTACGTAGGAAAGAGTTTGGAAAAGGGAAGGAAAATTGCAGATATTTTTTAATGCTTTTTTAGTTCTATGCCTTGAATTTTGACAAAACAATACATATATACTGACCCATTTATGGTTCCTTATTTGAAGTGATTTCGAATTTTAGCCCTGAAGTTTAAAACGCTAGAAATATCAAATAGGTTGTGAATATACTAATGGTATGGCTGCAGTAGTGTCAGATCAATATTTGAATCTGGAAAGATTAAGCTGGCTTGAAATTAGGAAACTTAGCATCTTAGGATGATAAGAGGTTGAATTTGTCTTGATTACAAGTAATATAGGGGTGTGGAAGGATAATCTTTGGATATCGATTGGAATCAGAATTAGTCCCTTCAATAAAAATATATCGTTTTCTTCATTTATATAGCAAGTTGAAGGTTGAGGACTTTTTGGATGCAACAAAGGCTTATATGGAAGTAAACGATTTATGTTCGCAACACCTGAAGCATGTTGTAACTTGTGGTGCTGGTTCCAAGCTTAAAGACGTGATATTGAAACTTGATGAGTCAAGAATTCATCGAATATACATTGTTGATGAGAACAAGAACTTACAGGGGGTAGTCACCTTGAGAGACATCATATCAAAGTTTGTTACGGAACCTTTTGGTTATTTTGGTGATTTTTTATAGGAATGAAAAAAAGATTAAAAGGCATGTTATTGATACTTTGCTTAAGAAGATTTGTCTGCTATTAGGTTCTAGTTTCGTTTGTTCTACAAAAGGACGAATACTATATTGGTTAAGGCTAAGAATTTGTGTGAGTAATCTCAAAATTATTTTGATAGTCCTAAGGCCCCCACTTTTAGCTGGGCAGCAAATGATCAGATGGTGATAAAGGGTTGTATATTTTCTGAAAGTTGTGTGCGCTTCTTCAAGTTATACTAGTTTTTATTTTTTTTTCTATATCTGTAGAAATCGCTGCTTGGGGTAATTTGAAGATCTATGAGATGAATTAATAGTGATCTTTGTTGTAAGTTAAGAATATTAATCGTAAAAAACTAGCAGAACTGCAGGGTTTGGAAGAAGGCTAGATGGATTTGGGTTGAAATTTTAATTGTAGTAATTTGAATTTTAGTGGCATGCTAAGAGAATATGGATTAATATATGAATCTTACATTGGCCATCCCGAATTGGATCTTTGATAGAAAGAATCCGCCTCGGGACGGCGTTTTGGAAATGTAGGGCTCCCCCTTGTACGAAGAAGTGGGGATTACCACATGTTTTGTAGCAGTTACATTAGCAGCGTTTGTATAGCGTTTTGTTCGGCTGGAAGTCCGCCGTCGTGATTGGCGACACGGTCGACAGTTGTTTCCTGTCTTTTATTCGCAAGAGCATCACGTACAATAGCCCAGGTGTGAATGCCCTCCTGTCGACCATGATTGCATTGCCTTCTATCGTGGAGATCAGTACACAAGATATGCCCTCTAGCTCAAGCTTCAATCCAAGCTCAGGTCTTTGGCAGAGTCAATATATGCCCTTCTCAATTAAGCACATTTTTTACTCAGAAAAATAAAGCATATTTCAGTAATGCATTGCATGCCCTCTGAAGCTTAAATGCTTAACATTACAAATACGTGCACGTAGTGCAAAAACAAGTTGTGGTTCTCAAGCATGAGCATGCATAGACTTGACAAACGTTTATGTAGGCTCTATATAGCTGGAAGAATTTGATCTAGGGTTGCATTATAAGTAGCACGTAGCCAATATATACCTCACAAGACACAAGAAGTTTGAATAGGCTTAGAATTCACAAGATCTACTCTAAGATCTACTCTTAATAAGATATATCTAAATTGGAACATACCTGATTTATATCTCTGAAGAGAATGTTGCCAAAGTAAAAAGGTTGTGCTAATCATTTTCTGAATTCCAGAGTATAAGATGCTTGAATGACACAAAGGACGCAGAAAATATGAGAGACACATTTATGCTAGAATGGAAGCATGTATCTACTTCCTTAGTTGCCAAAGTAAGCACATTACATTATATACAGACGCAGAGGCAGGCCATTTACCTGGGACTTTTCACAGAATATGGACAACTGCCTAGCATGATTAGCGGCCTTCAACTCTTTTTAGCTGCAGTACCAAGCACAGTTTCCTCTAACAAGAGAACTGCCTGGCAGTTAACTCAACAACATAAGGTTCCCATACAAAACCGTGGAAGCATCTTATGTAAAAAGCAAGCCCAACCCCTAACATGCACTGCTAACACTGAATTCAATATGTGCAAGAGGTGGAAATGAGGCTTCTTTAAGCATAAGCATAGACATGGCAATTTACCTCAGGCCGTCCACAAAATATAGGCACCCGACCAACATCTTTCAGCTTTTGTTAGCTGAACTATGGAGCCCCCAGATGACAGAATAAAACAATTTGATAATGTAGTGACATCATTTATGGGCAATTTGTATGGATAGAAACGTACACATGTTATAAAAACTAAAGCAGACTGCAATAATGCCCGAGATAGTCTTCTTTAGACAGATCTAACTTGCTATTCAACAATTGTTTCATTTGCACATGCAAAGTATTATATGAGAACATAGATACTTACAGAGCACTCCAAATATGAGATTTTAGAAAGGCAGATCTGTGAGCACTCCCATTGAATACTATGGGACTGGTCAGATTAGTAGTAGTTGGACCAAGAACTTTCCTCGCAATAACAAAGCCATCATAGAGCACCTGAAGTTATTGTAAGAGATGTTTCATGAATACCAGCTTACGCAACTGGGCTAAATAAACTAATAGCTAGCTCCAAAAATGCTAGGGGATATACCAAATAAGGATATTTCCTTTTCCATTATTTGTACTTGACTCCGGCATACTCCATAAACATGGATGTCCATGACAAAGAAAAAAACAGTTGAAGGAAATTAGTGGCATATATCCTTATTGGGGATTATTGTTGAATTTGCCTAAGTGAAATATTGAAATACTAACATAAATCATGCAGGTAATTTGTTTCCATTTTGTTTTAAATTATTCCTTCAATGTGTGTGATTTACCTTATATAAGGAACCTTACTCATGCATTACAATTAATAATGCAAGAAAAAGACCCATAGTAAACTTCCTGAGTACATTTCTTTGAGCTCTTCTGCCTAGTACAAAAGCATATCTAATGGTCAACTTCAGTGGGCTAAGGTAAGCAGCCAACCAAAGCTTGACTAACAGAATTTGCGAAACTCCCGCATTCTTTCCAGAGCTGCTCAACACGATGAATTGGGACCAACACCACTCTTTGATAGACTACGAATAGCTGTCATACGTTGAGAATCTTCTTGTGGTGTAAAGGCTTGCAAGCATAACAATTGAGAGTCTTAAAATAAAACATGAGTATTATAGAAATAAAAAGTACATATTGGAGCCGATTTAAGCCTTCCTTTACCATTTTCTTAAACAGTGCACATGCTTCTTCTGTTACAGATACAGTTCCACCGAGAATCTCGGAGAGTTAAGGCCACTACTCCACTCTGCCACGTTTCCTAACCGTGCAACAGAATCTGTACTATAAGTACAGATTCAGAAGATGCAGAACATCACCAAGTGTCCGCCTTATTTCGTCAACAAGTTTCCTTCTTTGTTCTCTGTTTTCTATCACCTGAAGCTTAGCGCTCAGGCTCTGTTGTATTCTTCCTTGAGATTAATATATTGCTTCTGAGTTTTTCCTCACTCTTCATCAGGTTATGGGCCCACAATTCGCCTAAGATCCGTGCCTCTGATCCACTGTTTCTTTCCTCAAAGAACTCTGTTTCTCTAAATTCTTGTTTCTCCCATTGCTATGGATCCGTCCCTTTACTACGCCCCTTCTCAAGAATGGCCTACTTCCTAGGTTTGATGGTACAAATTATCAAATGTGGAAATGGCGCTTACAGATGATCCTAGAAGACAAGAATGTCCGGGATGCCGTCAACCCGAACACCATGCCGTCTTCTTCTCCTACTTCGCAAGCCATATTGAAATTGCTCTTGATGCTCCAGCTTGTTGATGCTCCAGCTTGATTCTTTCCATGAAAAAAGATCGCAAGGCTCGATTAATTCTCCGCACCAGCCTCACCGACACCCTCGCCGTTTGGTTAAAGGAGCAACCACAAATGAGATGCTTCAAATTCGAGAATCATTATGCCTCCAAGAATGCCGGAATCGCTTAGGCTTACGTAAAAAGCTTTATGATCTCTCTTTCCAAGGTGCCGACGCATCGCGCATATTTGCGGAATGAAGGAAATGATAGATGATCTTGATGCCACCGGTGGAACTGCCATTACGATGACGAAAAGGTTGCGTCTTTGCTAAACTCCCTTCCAAAATCCTTTGAAGGACTCGTCCATAAATCTTGAAGGCCGTTTGGCGACTATACCTTTGAAACCGCCATTGATCGGGGTCAAAGGAGAAGCTCTTCGCCAAGGCCAAGCCGGTCTATCAATCCTCAAGAAAGCTTGATTCGCCGACACTTTCGTCCCGCTCTTCTTCCCACTCCCACCTCGCGAAACCAAATTTCTTCTACAAATGCCCGACCTCGCCTTTGATCGCTCCTCCATCGTTTGCTTCCATGTCAACGACCAGGCCATCTTGCCCGGAATGCAACGCCCCAAATCCAATTCGCTCCTCTAATCGCCAGCCACGGACATCTTCAAAAGCGCCACCAACACAATACTCTTTGCCGTTGACACCCCTTCCCCGTTTTAAATGCGAGCAAAATAATATTGCCCTTGCCGATTCTCCCCTTCTTCACCTAAGGATGGACCTCCGGAGTATCTTTTTGCTGCCTCTGATACACATTTGCCTATGCCTTCTCATACTTGGTATCTAGACTCCGGGGCTACTAGTCATATGACTCCCCATCGTCATCTCCTTTCTACCTACAACCCCCTTTCGTGACTCGCTTCACATTATGGGGACAACAATCAAAGAAATTGGCATTGCCACCGGCACCATTCCTCTTGCTCTTTCATCCGCAAAATTGCTTCTCTCCATAATGTCCTCCACGCCCCTCGCTTACACAAGAATCTTCTCTCTGTTAGCAAATTCACTGATGATGGTTTTCATGTTTCTTTCACTGCAGATTCTTGCACTATTCAAGATACCCACCATACTCCAATTTTAAATGGATCTCGATCCGTAACCTCTATCTCATTCACAATCCTTCTTCTCCAATTGAGACCACCGCTTTGTTGCCGCTCCTCCAGATCGACATTCCCTTTGGCACCACGATATGGCCACATTAGCCCAGCCCGCTTAAAATTACTTCAATCCCGTGGCATCATCCCACCCAATTCCCTACCCGAACATCCCTCTCCATGCAATGCCTCAGAAGGAAAAAATAACTCGCTTCCTCCTTTCCTTCTTCTTCCACCATGCTCCACATCGCCTTGCTCTTATCCATGTTGACCTTTGTGGCCCCTTTTCGCACCCCTACTTTTGCGGTGCCAAATACTTGATGGTGCTTCGGATGACCATACACCTAAAATTGTTCATCTATCTTCTCCGACGCAAGAGTGATGCCTTCCACTCATTTATCCGGTTTTAGTACTTATGTTGAAAGAGCTACAGAGATACTATTCTTGCAGCTCAAGTGATGGTGGCGGGCGAATTTTGTTCAAATCTTTTCAAGCATATTATTCTTCAAGAGGTATTCGTCATGAAATCGCGTCTCTTATACTCCCCGAGCATAACGGGCGGCTTAACGTGTTAATCGATCTCTTGGAGATGACAAGAACTCTGTTGATAGCCATGCATGTGCCTCTTCGCTTTTGGGGTGAAGCGCTCCCATCGCAAAGATATATTCTCAACCTGGACTCCTCACAAAGAAGATTCAAAATCAGATTCTCAAGCAATCTGACTGGTATGCCAATTTCCACTTCCCATTTTCGAAGTTTTCGATGTCGTGCTTTTGCCCATATTCCTTCTAACCATCGTTCAAAATTAGACCCAAAAGCTACTTCTTGCATGTTTATTGGCTATTGCCTGGACCGTAAAGCCTACAGGCTCTTCAATTTGCAGCCTCATCGGCTTCAAATCAAGTTCATGTTAATTTGAATTTGAAGCTTGCCATTTCACTCCATTACCTTCGTGATCTTGTCCTTGTTGATCTTGAAGATCCTCTCCTCCTTGTTCCCTCTGTACCATTTCATTCACCCTCCACTTCTGATACACCTCCTTCTCCTCCATCTCCACCCCCTTCCATTTTGCCTCCTAGTTCCTCCACTCCCATCTCCCCTCCATCTTCCCGACCAAGACCAATTCGGCACCGGCGTCCCCCTGCATGGGCTACCGATTACTCCTTTGCCTCCAATGATTTGCCCATTGAACCCCTTTCTCACACTGATGCACTGCAGAGTCCTTTCAAACATGATTGGCTCCAAGCCATGGAGCTTGAATTAGCCTCGATTCATACTGGCTGGCACTTGGGAATTAGTTCCCCGCCCACAAAATCGGCCTGTTGTCTCCAAAGAAATGGGTTTTCAAATTAAAATTGAATGCGATGGTACAATTCAACGCTTCAAGGCTAGGCTTGTTGCTCGTGGCTTCACTCGATTCAAGGATTGGATTATGAAGAGACATATGCACCGTTGTCAAAATGGCCTCTCGTCAAGCAAAGATTCTTGCTTATGCCACTCACAATCGGTTCTTTTTATTCATCGATGGATTTCAATAATGCTTTTCTCAATGGCGACTGCGGAAGAAGTATTTTGGAGCAACCCCCGATTTATTTCATCTAAATTCCCCGATCACGCCCGTCTGCCGGTTGCACAAGGCTCTCTATGGCCTCCGCCAAGCTTCACGGGCATGGTATGAAAATTGGATTCTCGCTTTCTCCTCGCTTCAATTTCAACGCTCTGAGGCAGATCATAGTGTCTATTTCAAGACCTCTCCTCGTCCACTTATTCTTCTTTGCTACGTGGATGACCTTATTCTTGTTGCAGCATGTCAAAATGATTTAGCCGACCTCAAACATCAGCTCAAAACTCAGTTCCTCATGAAAGATCTTGGGCCTCTCCATTATTTCCTTGGCCTGGAGGCCCATTATGACCAATCCCAAGACATCCTCCATCTCACTCAACAAAAATACCTCTCTGATATTCTCCGTTCTTATGACTTATCTTCCTGCAATCCAGTTTCCACCCCTCTCGAATTTGGCCTCTCATTCCTCCCTACCGATCGTCCCTGCACTACTGCCAATCAATACTTCCTTTCCCACTATCGACATATCATTGGCAAGATAAACTTCGCTGCCACGTCCACCCGACCTGACTTGGCTTTCCCTGTTTGCAAACTCTCCCAATTTGTCCAAGATCCAAGAAATTCTCATTGTGCTGCTCTCAAACGCGTCCTTCGTTACATTGCTGGAACACTCACTCAGGGACTTACTTTTACTTCAAAAGGTAATCCAGATCTCATTGGCTTTTCTGACGCAGACTGGGCTGGGGATCATCATGATCGAAAATCCACGTCTGGCTTCATATTTCTTCTTGCAAATGGTGCAGTCAGCTGGAGTAGTTCCAAACAGAAATGTGTCGCCCTCTCTAGTACTGAAGCTGAATACGTCTCCATCTCCCATGCATCCCGTGAAGCAATCTGGCTCCATCGCCTTTGTTCAGAACTTGGCATCCCCATCTCTTCTCCTGTCTCCCTCCATGTTGACAACCAAGGGGCCATTGCTATCTCTCACAATCCCGTCATGCACAAACGCATGAAGCATATTGACATCCAGTACCACTTCATTCGAGATCTGATTGAGCAAGGCTTCCTCACCCTCTCTTATTGTTCCACTGATCAAATGCCTGCCGACATGATGACCAAAGCCCTTGCCAAACCAAAACTTGAATACTGCAAACGCAGGATTCTCCTCGATTCTACGCTGTCACTAAGGGGGGGTGTTACAGATACAGTTCCACCGAGAATCTCGGAGAGTTAAGGCCACTACTCCACTCTGCCACGTTTCCTAACCGTGCAACAGAATCTGTACTATAAGTACAGATTCAGAAGATGCAGAACATCACCAAGTGTCCGCCTTATTTCGTCAACAAGTTTCCTTCTTTGTTCTCTGTTTTCTATCACCTGAAGCTTAGCGCTCAGGCTCTGTTGTATTCTTCCTTGAGATTAATATATTGCTTCTGAGTTTTTCCTCACTCTTCATCATCTTCTACATGCCCAGTCTTACACATGCAATCAAGACAAGACTTGTTTAAAAAGACTTGAAGCTTCTACGTGTTCCAGGTTTGCCTACACCATTGAGGAGCATACTACAGCTGACAGCATTTGGCTTGCAAACTTTCTGGAGCATTGATTCAAAAGTGCGCATGCTTCATCCCATTCCCATGCCTTACAAAGGCCACAAAAGAGTGCATTATATGAAATAATATCAGGGTCACATCCCCGAAGTGGCATTGCCTCGAAGAGAGAACGAGCTCGTTTCAGGTCTCACATTTTACAATACCCAACAAGAAATGTGTTGAAGTTTGTTGTAAGAGACAACATCAGAAGTGTTGCCTCTTCGTTACATTTCATCAAAAAGCATAAGGGCCCGTTCCAAATGCTATGACTTACAAACAAAGGCCATCAAGGAGGATGCTATATGAGACCACATCAGGCAGATAAACAGAAGCTTGGGCAAGCCAGTTGTGCATTGTTGGTCCCTGCAGCTTAATAACTGTTTTGCATTTAAAGAAGAGTTTCTATCTATGATTTCAAACCAGATTTCTTGTTTAAGATTTGCAGCATGTGGGGAGGACTTGTGAATGAGAACTCACCTGCTGATGTGGGTCTGTTAAGGACAATTTGTCACCAGAAGTCTGGCAGATTAGTGGTGTCAGAGTATCCAAGTAACATTAAAATCCTGTGCAATCTTGCTCGGTCCTATGAAGACTGGCAGTACATGGCATTGGATTGCTTTGTATGGTTGGTGCAAGATCCAAACACTAGAAATAAGGTTAATGCCATAGCCTTTGAAAAAGAAGTTTGTTTTTCTTCGGCTCCTTTTGATTAAATTTTACCTTTGTCTTTGATCAGGTCTTTGACAAAGTTATTGCAACTCTTTTGAATCTATCAGAACTCCCAGGGTTTGGTAAGAAGATAGGAGATCTTCTAGTACATACATACCTACAAGACTCTGCATCTCTTTCACGAAACTCAAAGTTGCTTTATGAAATAAGTGCCTTCCAGAAAAGGAGAAAGTGGGAATCAAATTAAGCTACAGAAAAGATCTACAAATTAAGCTAGCAGTTTCTTTTGTTGTCAAACTTGAAGGAAATGCAAAATTTCCTGCAGGAGATGTTGTTGGCGCATGTTAGATATACAAAAGCATTGGAGTTGTGTTCAATCAAAGTAAAAAGGAAAGGGTGGCTTTATATAACTATAGAGCACAATGTCATCTTCGTTTATGGAATCCCAATGCTACAATTAGTGACACAACATGAAATCTATGCCTCCACAAACCTATCAACAGGCATGCCAAGAGTTTATGGAGATTGGTTATGCTAAGGAGAGCCCACTTGATGCTATCATGTTCATCAATGAATGTTCCCAGGCTTCTGAGACTCACCGTATAACTTAAGAAAAACAAAATTACTAAGTCTATGGAACCTGGTTGGCAACCTGATTGTTCTCTGAAGCAGTTGCAAAACATAGAGGCATCCAGTCAATTGTGATGAAGATAATTTTATGGTTGTTGGTGCTTTTGTTTAGGCAATGTTGCAGGAACAATTTGGTGCCAAATTCTGTACATTTGTTGGCACTAAGGAATGTTTGTGCAGAGACAAGGTACCCTGATCGATGTGTGTCTCAGTTCCACCAATTGGGTTTTGGTGAGACTTTTGGCATTTCTGGGACATCAAGTGCATGCCAGATCATGATGAAGTCTTCCCAGTACAACTAGATCTTTCAGGGAGCGTAGAGGCAGCTTCTCTTTCTGTGATGTGAGTTTTATTGTGATTATTTCTAAGCTATAATAAATAATAAGGGGATGACGTGGCATAAGGGATGATGTGGCAATGAACTAATGGAAGGAAGTTAGAATTAAAAAAAAAGGGCTGAGAACGTGAGAAAGAAGAGGAAGGCAGAGATCTAGGAGTGATAAGAAGAGTGATAAGAAGAGAGAGAGAGAAATAGTGATTTGAAGAAGCGATTTTGGAGGTAAGATTAAGCCTGATGTTTGTTTTAAAAAAAAGGGATTCGTCTTAAGAGCAGGAGTAACTATGGGCTGGGGTATCAGAGAAAACAAATGTTGTCTGGTAGATTTCGATTCTTCATTCTGTTGAAAAACCATGAATAGATGGATTCTTCGGGCCTACTTACTCCAATTCCGGATCTGGTAGAATCCTCTGGAACTGTTTCACGGTGTAGGGCAAGCCATTCGGTTGCTGTCTGCGCTGAACAGGACCAAAGGAAGTGGAAACACAAAGAAACAGTGTTAATAAAGCAATAAGTTAGATCTAAGAGTAAATAGCTACTAGATCGGCCAGGACTTCCGGCTTTGCAAGAACCCTAACTAGTCTATTGTCAAACCTTCAGAATCATGCTTCTCATCTGTAAATAACAGATTAGACTACAAAACTGACAAAACAGAAATAGATTGGCCTTCTCTGGACTCGTTTTCTCTGGCTACAAATAATACAGAAAAAAAGTAAATAGATGTGATATCACTAGATCGGCTGCAAGATCGGCTGCAACTAGCACAGATTCGACCATAAACATCTGATTCAAACCCTTTTATGCCAATCCGGCAGACGTCGTCCACCCGTTATCCTCTTATGTTTTTTATTTTAAAACATATGATTCCTATTTAAAAGGTTTTTTCAGAAAATAAGTAACAAATCTTATTATGAAGCATTAGCATATTGGAGAGGATGCTTGCTCATGAACTAGAGTTTAAGAGTTCAAACTCGTGTTGAGACAAGGTTCAAATTATCCTTTTTGCATGTTACAATTAATAATTTGTGAACATATTTTTATTTGTATACAAAGTTATAATATTAAGGAACGCTTATTTGCAAAGCTAATGTTGATGGTTTAAATTCGTTCATGGACGTGCTTTGAATTATCCTTTTGCACGTCATTCTAGTTGATGTTGCAAGATCCCATTAAGTTATTTTTAGTTATTAGTTTAGGATTCTAGCCCATTATGACCTTTCGTAATATCGATTTCAATCTTAGTTTTGACTATGTACGTATTGCGTTGCTATTAGATATTTTTTGACAGGATGTTATCATGTTGCTAGCCTAGATTGCACCTTGGTCTGCCCACAACTCTCCGGGGAGAATAAGCAGAAACTGAGGCCACGAGTGTTAAGCACTCAACACTAGCGAGTGAGCACTGACGAAGCTCGCTTGTGCGGATTCGACGCTGGTCACGTCGAGTTGCTTCTAGGTGAAGGTTATTCTCTGAGCTAGAGACCCGTAGCTTAGGGTGATCGCAACATATTACTTGGGGTTTGGGGATGACTTGTAGGTTCTACACCCGTGGGATCTTAAGCGTCGTGTGGAGTAACTCAGTAACGATAGGTGTCGGACGAAGGACCGTCACATCTTCTCAATATTGGCATAGATTGTCTTTCTTGTTCCTCAATGCCTATCCTGGCTGTGTATACCATTGCATCTAATGTTGTTCTACGATGAGCTGCTAGATGGATTGGAATTTCTAAGAGGTGCCTGTTGCTTAAGCACCTAACAGGTTATGATATTTTAAGATTGAGCCATATCTTCATAACATCTAAATCATCCTTGCAAGAGACCTGCCTGTAGAGCCAGAGATTGAGTTGGATATTAGACTGGAAACCTTTACTGAAGGATTATCCACTAATGAGGTTTTCCGGGAGTAGAAAGCAGGGAAATAAGAGATCCTTAATAGATATGAATTGACTGATAAAGTAAACAGCATGAAGTAACTAGCAACTTTTGTATACATCTGATCAAGTTCCACTGTTATATGACATTACTTATTTGACGAGCTATTCATTACCGAGCTATAAAATGGTCATTAAAAAAACAAGTTGCTAACGCAATGGAGGATTGCCCTCTAAACCGAAATGAAATAGAAGACAAGATAAATTAATTAAGTAATATGTGGACAAGAAATAAAAAGGAGGATTTATTGTAGGCATCAATCCTGAGAGGGCCAATTATATAAATAGTACACATCTATAGTAAATTTGCAAATATAAGTAAATGGTCATTGGTTGTCCTCTCTGTAACTACTATATTGTCTAAAATGATATAGAATGGAGTAAGCCAGCTTGGTGCAAAAGAAAAACATACATCTATAAGCAAGTGTTATGTAGAAGATGAAATAGATATTGCAAGCAAGTTCTTAAGGGTTGAGATGTCCATTGAAGAATGCATGGACTGATTAAGTAAAATGTAGTAGGGAAATATGTAGATTGTGTAACAATCAATCTTATGAAATTGCGAAATCGTTGGTAAAGATCATGAAGGTTGGTGTGAAATGATCTAGGCTTAGATATCTCAGAAATATGTAGGTCTGAATAGGGAAAATATGAACCGCATATTTGTTATTATTCTTAGAATGAGCAACATTTATGTTGGAATGAGAAATGATGCAGTTTAAATCAGGAAATTAGTGTGAGTGATAAAATTGCGAGGGAATTTTGAACTTTCATTTTGGTTGGTATTACTTGGAACCTGACTTCCTTAGATTTGAAAAATATTTGCAAAGAATTGTAAAAGCACATAGCTACGCATCAGCAAGACTGAAGGCTCATGTCCAGAACATGACCATTTTTTCTATAGAACTGCACTTGTAAACATGTATGTCTGGTTTTTGTACAAGGACAGAAGATGGGAAAGAATTGGTGAGTCTATGAAGAAAACAGTTGTTACAACCACTAGAAGCGTGTCTGTCGTCTGCCAAATGAAGGTAAAAAATTGCAAAACACTGCTAAACAAGCATTTTACCTTGGCAAAGTGCTAGCTTGAAGGAAAAGCTAGGCAAATATGGAAATAGAGCAAAAGTAGTGCAAGAGATGTGCTACATGAAAGAATACCCAACATGGGAAGAAACATGGCAGAATTGTCGTGAAGGAACATGGCAACCGGGTTGTCATGAGAAGAACCCCATAGACGAAAAATAACTATGGAGGAAAGATGGAAGTGACGACAATAAAAACCTTGGAATAAAGAGGTCGAGTCACGAGAGAGATAAGGGAAACACCCTTAGAAGAACCAGAGAAGCCAGAGAGCCTATGGGAGAAAGAAAAAAGAAATACAAAAGAAAGAAATGATGAAGTCAAAAAATATGGGGAAGATCAACCATGGCCCTATGGGAAGTATTGCAAGCACAGTCATGAAAAAGCAAAGAAAAGAACCATGGATAATATTATTGCAAAATAAACTCAAGAAAACCATGCACAATTGAAGAAGAGAATTGTGGACATGGAATTTTTGTGACAAAAGGGGAAAATATTTGTGCTAGAGTTGTGAACGAGCGGACTCCTGGCAGGACAGATGGGCGAAAAGCCATGGCTTTTCCGGATAATGAAGACCTTTGTTCTAAGACAGGTTGATCAAAAGCAGCCCAATAAATCAGCCGGTTCACAAAGCATCAAGCCGGACTGGGAGCCAAATCAGATATGGCTAGGGAAAAGCTGCTCTATAAGACCTCCAGTGTTTGATTCTGAAGAAACTAGGACGGTATTAAAGGCGATTGAGAGATCCGGGGTCGCCAAAGGCTGGGTCGGTAAAATAGGGAAGGAAAGAATTAGAAGCGGCGAGATTGAAGGATTAAAGCCTTGTCTTGGCGATTTGATTCGAAGCAGAAACCGATCACTGTTATAAGCGAAGCGAGAGAAAAGAAGGAGGAATTTACAGAGGAGAAAAGATACAGGGGAATCGGAAAGCCAATAAGGTTACTCATTTGCAACCATGGGAAAATTACATAAGCCTTGCTTTGGAACAGTAGTATATGAAGGACAGATGAGCATGAGCAACAAGAGACAAGGATGGTTCATTCTTTGAAGCCTTGCTCTGGCCGGGAAAAAGCGAGGCCCAATGAATGGAGGGAATTTACAAAGCGTACGACAATCTTTGACACAACCAAGCGTCATCATCTATTCGGATATTATAGCTCCTACCCTCATCGATGGCGTCCTGCGACCAAAGCGATCATGGCACGAGTTTGGACCAAAAGAAACATGGGAAGGCGGTTCGACCCAATCCTCTCAAAGAGTAAGGATCATTATGATGGAATGGCGTGGCATGACCGATTGGCAAAGAATTGATGACATGGCGGGGTGAATGATGCGCAGTGATGCAATGAGGTGCCATGTTGGCAATCGCCCTAGGTGGCATACTGAATCAAATCAAGGCGATGGCGTGGCGATGATGTGGGCGAAGGTAGTTGGGGCTATAAATATGTGAACCACGGTTGGGGTTTTCCAACCAAAAGCAAGTGCAATAAAGTTTGATTTTTCGTTCTAGTTCCTTCAGCGCCTCTTTCCTCGGCTACCTTTTCCTCCAAGAACCCGCGGGAAAAAGGTAGCCAGGAAAGAAAACCAAGGAACTAGAACGAAAAATCAAACTTTATTGCACTTGCTTTTGGTTGGAAAAACCCCAACCGTGGTTCACATATTTATAGCCCCAACTACCCCTTCGCCACATCATCGCCACGTCATCGCACCCCTTGGATTTCGTATGCCACCTAGGCGGATTGCCAACATCTGCATCACTACCGCATCATTCACCCTGCCATGTCATCAATTCTTGCCACTGGTCATGCCACGTCATTCCATCATACGTATCCTTACTCTTGAGAGGATTGGGTCGAACTGCCTTCCCCATGTTTCTTTCTTGGTCCACAGCCCTCAGGCCATGATCGTTTGGCTGCAGGATGCCATCGATGAGGGTAGGAGCTTATAATATCTGAATAGATGATGACGTTTAATTGTGTCAGCATCGTCGTACGCTTTGTAAATTCCCTCCATTCATTAGGTTCTGTCTTCCGGCTTGTGAGCAAGGCTTCAGCAATGAACCATCCTTGTCCCTTGTTGCTCATGCTCATCTGTCCTTCATAGACTAATGTTCCAAAGCAAGGCTTCTGTAATTTTCCCATGGTTGCAAATGAGTAACCTTATTGGCTTTCCGATTCCCTTGTATCTTTTCTCCTCTGTAATTTCCTCCTTCTCTGTTTTGGTTTATAACAGGTGATCAGTTCTGTTTCTGGAATCAAATCGCGCACAAGACTTTAATCCTTCAATTCCGGCCTGCTCCAATTCTTCCTTCCCCCTATTTGCCGCCATCCTAGCCCTTTTATGCCCCCCAGATCTCAATCGGCTTAATACCTCCTAGTTTTTCTTCAAGTTCAAACACCGAGGTCTTATAGAGCCGCCTTTTCCCCGCCATATCGATTTTTCGCTCCAACCGCTTTGATGCTTTGTGAACGGGCCGATTCTTCTATTCTTTTTGATCAACCCTGCCTTAGAACAGGTCTTCATTATCGAAAAAGTCATGGCTTTTATCCCATCTGTCTCCGGGGAGAGTCCGTTACCACAATTCTAGCACAAATATTTTCCCCTTTTGTCACAAAAATTCCATGCCACAATTATCTTCTTCAATTGTGCATGGTTTTCTTGAGCTTATTTTGCAATAATATTATCCATGGTTCTTTTCTTTGCTTTTTCATGACTGTGCTTGCAACACTTCCCATAGGGCCATGGTTGATCTTCCCTATATTTTTTGACTTCATCATTTCTTTCTTTTGTATTTCTTTTTTCTTGATTCTCGATTCCTCTTTCTCCTATAGGCTCTATGGCTTCTCTGGTCCTTCTAAGGTTGTTTCCCTTATCTCTCTCGTGACTCGACCTCTTTATTCCAAGGCCTTTATTCTCGTCACTTCCATCTTTCCTCCATAGGTATTTTTCGTCTATGGGGTTCTTCTCATGACAACCCGGTTGCCATGTTCCTTCACGACAATTATGCCATGTCCTTTCTTCCCATGTTTTATCATGGGTATTCTTTCATGTAGCACATCTCTTGCACTACTTTTGCTCTATTTCCATATTTGCCTAGCTTTTCCTTCAAGCTAGCACTTTGCCAAGGTAAGTGTTTTGCAATTTTTTACCTTCATTTGGCAGACGACATTATTGGGGGGAAAAATGTTCCTCGTCCCGAGGAACTATCCAACTCCTATGGATGTAGACGTTGTTTGGGTTCCCTCATCATCACTCCCATGGTACTTCTTCACCAGATAACTATTGACTCTTGTGGGAAGAAGGTCTCCCTCCAATGTTTGAAGTTGTATTGAACCATTAGAAAACACTTCACTCACCACATATGGTCCAACCCATCTCATCTTTAGCTTGCCAAATCGCTTCCAATGTTTTGCTTCATACAACAATACTTTATCTCCCTCCTTGAACTCTTTTTTCCGCAAATGCTTATCATACCATTTCTTCCTTCTTTTTTGTAAGGCTTCCCTTGCTTGCAAAGCCAACAACCTTGTCTCATCCAACTTTTCCAATTCTTGCAGTCTTGCTTTGATACTATCAACTTCCCCCAACTTGTATTGAGCCGCTATTCGCAGGCTTGGTATCTCCAACTCAATTGGTATTACTGCTTCAAGTCCATATACCAATTGGAATGGTGTGGCCCTTGTAGTCACCTTGTAGGCCGTACGATATGCCCATAAGGCATCCAATAATCTTTGATCCCAATCGGTTCGACTAGCGGAGCAAATCTTTGTCATAATATTGCATAAAGTCTTGTTTGTTCTCTCAGCTTGTCCATTCGCTCGTGGATGGTAAGGACTACTCTTTCGATGTTTTATTCGATACATGATCGTCATTGTCTCAATTAGCTCGTTCAAGAAATGCTTACCCCGATCGCTTACCAACTCCACTGGACATCCAAACCTGATTATGATATTTTCCTATAGAAATGTTGCCACCGCTGCTCCATTGTCTTCCCGAAACGCCTTAGCTTCTGCCCACTTTGTCACACAGTCTGTGCAAATCAGTATATACTTGTTTCGACTCCACCGTGTTGGAGGATTTATGGGTCCCACAAAATCAATTCCCCACTTCTCAAAAGGTCGGATCAGCACAACAGGATATAGTGGCATCAATCTCTTCTAGTTGGTCTTCCCACGCGTTGACATGGGTCACATTTCTTCACATGATCCGCGACATCCTTATGCAAAGTTGGCCACCAATATCCGGCTTGAAGCACCTTCTTTATAGTGACCGTTGTTCCAAAATGACCTCCTTCTAGGGCTTCATGGCAATCTTCAAGTATTCGTGGCACCTCATAAGGTAACACACATCTTCTTAAAATATCATCTCGTCATTGCTTATATAATACTCCTCCCAACATAGTATACCCAGCAGCTTGCTGTATAAATCGCTTCTTTTTCGAGGAAGTAAGCTCGCCTGGTAACTCCCCACTTACCAAATACTGTCCAAGGCCCGTATACCATTCTGGCACCGCCTCCACATTAAATAACTCTGCATCAGGCAACTCATCTGGAATTGCTTCTTTGGGTTCTTCTCCAGGCAATCTTGATAAATGATCTGGCCCTACATGAGAACTGCCAGGCTTCAACACCTTTGAACTCGAACTCTTGTAGGAGAAGTAACCATCTCGTTACTCTACCAGTTTGGCACGGTTTCAAGATCAAATATTTCAAAGCCTGATGGTCCACATAGAACACAAATGGCTTGCCCAATAAATAGTGACGATAAATAGTGACGATACTTTTGGATAGAATATATCATGTCAAGCCCTTCTCTTTCGGTGGTAGAATAATTCCTTTCAGCTTTGGTTAATTGTCGACTTGCATAGTATACTGGATGATCCCATCCATCATCTTGTTTTTGAGATAATATACTCCCAATGGCATAACCGGAAGCATCAACATGCACGTGAAAATCGATATCCCATCTCGGCCATTTCAAGATAGGTGATTGGACCAAAGCCTTCTTGAGTGCTTCAAATGCAACTTGACACTCTTCACTCCACTGGTACTCCACTTCTTTCTTCAACAAGTTGGTCAATGGGAGAGCTATGTCCGCATATCTTCGAATAAATCTTCTATGATACCCCACATATCCCAAAAATGCTTGTAATGATACCCCACATGTCCCAAAAATGCTTGTAATTGCTTCACATATTCTGGTGATGGTAATTCAATGATTATCTTCACTTTTTCCGGATCCACTGCTAATCCTTGGGCGGTCACCACTCGTCCTAGCAACACCCCTCTCACGACTGCAAACATGCATTTGAGTGGATTTAATGATATCCCATAGTCTCGGCACTTGCAAAAGCACTTCTCTAGCTTCCTTCGATGATCCCCATAATTGCTATATACGCAAAAGTCATCCAAAAATACTTCCATGAATTCCTTCAAAAAATCTTTGAAGGCCGCAGTCACTACTCACTGGAATGTGGCTGGGGCATTGCACAACCCAAACGGCATCACCTTATACATGAAGCAATCCCACTCGGTCACAAATGCGGTCTTCTCGCGATCTTCAGGTGCAATAGTGACTTGGTTGTATCCATTAAACCCGTCCATAAAAGAATAAAGTTCATGGCCCGCCACTTCGTCTAGCACTGCATCAATAAAAGGTACTGGAAATCCGTCCTTCACTGTGGCAGCATTCAGCTTTCGGTAATCCACACAAACCCTTAACTTCTTATTCTTCTTGGGCACAATCACTATTTGGGATAGCCAATCACTCCCTTCAATAGCAACAATAAATCCGGCTTCCAATAACCCATCAATTTCCGCTCTTACTGCTTTACTATAATTCGGATTCATGCGATAAGCTCGTTGTCGTATAGGCTTTGCATCAGGTATCAGTTGTATTCGATATCTCGATAACTCCATGCGAAGACAGCTTTATAGGCTACAAATAATTCGTAATACAACTGTCTCTCTTCTTCTGTTAACTGTGCTCCAACTCGAACCACCTTAGGCTCCTCCTTGGTTCCCATGTTCAACTCAATCACTTCTGGCGGTTCCAAACTTTCTGGCATATTCCTTCAACCAACCACTTCACAAGCTGGTGCTTCATTTAACTTGATCTCCCCCTCCTCGTATTCAAAGAAATAAGGAGGGAACTCTCTTAACCTTTCTTCTTTTGATACTTCTTCCCTCAGAGTCTCTTCTTTTTTAGACAAATTCAAAGCTTTCCATCGAGCCTTCTTACCCTTCTTCATCAATTGTTGTTGAGTTGGGGGTTCCATTTCTATCTCCACCATAGAGCAGTCTAACTCCGCTCTATCTTGCAACCATTCCTCAAGAACAACACTTGAAGTGTCATCCCTATAAGAGGGTCATAGTTGTAACACCTTGTATCCCTTTTCTTCTTCGGGTGCTACCAGAGCGGCCTCTTGTTCCTCGTCATCAGACAATTCTTCTTCATTATCATCACTAGAACTTGTATCACTATCAATCTCTTGAACTCGTCCAGTCGCCGAAATCCTTCCTGGAGAGATATGTACTTCTATAGAAACTGCATTGTTCCCATCTCCTATGGTCAATAATCCCGTTGCCCAGTCATGCTTGGCCCTGGCTTGCATTAGCCAAGGTCTTCCAAGTAGTAGAGGGTAGCTAGCGCTCCCTCCACCACCATCTTTAGGACCACATAGTCCACATAAAACATAATGCCAGCTATCAGTGTTTGCACTCCGGTGATAACGCCAATTGGCTTCACACGTCGTTGGTCGGCCATCTTGACCACAAAGTGTACTGGAACCGGTTCAGGCAGCTCCAGTTTCCTCCACATGTGTTCAGACATAATATTGATGCCTGACCCTCCATCAATGGTACAATTCCGAATCAATTCGCCATTTATTTCCAAGTCCAAACATGGTGAACTCATATCCGCAATTACTGGCCATGCTGAATTCACGACCACTTCTTTTTGACCCTTCAATGCTGCCATCACGACTTTTCTACACCCTGGTGCCAAATTTAGCAGTTGTCCAAAGGTAATAGATGGTCTAACTTGCTCCATATCCTTCAAGATGTCATATGGTTGTTCACTTCCAAGTTGTAAAACCTTCTTGTAGCGTCGGCGAATCTTTTTCTCTTTTGCCTTTTCCTTTTGTCGCGACTGCTCCACTACTTGTTCCTTAAATTGCCGCAAGTCCTCTGGTCTTGGAATATCTTCCACGTTTTGGATCATCTGATCTTCCTTTTCTTCCTCATTCTCATCTTAGAATCGGACAATTGGTGTTCTAATGGATTCCTGGTTTTGATTTATTAGTCTATTACGTCGTTGTGCACGTGTCTCATACGCAGGAATTTCGTCTTCCATTGATTTTTTGAGAATAAATACAGCATTAGAATCCACCATTGGTTTCTTTCCCTTGTCTCGTTCGCCCGTTTTTCTGGGTTCTAGTTTATTGGGACATTCGGCTTGAGTATGCAGCCCTTGAGTTTGACAAATGCCGCACACTGGGTGATACTCCACTGGAGCTCTTGGATTAGGACACTCTGGGGCAATATGTCCAAAGTTCTTGCAACGATAACATTGGATAGGTTTTCTTTGTCGATATGCCGGTCGTGGTCCCATTACTTGTTGCGGCGCTACGGCATACACTGAATGATATGGCTGAGTTTGCACATAGATAGGCTCTTCTTGAGGCTGAACTTGATAGGAAGTACATTGCGGTGGTATCCATTGTGAAGGTACTGCACCCCCTTGCCGATTTGGATTAAAATAGCAAGCAGCGGCCATATGATTTCTTCTTCCGCAAATTTGGCACTTTGGTTTATCACTTGTATTCCCACACTCATGTGGAATATGTCCTGGCCTTTTGCACTTTACGCACCACACATTAGCCCTTTCTTTTTGTTCATGGACCTTTCCTGCTGCTCCGTGCATCCAGTTGAGTTGCAATTCAGATAGTTTCTTTGTTAATGACTCCACAATGTCTTCTTTAACCTTTGCGATTTGGTTCTCTATATTGATGGGACTTGCCATTGTAGGAGCATTTGGCAAAGTTACTGTCGGATTGGCTGGTAATGATAGGGGCGCAATGGGGATAGCGGCCGGTGCTGCTGGATTGCTTTGCATCTGCTGTTGGAGGCAAGGTTCCTTGTACTCCAAAACCCGCCGTGTCATATTGTGATGCCACCCTCGTGACGTCATCCAAAGTAGCCGGTTGGCTTGCTTTTACAAATAATTGAAGTAAAGGGGGCAGTCCCTCTACAAAATATCTTACTTGCTCTTCGGCGGCAGGTAGCGGATCTCTTTTTGATAACAAGCTTTTGTATCTCAAAATATAACTTTGCAAAGTCTCATCTGGATAACACTTAATATGCGTGAGTTCTTGGAAAATTCTCTCCTTGAACCCGGCTCCTCTAAATTGGGTTAGAAAAGCCTCCTTTAATGCATTCCAATTTGTAAAAGGCGTGGTCTCCTGAGATTGCCAATACCACCGTGCTGCATACTGTTGAAGTGTTCCTGGAAATAATTTTAACTGGTCAACATCATTTTTTCCATTTGCGGCGCTGGCAGTTAGGAATGCATATAGATGCCCATCGGCATCATCTCCTGGATAGAACTTTGGATATTTCAAATCTCCCATTCTTGCAACGATTCTTGGTTCTTGAATTTGAATTTCCTGGGCAGGTTATTCCAATGTTGTTGAAGTCGTGCCTTCCGATTCTAAAAGGTCTGGCGCACTTGACACCCTCAGAAAATAGAGGTCTTCGTTACGTAACTCTCTTTCTCTTTGCTTAAATCGTAATTCTCGTTCGGGGCGTTGCCGTTCCACAATCCTATCGTGTTCTTCTTTGGATTCTGTTCCTTGCACGTACATACATTGACGGAGGGAGTTGGCCCGGTTTTCTTTTTACCGTGGCTTGGTTCCTCTTCCCTATCTAATGTTGTCGGCTTCCTTGGACAGATCTCCTTTCATGAGCACCACGATCGGATTCCCAGCCAGTGCACCATAAATATGTCGAGCCCCGCTTGCAACCCGAGGAAAAGGTAGCGCTGTGAAAGAGACACCAAGAGAAGTAGAACGAAAAATCAAACTTTATTGCACTTGCTTTGGTTGGAAAAACCCCAACCATGGTTCACATATTTATATCCCCAACTACCCCTTCGCCACATCATCGCCACGTCATCGCACCCCTTGGATTTCGTATGCCACCTAGGCGGATTGCCAACATGGCACCTACTGCATCACTACCGCATCATTCACCCTGCCACGTCATCAATTCTTGCCACTGGTCACGCCACGTCATTCCATCATACGTATCCTTACTCTTGAGAGGATTGGGTCGAACTGCCTTCCCCATGTTTCTTTCTTGGTCCGCAGCCCTCAGGCCATGATCGTTTGGCTGCAGGACGCCATCGATGAGGGTAGGAACTTATAATATCTGAACAGATCACTACAAGGGATAGTCGACGTCCAACGACGTCGCGACGTCGAAGAACGACGGGTCGTCGTCGAACATCGACGACATCGTCGTTCAACGACGACAACGTCGTTCGGCGATCGTTCAACGACGTTTCACCGAGGCTGGCGTGTCGGATTGGCTGCGTGGCATGGTACTGGCGCGCAAAAGGCGGCAAGCGTCGCGTGTCGTGCCGCGTGCACAAAACATCGTTTAACGTCGTCGTGGATCGGCGTGGCACATCCGGCTGCGTGGCTGGCGACATGCAGCCGGGTACGCATACCGTCGTTACGCCATCGTCGACATGGCGTCGTTGAGCGGCGACTAAAAATCGGCGTGACGATCGGCTTTGTGGCTTTGCCGACATGCGCCGGCGCGCCAAAGTGTCCCGCCATCGTCGACATGACGCCGTTAAACGACGCCTAGAATATCCGAGGTGGCAGCGATTTGCTGCCGTGGCCGCATCGTCCGCGCGCACGCTATTGTCGCAGAGTGCCACATAAGCAACGCCGTTTAACGACGTCACTATTTTTTTGTTTTTTGGAAAAAAAAAAAACGTCGCGAAAAAAATTTAATACCGACGTCCGTGCTCAAGCGTCAACACCCCCTCTACGCCAAGACACGCGGCAAGGTCCTAGTCGAATCGACAAGGATAGAGCCTCAAACGTAAACCCCTATGAGTTGCCGTGGTTCTAGCGGGGTTTTGCGTTTTGGGTGCCGAAGTTTTGGTCTTTTGCACTTGGGACGTGTCCGATCACATGCGATTGAGAACGCTGCAAGGGGAACTGGACGGAATGGAGTTTGGACTTGTACTCCTCCCGTTAGGCGGTTAAATTCAAGGCCCACTTTTGCGGTAGCAAGACATTAAAACAAATTCGTAATTAATGCATAGTACGGGACTTAAATTCTGATTTTTTGTCGGCGAAGCTTCCTAAGTCATCGCCAACATACGAGGCCAACTTTCAAAAATTTTGGATAAGGTTTAGATCAAATAGTTTGCATTAGAACCCGATGCGGCAGGCTGTTGTTGGGCAGCCGAAATGCACACTTGCCCAAGTCAAACAAGGCGAGGGACTTTGCAAGGCCTCCTCATTAGAGGGGAGAGTCCGAACCCCAAGAGGCGAGCCCCAAAAGCTTCCCGAGCGGCCTTTCTCACGGCGCTCGTAGGGCGTACTCTAAAGACCACACTCCCTCTCGGTTCCGTATCCGACCGATTAAATCCTTTGTTCAAGGAACACGGTCGAGAAGGTCCAAAAAATCCAACATCCGTCCGGAGAACATACCAAACCGCGGCGTCTGCGGGCGACAATGTAGAAACCAAAGTGTTTTGTCGTTCGGACATTGCGAGAGGTCAAATGCCGATCCGACTTCGCCACATCGTCCGGAATGCCAAAATTACCCTAAGGACCAAGTTACCGCGGTCAGTTTTGCAAAAAGAAAGAAAGAAACACTTACGCCCTACATTGCATTGCCAGCAGACCACCTCCTAGGCCAATTGACTACGAAAGTGTGTTGCACATGAGATAGTTTGGCTTCTTCAAGAAGGGGTGGGCTTCGGCCACAAAACTTGGTCCCTAGGGCAATGTCTATGTTCGATTCCATTGGCGGAGAGATCCGCGGTTCGGAGAGGGGAAGGCCCGTCCGTCGCCGGGGCCTTCCGGGAGAGGACTTTTGGGGCAAAATTTGCCCGGGTGGTTTTAGGGTCCATGCTCACGCGTCCAACACCCCCCCTACGCCAAGACACGGCGCGGAGGTCCTAGTCAAATCGACAAGGATAGAGCCTCCAAACGTAAACCCTATGAGTTGCCGTGTTCTAGCAGGTTTTTGCGTTTTGGGTGCCGGTTTTGGTCTTTGCACTTGGGGCGTGGCCCGATCACATGCGCTTGAGAACGCGGCAAGGGGAACTAACGGAATGGAGTTTGGACACATACTCCTCCGTTGTGGCGGTTAGAAGTCAAAGGGGACGCTTTTGCGGTAGCAAGACATTCGTAAATTCGTAATTAATGCATAGTACGGACTTAAATTCTGATTTTTTGTCAGCTAGCTTCCTAAGTCATCGCCAACATACAGGCCAACTTTCAAAAATTTTGGATAAGGTTTAGATCAAATAGTTTGCATTAGAACGGTCTGGGCAGCCTGTTGTTGGGCAGCCGAGCTGGCACACTTGCCCAAGTCAAACAAGGCCAGGACCTTGCAAGGCATCCTCATTAGAGGGGAGAGTCCGAACCCCAAGAGGCGAGCCCCAAAAAGCTTCCCCGGGCAGCCTTTCCTCGGCAAGTGTTCACCCAGGCGTCGCTAAAGACCACACTCCCCGGATCTCGGTTCCCGTGATCCGATCCAGTTGAATCCTTTGTTCAAGGAACCTGGTCCGAGAAGGTCCAAAAAAATCCAACATCCGTCCGGGAGAACATATCAAACCGCGAAGCGTCCTGCGGGCGACAGTGTAGAAACCAAAGTGTTTTGTCGTTCGGACATTGCGGAGGCTCCAAAATGCCGATCCGACTTAATACATCGTCCCAGGAATGCCAAAATTACCCTAAGGACCAAGTTACACGGTCGGTTTGCAAAAAAAGAAACACCGGCGCCTTTACATTGCGGTATTCAAAGAACCACCTCCTAGGCCAATTGACTACGAAAGTGTGTTGCACATGAGATAGTTTGGCTTCTTCGAGAAGAGGTGGACTTCCGCCACAAAACTTGGTCCCTAGGGCAATGTCGACGTTCGATTCCATTGGCGAGAGAGATCACTCTGCCCGTTCGAGAGGGAAGTTGCCGCCCGCCGCCGGGGCCTTCGGAGAGGACTTTTGGGGCAAAGCTGCCTAGGGTGGTTTTAGGGTCCGTGCTCTGGCGTCAACACCCCCCTCTACGTCAAGACACGACGCAAGGTCCTAGTCAAATCTGACAAGGATAGAGCCTCCGAAACGTAAACCCTATGAGTTGCCAGGTTCTAGCAGGGTTTGCGTTTTGGGTGCCGAGTTTTGGTCTTTTGCACTTGGGACGTGGCCGATCACATGCAGTTGAGAATGCGAAGCAAGGGGAACTGACGGAATGGAGTTTGGACCTGTACTCCTCCCGTTGTGGCAGTTAGAAGTCAAGGCCCACTTTTGCAGTAGCAAGACATTCGTAAATTCGTAATTAATACATAGTACGGACTTAAATTCTGATTTTTTGTCAGCGAGCAACATACAGGCCAACTTTCAAAAATTTTGGATAAGGTTTAGATCAAATAGTTTGCATTAGAGCGGTGGGCGGCAGCTGTTGTTGGGCCGAAGTACGCACACTTGCCCAAGTCAAACAAGGCCGGGACCTTGCAAGGCCTCCTCATTAGAGGGAGAGTCCCAACCCCAAGAGGCGAGCCCCAAAAACTTCCCCGAGGCGACCTTTCCCCGGCAGCTCATTCCGGGGCGTGCTCTAAAGACCACACTCCCCGATCTCGGTTCCGTATCCGAATCAGTTGAATCCTTTGTTCAAGGAACCTGGTCCGAAAGGTCCAAAAATCCAACATCCGTCCGGGAGAACATACCAAACCGCGAAGCGTCCTGCGGGCGACAATGTAGAAACCAAAGTGTTTTGTCGTTCGGACATTGCGGAGGCTCCGAAATGCCGATCCGACTTCGCCACATCGTCCGGAATGCCAAAATTACCCTAAGGACCAAGTTACACGGTCAGTTTTGCAAAAGAAAGAAACACTTACGCCCTACATTGCAGTATTCAGCAGCCACCTCCTAGGCCAATTGACTACGAGTGTGTTGCACATGAGATAGTTTGGCGCTTCTTCAAGAAGGGGTGGGCTTCTGGCCACAAAACTTGGTCCCTAGGGCAATGTCGATGTTCTGATTCCATTGGCAGAGACAGATCACTGTTTCGGAGAGGGGAAGTTGCCGTCCGTCGCTGGGGCCTTCGGAGAGGACTTTGGGGCAAAGCTGCTTCGGGTGGTTTTAGGGTCCATGCTCAAGGCCAACACCCCCTCACGTCAAGACATCGCAAAAAGTCCTAGTCAAATCGACAAGGATAGAGCCTCAAACGTAAACCCTATGAGTTGCCGGTTCTAGCGGTTTTGCGTTTTGGGTCTGCCGAGTTTTGGTCTTTTGCACTTGGGGCGTGGCCGATCACATGCGGTTGAGAACGCGAAGCAAGGGGAACTAACGGAATGGAGTTTGGACCTGTACTCCACCCGTTGTGGCGCTTAGAAGTCAAGGGCAGCTTTTGCGAGAGCAAGACATTCTAGAAATTCGTAATTAATGCATAGTACGGACTTAAATTCTGATTTTTGTCAGCTAGCTTCCTAAGTCATCGCCAACATACAGGCCAACTTTCAAAAATTTTGGATAAGGTTTAGATCAAATAGTTTGCATTAGAACGGTGCAGGCCCTGTTGTTGGGCAGCCGAAATGGCGGCACACTTGCCCAAGTCAAACAAGGCCAGGACCTTGCAAGGCATCCTCATTAGAGGGGAGAGTCCGAACCCCAAGAGGCGAGCCCCAAAAGCTTCCCGAGGCAACCTTTCTGGCGGCCTCCGCACGGGCGACGCTAAAGACCACACTCCCGATCTCGGTTCCATATCCGACCGTTGAATCCTTTGTTCAAGGAACCTGGTCCGAAGGTCCAAAAAATCCAACATCCGTCCGGAGAACATATCAAACCCACGCCGCCGTCTGCGGCGACAATGTAGAAACTAAAGTGTTTTGTCGTTCGGACATTGCGGAGGCTCCAAAATGCCGATCCGACTTTCGCCACATCGTCCGGGAATGCCAAAATTACCCTAAGGACCAAGTTACCTACGGTTTTGCAAAAGAAAGAAACACGCCCTACATTGCGATTGTTCCTTCAACCAACCACCTAGGCCAATTGACTACACGTGTGTTGCACATGAGATAGTTTGGCGCTTCTTTCGCTCGAGAAGAGGTGGACTTCCCAATCGCCACAAAACTTGGTCCTTAGGGCAATGTCGGCGTTCTCCGATTCCATTGGCGAGACATCACACGGTTCGAGGGGAAGTTGCCCGTCCGGCCGCCGTGGCCTTCTTGAGAGGACTTTTGGGGCAAGCCGCCCGGTGGTTTTAGGGTCCGTGCAAGGCCAACACCCCCTACGCCAAGACCACGACGCAAGGTCCTAGTCAACTGACAAGGATAGAGTTCAAACGTAAACCCTATGAGTTGCCGGTTCTAGCAGGGTTTGGCGCTTTGGGTGCCGAAGTTTTGGTCTTTTGCACTTGGGACGTGGGCCGATCACATGCAGCTTGAGAACGCCAAGCAAGGGGAACCGATGGGAATGGAGTTTGGACCTGTACTCCTCCCGCTGTGGCGCTTTAGAAGTCAAGGGCCGCTTTTGCAAAGAGCAAGACATTCAGTAAATTCGTAATTAATGCATAGTACGGACTTAAATTCTGATTTTTTGTCGGCTAGCTTCCTAAGTCATCGCCAACATACGTGCCAACTTTCAAAAATTTTGGATATGGTTTAGATCAAATAGTTTGCACTAGAACGGTCCGGCAGCTGTTGTTGGGCGGTAGCGAGCCGCACACTTGCCCAAGCAAACAAGGCCAGGACCTTGCAAGGCCTCCTCATTAGAGGGAGAGTCCAACCCCAGAGGCGAGCCCCAAAAGCTTCCCCGAGGCAGCCTTTCTTTCGGCAGCAAAAGCCCACGGGCGTCGCTAAAGACCACACTCCCGGATCTCGGTTCCCGTGATCCGACCGTTGAATCCTTTGTTCCGGGAACCTAGTCCAGAAGGTCCAAAAAATCCAACATCCGTCCCGAGAACATATCAAACCGCGGCCCCGAGGGCTTAATAAACAGAAAACAAAGTGTTTTGTCGTTCGGACATTGCGAGGTTCAAATGCCGATCCGACTTCGCCACATCGTCCGAATGCCAAAATTACCCTAGGGACCAAGTTACACCTGGGCGGTTTTGCAAAAGAAAGAAACACTTACGCCTACATTGCAAAAAGATTCAAAGCCACCTCCCTGTAGGCCAATTGACTACGAAAGTGTGTTGCACATGAGATAGTTTGGCGCTTCTTCGAGAAGGGTGGGCTTCGCCACAAAACTTGGTCCCTAGGGCAATATCGACGCTCGAAAGTCCATTGGCAGAGACAGATCACGGTTACGAGAGGGAAGTTGCCCGCCCCGCCGCCAGGCCTTCGGAGAGGAATTTTGGGGCAAGTCGCTCCGGTTTTTTTAGGTCCGCTCAAGGCCAACACCCCCTCTACATCAAGACACGGCGCAAGGCCCTAGTCAAAATCGACAAGGATAGAGCCTCCGGACGCAGTAAACCCTATGAGCTGCCGTGTTCTAGCGCGGTGGTTTGGCGCTTTTGGGTGCCGAAGCAATGGTCACTGCACTTGGGACGTGGCGATCACATGCGCTTGAGAACGCCAAGCAAGGGGAACTGATGGAATGGAGTTTGGACCTGCACTCCTCCCGTTGTGGCGGTTAGAAGTCAAGGGGCTTTTGCGAGAGTAAGACATTTGTAAGTTCGTAATTAATGCATAGTACGGACTTAAATTCTGATTTTTGTCGGCTAGCTTCCTAAGTCATCGCCAACATACGGGCCAACTTTCAAAAATTTTGATATGGTTTAGATCAAATAGTTTGCACTAGAACGGTCCGGCGACTGTTGTTGGGCAGCCGAGCGAAATACGCACACTGCCCAAGTCAAACAAGGCCAGGACCTTGCAAGGCCTCCTCATTAGAGGGGAGAGTCTAACCCCGGAGGCGAGCCCCAAAAAGCTTCCCCGGGCAGCCTTTTTTGGCAGGCGCTCGCCCAGGGTGTGTCGCTTAAAGACCACACTCCCCGATCTCGGTTCCCCGTGATCCGGCCGCTGAATCCTTTGTTCCGGAACCTGGTCCGAGAAGGTCCAAAAATCCAACATCCGGCCCCCGAGAACATATCAAACCGCGAAGCCCCCAAGGGCTTACGTAGAAACTAAAGTATTTTGTCGCTCGGACATTGCGGAGGTTCGAAATGCCGATCCGAATTTCGCCACATCGCCCTGAATACCAAAATTACCCTAGGGACCAAGTTACACGGCCGGGCTTTGCAAAAGAAAGAAACACTTACGCCTTACATTGCGAAAGATTCAAAGAACACCTCCTAGGCCAATTGACTACGAGTGTGTTGCATGAGATAGTTTGGCTTCTTCGAGAAGGGGTGGGATTCTCGCCACAAAACTTGGTCCCTAGGGCAATGTCGACGCTCGAGTCCATTGGCGAGACAGATCACGCCCTGAGAGGGGAAGTTGCCCGCCCCGCGCCAGGCCTTCGGAGAGGACTTTTGGGGCAAGCCGCTTCGTGGTTTTTAGGTCCGTGCTCAAGGCCAACACCCCCTACGCCAAGACACGGCGCAAAGGTCCTAGTCAAATCGACAAGCATAGAGCCTCGGCGTAAACCCTATGAGTTGCCGGTTCTAGCGGGGTTTGCGTTTTGGGTCGAAGTTTTGGTCTTTTTGCACTTGGGACGGGCCAATCACATGCGCTTGAGAACGCCGGCAAGGGGAACTAACGGAATGGAGTTTGGACTGTACTCCTCCGTTGTGGCGGTTAGAAGTCAAGGCCCGCTTTTGCAGTAACAAGACATTCGTAAATTCGTAATTAATGCATAGTACGGACTTAAATTCTGATTTTTTCGACTAGCTTCCTAAGTCAGCTAGCTTGTTGAGATAAACAACATCTTCGCATGTTGGTAGGGTATTAGTTCTCATAGCGGGGGGACAAAATTAAAAAAATATATATATATGTCATCGTAACAAGCGAACACGTAGCTACATATACTATTGGTGGAAACCTAACCTTTTTAAATCTAACAAAATAAAATTTTAAGATAAACTACATCTTTGCATGTTGGTAAGGTATTAGTTATCGAGCGGTGTAAGGTATTACTAGTTATCATCATCGTATATATACCTCATAGCTCAAATGGATGTACCACAAAACATTGAACATTTTCATGGTGGTATATTTCATAACTTTAACGGGTGTAGCAAGTCAAATAAACCCTATCCAGGTTAAATAAACCCATGTATCAAGTGTACATGCATTCTATACTATTTAAAAAAAAAAAAAAAAAAAAAAAAAAAAAAAAAAGCGCCGTTACAAACGCCGTTCAACTCGTTTTTTGTAAAATTAGTTTAACGGCGTCACGGCGCCGTTAAACGATGACTGTGATTTAAATCGAAAACGGTGCGCAATCCCGCGCTTATTTTCGAGCAAGCAAAAACTTATGGAGGAGCGTTTTTGAGGCGATTTTCGGCGGATCTACTTTTGGGGTCTATTCTAAGTGTAAGACAAGCTTCATAAGGTATGTGCACGGGATCAACCAACTCGTTTTTTGAATCTAAACTTGTTTTTGGGTAGATTTAGGGCTTTTGTATTTGTTGTTTGTTCTTCCTTCAACCTTCATTCTTCTTCTTCCATTCTTGCATCCTTCTTCCATACATATTCTTCCATTCCCTTTGTCATCTTCTTCTTGATTCTTCCTCCTCTTATACTACTTCTTCCTCCTCTTATTCAAATTCTTACTCTTAATCCTCCTCTTAAGCTTCATCTTCTTCATTATTCTTCCTCCCCATTTTCGGGTTCCTCCTCTTCTTCTTAGCCTTTTCTTCTTGAATTCTTCCATTCTTCTTCTAATTTTTTCCCATCTAAGATGGCGTCGTTAAAAGACAAGACCCTTCTTCTTTCCAAAATTTTTCCTTATTAGTTGTTTTATACTATTTCTTTCTAATCATTGAATTTTTTGTTTTGCATGTACACTCCTAGCAAAATGTGTTGTTCTTACAAAACAAGTTGGCACCTCTTCCGGTAAGGATTTAATTTTTTTTTTTTCAATACGCTAATAAAATACTAATGCTTTATTTAGGTTAAATTGTTATCCAAGAAGGGCGTCATTGAAACCACCCTCCCCCATTGATTTTCCATATTTTTTTTTTTCTTTAAGTTGTTTATTTATACTAATATTTTACTAATCATTGAATTTATTGTTTTGCATGTACACTCCTAGCAAATCGTTGTTTGTGCAAAACAACTTTTTGCCACCTGTACCCGGTAAGCATTTAATTTTCAATATGCTTAATGTATTGATTAATGTATTTAGCTTAATTTATTGATTAATGTATTTAGCTAAAAAAAATTGGGGCTTCATTTATTTTTGTATTTTTTTAATATATTTAAAGCGACATCATTTAATGACGTTAAAATCTTATATTTCTTTATTGGTTAAATTCATTTTATAGGCTTTAAATTAAATGTATTAACTTCATTCATAATAAATGTATTATTATTATTTTTTCAATTAATAAAAAAAAATTAATTTTTTTAATACACGTAAACAACGTCGTTAAACGGCGTTGCTTACGTCTTTCGCCACGTCGCCAAAGCGCCGCATTAGCCGCCCGACCGCGTGGCACCTGCAGCGTCGCGTGACGTCGTTAAACGGCGTCAAACCGTGGCTGCCGCGTCGACCGCCAGCTTCAGCCGACGCCACCGCGGCCCGCCCGTGGCGTGGCGTGGCGACCGTGTGCGTGCGCGTTGAAACGGCGTCACGTCGTCACAAAAGCGGCCGGTGCGGCGATGTATAAGCGACGTCGGCGTCGTAAAACGACGTGCAGGCGTCGTTATAGGCGTCGTTCATCGACTTTTTGGCGTCGTTCATCGACGTTCAAACGACGTCTGGACGTCGTAATAGACGTCGTAACAGGGCAATTTTTTTGTAGTGGATGATGACGTTTGATTGTGTCAGCATCGTCGTACGCTTTGTAAATTCCCTCCATTCATTGGGTTCTGTATTCCGGCTTGTGAGCAAGGCTTCAGCAATGAACCATCCTTGTCCCTTGTTGCTCATGCTCATCTGTCCTTCATACACTACTGTTCCAAAGCAAGGCTTCTGTAATTTTCCCATGGTTGCAAATGAGTAACCTTATTGGCTTTCCGATTCCCCTGTATCTTTTCTCCTCTGTAAATTCCTCCTTCTCTGTTTCGGTTTATAACAGGTGATCGGTTCTGTTTCTGGAATCAAATCACGCACAAGGCTTTAATCCTTCAATTTCGGCCTGCTCCAATTCTTCCTTCTCTATTTGCTGCCGAATCTAGCCCTTGACGGCCCTCAGATTTCTCAATCAGCTTAATACCAGAATCAAACACTGGAGGTCTTATAGAGCAGCTTTTTCCTAGCCATATCTGATTTGGCTCCCACTCCAGCTTGATGCTTTGTGAACCGGCCGATTTATTGGGCTGCTTTTGATCAACCTGTCTTAGAACAGAGGTCTTCATTATCAGGAAAAGCCATGGCTTTTTGCCCATCTGTCTTGCCAGGAGTCCGCTCGTTCACAACTCTAGCACAAATATTTTCCCCTTTTGTCACAAAAATTCCATGTCCACAATTCTCTGCTTCAATTGTGCATGGTTTTCTTGAGCTTATTTTGCAATAATATTATCCATGGTTCTTTTCTTTGCTTTTTCATGACTGTGCTTGCAATACTTCCCATAGGGCCATGGTTGATCTTCCCCATATTTTTTGACTTCATCATTTCTTTCTTTTGTATTTCTTTTTTCTTGATTCTCGATTCCTCTTTCTCCCATAGGCTCTCTGGCTTCTCTGGTTCTTCTAAGGGTGTTTCCCTTATCTCTCTCGTGACTCGGCCTCTTTATTCCAAGGCCTTTATTCTCGTCACTTCCATCTTTCCTCCATAGGTATTTTTCGTCTATGGGGTTCTTCTCATGACAACCCGGTTGCCATGTTCCTTCACGACAATTCTGCCATGTCCTTTCTTCCCATGTTTTATCATGGGTATTCTTTCATGTAGCACATCTCTTGCACTACTTTTGCTCTATTTCCATATTTGCCTAGCTTTTCCTTCAAGCTAGAATTTTGCCAAGGTAAAATGCTTGTTTAGCAGTGTTTTGCAATTTTTTACCTTCATTTGGCAGACGACAGTGTCATTACATGCACTGCACTCGCCAATCCGACCATGTTGAATCCCTGTGTCTGCTGCGACCCCAACAAATCCCGGATTTCAGCAATCGAACCTGATTCCTGCCAAAACGATGCTCCAAATGGCGAGATCAATGGCAGCTCCATCGCCCGAAGGTGATGGAAAGAATCATAAAAGAACAAGGTACTGCGCATGGAGGGTTGTCCTCCAGTGCCCTGAGGGTATGTTTGCAAAATCTCTGAAGCAAAGTGCTCCAAACTGGGATTTTGAACCTAAAGCAAAGATCTTGTATAATTTTTACTATCAATATAAAAGTCCAACCTTTAAGTCGATCAGATTCTAAGACCTTCGGCATTCTATCAAGATTTTGACCTTTTTGAGGACAAAAACAGAATACAATTGGCAGCAGAACCCAAGTGTCTTGCTTTTCATAAGGATGGAGTACTGTTCCTGGATTGTATTAGTCCATTGTTTATGTCCTATGGCCTCATTGAAATTTTGACAAAAGGGGCGCATTTTTTCCGCAGAATACCCCCCTTTTATTTTGGACAATATTCTTGAAGCTGTTTTTCACGTGCTAGGTATTAAAAATTGGGGCAGCCAATATCTCCTTCCAAATTCAAAACGTGCCAAATCACATTAGACACGCAGGTGCCATAAGTGGGTGCCGTCACTTTATTTGCACAAATTAAAATATTTGTGGACTTTGCGCTCATGCTTCCGTATTCTCTCATAAAGGGTAGATTAATCAATCCTTAGTCATGAAGAGTGACTCAATAACATGAACATAACCAACACATAATTCCCTAAATGTGAAGTTTTAAATTCATGAACTTGTTTTACATGCGTAATTAGATGCAATGTTATTGTTGGTCTCGGCCAGATTATGAAAATCAACAATGTACTTATGTGCCTAATGCGTGAGCATCAGCATTGTACATAAAAGAACAAAAGAAAAAATTGTAGTTTTTAAACCAACACATCCAAAAGGAACTAAGAGCCAGGTGGAAACTGGAGGAATGTATATTAATGTCACACAAAGTGATATAATTGTTTGGGACTTGGAGCTCGTTGAAGAAGAACCACCAACATACTTCAAATAAGCAAGATGTTGTGTTGAAGACTCTGACTGAAGGAAATTCATTATCTTGTTTGATTTATTAGGTTGTTATGTTATTAAGTTGTTTCAGATAAGTAGGGATAAAAAGTAGATATTTTAGTTGTGGTTAAAAAGGACAAGACAAGTAACCTTGGATAATGTTAAAGGTTTAAAATAAGGCAACAAAGTAACTAGAATAATGCCAACATAGGAATACTTATGATAATGCACTGCTGCATCTGTTTTTCATGACTGAAAAATACTACCCACGTGCAGTGCTTGGAATTATCTTCGCAACTATTTGCCAAAAATTAGGCATGCATTGCTGCATCCCTTGCTTAGAATCACATCTTTTGCCTTTGCCATGATCCTAGATAGAAATAAGGGCGACTAGCTACTCTCCCTCTAGGCCGAATAAAGCAACTGGTACTTAATACTGAAGCTGGCCTGCTACATCCATCCATCAAATACAAGGCCCGATCCAGTGGAATTTGAAGCGGTGAAACAATTTGATACGTGAAGTTGCGAGTGAGAAGAAACTAGCACAAAAAAATTGGCAGAAGGATTTCCCTTGTTTTATAAATTCAGTTCTTTGAAATACTTCATAAGATCCGCAGGGGATTGAAAATTAGAAGAGTTCAGTAGCATATGCCGCTCTATCCTTGGTATCGTTCGCCGCTCCAGGGGCTCCTCCACAATCCAGCATAATAGTTACAAAATCATGGTGACTGCTATGCCGTATGCAGAGGCAGAATAGCTGGCTACAGTTGTCCCAAGCTAGAGGCGAAGTTATTCCAGCTCAATGAGAAACGCGTCACGACCAACATGTATGTACCAAAAACGTGTCAATTTTCCACGACTTTAGACGACGACATGAAAAAATTACATGCGATAAAAAACAAAAATGAACAAATTAAAGACTGACTTATATATGTTTAGAAAAGTACATTTATCTAAAGTAACATGCACAGAAACAAAATATCTTTTGTACTTTATTGGAAACAAAACAAACCAAAGGAGGATATCGTGAATTAAGGTTTGGCTTATTAAAAACAAAATATCTCTTGGGTTAAGATATGAAACAGTTTTTGGAGAAGAGAAAATCGGCACTTTTGAAACAGAGAGACACGAATTTCACAATTGGTTTTTCTCGGGAGCTTTTGATCAGAACCAAGGATCTTCTGGCGATACCATCTCTCCCATGCCATATTGTATGAAGGCAAGGCCTTTTCATGTATTCCATGTTATCATCTTCTTGTAATCTTCATGCTATGACATCAATGGAAGTTTGTTGCTTGTCTTGTGAAACAAATTGTGATTCTTGTTTAGAATGATTTGTCTTGCTTTATCTCTAAATTCATTCTACATTTGCAAAATAGGCAATGGAGCAAATTCCTTCCCTGAATATTAACACTGCAAGCATGGGAGAACTCACAAACTGGATAAACGCGTCCTGGGTATGTCACTAATCTTGCATTCGATTTCAATCTTCGATTTATTAAGTGTTTCATGCTGGTAGATTGTACACATGCATGCAACAATCTACCAGCATGAAACACCACACACATGCAACAATCTACCAGCATGAAACACTTAATAAGCCGGAGATTGAATTGAATGCGAGATTAGTGACATACCCAGGATGCATTTATCTAGTTTGTGAGTTCTCCCATGCTTGCGGTGTTAATATTCAGGGAAGGAATTTGCTCCATTGCCTATTTTGCAGATGTAGAATGAATTTAGAGATAAAACAAGACAAATCATTCTAAACAAGAATCACAATTCGTTTCACAAGACAAGCAACAAATTTTCATTGATTCCATAGCATGAAGATTACAAGAAGATGATAACATGGAATACATGAAAAGGCCTTGCCTTCATACAATATGGCACGAGCAGAGATGGTGTCGTTAGAAGATCCTTGTTTCCGACCAAAAGCTCCCGAGAAAAATCGATGGTGAAATTCGTGTCTCTATGTTTCAAAAGTGTCAGTTTCTCTTCTCCAAAACCCATTTCCTACTTAACCTAAAAGGTATTTTGTTTTTAGTGAGCCAAACCTTAGTTCACGATGTCCTCCATTGGTTTGTTTTGTTTTGTTTCCAATAAAGTACAATTTTTTTTTTCTGCATGTTACTTTAGATGAAGGTACTTTTAGATAAAAAGTATATTTTTATTGACCTTAAGAAAGCACTCCTATGTTGGCATTTTGTTGCGTTATTTTAAACCTTTAATATATCCAAAGTTACTCCTTTTTAACCACAACTAAAATATCTACTTTTTGTCCCTACTTGTCTTAAACAACTTAGTTGCTCATTTGGAGTATGTTGGTGGTTCTTCATCAACAAGCTTCAAGTCCCCAACAATAATCCATTGGTGGAATTAGCCAACCATAAGTCCACGCTATAACAATTATATTATGCAAATCAATCATACAATTTGTGAAGGCATATTCTGAGAACGTATTAAAAAATTACATTCAACATTATTCGCTATTGGTAACAAAGCAAATCATTGGAGGATTAAGGTGCGTGTGCTTATTTAGACATGTTTCTACCTTTCATTATAACATTTGCATATGTTGGAAATGGGAGATTAGCTAGATATCATCATAGTATAAAACCATATTGTTTGATCTAAATACAAACAGGAGGACCATCATATGATGTGCTTCTAAGGCGCATGCATTATCTACCAGCATTGAATTCTACACTATCTCAGCTCGTACAAAATTTAGCAAAACACGGGTTTATCTGCAAGAAAGAAGGTGGTTTTATCAGGATCGCATATCATAAGTTGAGTACGATGTGATGCTATTCTTCCATGGATTTACAATTTTCAGAACATTGAAAACCCTGATCAGGCAATAAGCCTTAATTTGCTATGAGCTGATTTTCATCATTTTGCTATCTTAAGCATTACCCCTGAGTTTTGGCATCATAACAGGTCACAGGTCTTCCTTGTACTCTTATCCTATAAACTATGTAAATTGCAGTCAATAATGTTCCCGATTTCATGTTAATTGCATATCTCTTCCGTACTTTTCATGATGGGGTGCACTGAAAGAGTTTTCATTTTATCAACTCACAACAATGAGTGTTTCCTACATAATGAAAAATGGTTCATCTCGGGTGACTTTTTGCTTTACGAAGTGTGGTATAAAATAAATACCCTAGAGTTAAGTAAATATATCAGAAGCTGCATATGTATTAAATTATACGTTTTGCCCAAGAGCAACAGATTCAGACTGGAAGGTATTTAGTGGATTCATGGAACTAGTTTCAGGTCAGCACTTTGTCAGCAGCAATGCCCCTGCCGCAAAATTTCAGCAAGTGGATGTTGGTGGCAATTTTCTGCCCGTAATGCCATGATCAATGGATGTACCAGCCCATACCTCCTACAACTCCATTGGAGGTACAATCTCACTTTTCTTGTATATTCTGTAGAATATGCTGAAAACTGCTCCAAACTTGCTGCAATCTATAAATTGTCTGTGGTCACATTAATGAATTTGGATATTTTTATATTGCAGCGAATCTGGATATTTATATATTGCAGCTTCCTAAGGAAACATCAAATCTACTTGAGGAAGAGTAAGATTTCTTTTTGCGGATTCTTTATAAAGCGTATTATCTTGCTAAACACTCCTCGGATGGAAATGGATATGGAAATTAATGAATCATCTGCTCAGGGAAATGAGCCAGAATTGAATATCGAGCATTCTGATCCACAAATACCTCTAATAGTATTATTGGAGGATGTTCCTGATATTGAGAAACTTAGGTCTGTTGGAGAACCAATCAATGATGACTATATGTTTGATCACAGTGAAACCTTCAACAACACAACTGGTGCTGTGGAAGATGCTGCTATAAATGTTGAGGACCATCATTTGGTAGGAGACGGAACTCCTTTGGTGGCCAAGAATGCATTTGCTATGCCCATGGGAATTTTTTCATTTGTAGGCATCTCTGCTACATCCCTGCTGATGATAGGCTTAGGAAGTGTGCTTGGTAAGTTATTCCTCGAATAGGAAGAAGGCATTTGATTTGATAACTATTTCTGATGCTTATAGTATTGTAAGTGCAGGTGGCATGCCAACATTGAGGGTTGCACCAACACCAGTAAATACTGTGTCTGCTAAGCGATGAAAGTTGCAAGACAGATCTATAAAGAAAGAAAAGATCATCTTAGATGATTCGACTATTTTATCTGGAAAGTACGTGCATGTTATGAGAACATGTAAATTGTTATAATCTGTGGAGCTTATGCTTTGAATTCATGTCCATTCCCATAAGTCTAATCAAGTGTTTTTTGCATATAGTGTGATGAAGTCGCAACTTGCTAGTTTTCTGATATTCGTCGTGTTCGGAAGAAAGTATCTCCACCCCCAATACAACAAATAAAACCTAAAGATTTATTCGACATGCCCTTTACTTCTGGTAATTATCCCCTCTCTTTCATTGCATTGGTTTATCTATCTTCTCATTTCGTATATTCACTGACAGAAATGTATCTCTCTTCATTGCAGTTGGCATTCCGGAAATCTCCTTCAATAAATGCAGTCTGGGATTGCTAGGTTGTACCCCTTCTTCAATACACGTCATAACAAATGGAGAGTACTGAACCAGGACATCCTATGCCACTTGTTTCTTCTCTTAAACCTCGTAAATGTCCATGTTAGTCGCTAGTTCAGTGACCTAATATTATTAACCTGGTATAAATATGCACTCCCTTCTCTCACTTATGATATCTGGAGGTAGTAAAGTAGTAATGGCAACTACCGAACTCCTAATTATATCATCATAGCATTTGTGACACGTACACTCTTGTTGTTTGAAACATCACATGATCCTTCACAATGTACATGGTTAGAAAAGCACTTGGAGATAGCTGGCTTTGCCAGAGCTTTTCTCATTTACTGTGGAATGCTTTGTCATATCCTCATAAGCTTCTAACTGAATATCGTTGTAAGCTTCTTTCTGAATTCGATAAACTCGAGTTTTTTCCTGTGTTTCTATAGCCATATGCACATGGATGATCTTGTGAAAACCCAACGGTGAGCTAACAATTAAATTAGAACATTCCTTTGTTTGTACCTCCCTTCAGATGTCTTTTTGCTTGTGGACAAGGAGAAGATTGGACATTGAGATCTCTTTGATTTGTGTCATGTTTTTGTCAGGCTGTGCAATTTTATGGAAGTTATAATGTGATTGCGAATGGATTAATCATCTTCAAAAGTCCTCAAGATCATCTCAAATTTAATAGCTCTATGATGCCGCATCTAAATGATATCCATATCAATTCTCTTGGAAATAGACCAAATACTGATGGAATCCATCTGCAAGACACAAGGCTTGCAGTGATAGAGCACTCTTGTTCTGCAATGCGGTATATAGATAAATGTATTTTCTTGAAAGGAAACGTACTAATGTTTTCAATGTCACGTTTGATGATTGTGTCTCAATACAAACTGGAACCTCATATATACACATATCCAACATGATCTGTAGTCCTGTCCATAGAATAAGGTAATAATCAGCTGTCTAGTTGCAAGTAGAGAAGAACAAGCTAATCTTTGTTTGCTAATAAAAAGCTTGTGTATCAAATATTTTCGTCTACAATGTGGTAGTACAAAATTCTTTTTATGGTGGGAGGACTAAGACATGGCAAGTAAAATTGGCAGACACAAAGGGTTGTCTCAGATTTTAAATTCTCGCATTTGGCTTGTTTTTGTTTTCCATCAACTGGATTTCCTCTCTTACCTTTTCACCCGTTTCTTAGAATTATCATCTGGGTTGTGTGAAAATAATGTTGTTTAGCAGGCTTGCTAAAGGGAGGTGCAACATTTGCTGCAAAGGTGTCTATGTTGTCTTCACACTTCACACATCTGCTAGAGTTAATCTTTGCCAATGAGCAACATTTTTAATGCTTCTAGTAAGTTTCTATAAGAGTTATTATCAAATCTAATTGGAGTTGCCATATCTAGAGGAGTTGGCACATATCTGTCACCGTTTTGGGGACGAAGAGCTTGCAGCTGGGGGCTAAATGCTGGAAAAAAAAAGGGAAGCTAGAAACTGAATTGGCGGAAGGAAGTCAAAGTATAATGGGCTTTACTTTTTTTCTCAGGTTCAGAGGTCATAACACATGCTCTCTAATCGACCTGGATATCAGTTCATGCAATCTGAAATTTCCCACACATATTCGCGCGAACTCGGTCTACTAAAAAGAAACTCACTACAAAAGTATTGCGCCATAGCGACGTCTATAACGACGTCCAGACATCGTTGAGTCATCGATAAACGTCGACTAAAAGTCGATAAACGACGTCTATAACGATGTTTCCACGTCGTTATACGTCCTGCTATCGTCGTTAAGCACGTCGCAATTGCGACGTCGTTAAGCGACGACTCTTCGTCGTTAAACGACAGTTTTGACACGTGGCTTTGCCATGCGGGCGTGCGTCCAGCGCGACAGTTGCCAGCGTGGCCGGTGGCGTGGCAGCCATGCTGGCGACGTCATTAAATGACGCATACGACACATGGCTGTCACTGTGTCGATGCCAGCGCGACGGTTGCCAACGCGGCCGTCAGCGTGGCAGCCACGCTGACGACATTGTTAAACCACGTCTAAGATACGTGGCTGACCCACTGGCGACGTCGTTTAACGACGTCTGTGACACGTGGCGGACACGGTGGCCTGCGGCCACATCAGGTTGCCTCGGTGTCGACATGCGTCACGTCGTTCAACGACGGCCACGTTCACAACAACCCCGATTCTGGGTCCACACTTAAAAACAACAGTAAAAGAAAGACCACATGTTGTTGTTCAGAAAATTCTACATGTGGTTATGTGGAGGTGTGGTTTATTAAGAGAATGAGAATGAGAATGAGAATGATTTTTTATCGTCCACTGAGATCAATCGGTCTATGGGACCCATAAGGAGCGCAGCAAACTTATTACTGTCCGGGTTAAAAAACCCCCGCCCCGAAGGGTTTTCGAGGGAAAAACCATGGCAGTAATAAGACTGCTGTCAAACTGTACAAGTATACATCAATGTGTATATACATGTCAAGTGTGTGCCCGAGAACATAGCTGATCTCGCATGTCCATAACCTCCTGAAGGTTAAAGGAGGCAATGTAGTTTTTTTCAAGGAGTTATAGTTTTTTTTTTTAAAGGTGTGGTCTTTTTTTGAGGTGTGTTTTTTTTAAAGCAAAGGGGTGTTGTTTTTAAGAAGGTGGTGTTTTTTGAGGTGTGATTTATATCTAGGTGTAGTTTTTAAGTGGTTGTTTTTTATGGAAGTATAGTTTTTTGAGGTGTGGTTTATATGGAAGTGTAGTTTTTAAGTGGTTGTTTTTTAAGGAAGTATAGTTTTCTGAAGTGGTGTGATTTTTTAATTGAGATGTTGTTTTTTAAGGTGTGGGTTATAAGTGGGTGTAGCTTTTAAATAGCTATTTTTTAAAGAAGTATGGTTTTTTGAAGTGTGGTTTATAAGTGGGTATAGTTTTTAAGTGGCTGTTTTTTAATGAAGTATGGTTTTCTAAAGTGGTGTTGTTTATAACTAGGTGTAGTTTTTAAGAAGCTAGTGTTTAAGGAAGTATGGTTTTTTTGAGGTGTGGTTTATATAACTAGGTATAGTTTTTAAGTAGCTGTTTTTTAAAGTAAGTATGGTTATTTGAGGTGTGGTTTATAAGTAGGTGTAGTTTTTAAGTGGCTGTTTTTTAAAGAAGTGTTATTTTCTAAAGTGGTGTGCTTTATAGCTAGGTGTGGTTTTTAAGTAGCTATTTCTCAAGGAAGTATATTTTTTTGAGGTTAGGTGTAGTTTCTAAGTAGCTGATTTTTTAAGGAAGTATGGTTTGTTGAGGTATGGATTATAAGCAGATGTAGTTTTTAAGTAGCATTTTTTAAGAAAGTATGGTTTTCTAAAGTGGTGTGATTTTTTAAGTCGAGGTGGTGTTTTTTGAGGTGCAGTTTATAAGCAAGTATAGTTTTTTTTAAGGAAATATGGTGTTTTGAGGTGTGCTTTATAAGTAGGTGTAGTTTTTAAATGGTTGTCTTTAAGGAAGTATGGTTTTCTGAAGTGGTATAGTTTATAATTATAGCTGATTTTGCAAGCACGACTATATCATCATGCCCCACTTATCCATATGACTAACTACGGTGTCATTACATGCTATGTGTCAAAATATCATTAGCGTAAGAAAATGAGGCAAGTTAAACGGTTTGGCTATGGTTGTTTCTTGCAAAAACCTCCAAGGTGACATGGCAAGAATATGATGAGGTGGCAAGGGTAATGATGACATGGCAAAACCATTATGATATAGAAACTGTAACATCAACTAATCATTCTGAAATTTTTTTAGTAAGATAAATTTTCATGGTGACATGGTGCTATTTGGAAAAGGTGGCACATCACATAATGACTTGGCATATTTTTAACTCTTTGGCCAAAATGGCTAGGTAAACTTTCGAAATATGCTCTTTTGCCTTTTCTAAGGCAAAAAAAGAAAAAAGGGGGAACATGGATCCAAACATAGTTAAATGGAATTTGACATGGTCATTGATGGTAGAAAGGGGGTCAAAGGGCTCTAGCAAAGCACCATCACCTGAAATATTGTGTGTGCTTAAATTTGGGAATGTAACATATTGTTGTACATTCATAAAAAAATACATTCAACGGTTAGATCCAACGTGGCTCAAGCATTCCACCTAGGCACCAACATGCCACCTGGGCTCAAACATGCCAAGGTGGCCATGCGGGCTCCAACATGCCACCTAGGATCTAACATGCCAAGGTGTCTCGAACATGCCATGTGGTTTCCCAACATGCCACCTGGGCTCTAACATGCCAAGGTGGCTCAAACATGCCACCTAGGCTCCAACATGCTAAGGTGGCTCAAATATGCGACGCGAGCTCTTACATGCCACCTAGGCTCCAACATGCCAAGGTGGCTCAAACATGCCAAGGTGGCTAAATATGCCACATGGGCTCCAACATGTCCAACATGCCAAGGTGGCTCAAAATGCCACGTGGGCTCCAACATGCCACCTAAGCTCTAACATGCCAAGGTGGCTCAAACATGCCATGCAGGCTCCAAAATGCCACCTAGGCTCCAACATGCCAAGGTGGCTCAAACATGCCAGCTAGGCTCCAACATGCCATCTATGCTCAAACATGCCAAGGTGGCTCAAACATGCCACCTAGGCTCCAACATGCCAAGGTGGCTCTGACATGCCACCTAGGCTCAAACATGCCATGCAGGCGCCAACATGCCACCTAGGCTCCAACATGCCAAGGTGGCTCAAACATGCCACGTGGGCTCCAGCATGCCAAGGTGGCTCAAACATGCTATCTAGGCTCCGAAATGCCACACGGGCTCCAACGTGCCACCTAGGGTCCAACATGCCAAGATGGCTCAAACATGTCACCTGGGCTTCGAAATGCCACCAGGCTCCAACATGCCAAGGTGGCTCAATCATGCCACCTAGGATCCAACATGCTCTCTCTCTCTCTTCCTCCCTCCCTCCCTCTCTCTATAACTCTCTCTGATTAGGTCTGATAGAAGCGTTGACATCTTCCCCAAGTCAAACAAGGCCAAGACTTTGCGTGGTTGCCTCACCCAAGGGGGGAGGCCAAATCCCAAGAGACCCCAAAAAGGTTGTCGAGGCAGCCTTTCCTGGCAGTGCTCCTCCGAGAGGCTGTATAATAATGCCCCCCCTCCCAGAGCTCGGTGTTCCTATTCGTCTGTTGAATCATCCTTTCAAGGACCAAGCTTCGAGCAGGTTCAAAAAAATCCAAGATCGACCGGGGAGAACTTATCAAACTGCAAAGCGTCCTGCATGCAACCGTGCAGGAACAACGGCTCCGGAAGTACAATGGCTCCGGAATGGAGATTCAACTTTTCCTTGTCGATGTTCTGAGTCCATTGGCAGAGCCACTTCACGGTTCCAAAGTGGGAGAGTTGCCCTCCGTGGGTAGCGGCCTTCGGGAGAGGACCTTTGCGGCGAACTGCTTCCGGAAGGTTTTAAGGGTCCATCTTCTTGCATCAACACCATCCCTCTACCTGATGACATTTTGCGAAATCCTAGTCGAATCTGACTAGGATATGGCCTCCAAAATGTAAATTTTGTGCGTTGCTAGGTTATTGAAGGGTTTACGTTATGGAGGTCGAGTTTTGGTCGGTTGTGCTTGGGACATGGTCGAGAAGCTTCTGTTAAAAATGCGAAGCAATAGGAACTGACAGAATGGGGTTTAGATTTATCCTCCTCCCATTGTGGTAATTAGAAGTCAAGACCGCCTTTTGTAGTAGCAAGATTGTTTGGGATCGTTCGGGATGGCCAATAGATTCAAACTCTGTTATTTCAGTTGCCATAGCCCTGCATGCATGTTCCAAAATGGTGCACCTAATTATCTATAAAAACAACCACGTTTCGGCCTCTGAAACGTAAACCCTGTGTGTTGCTAGGTTATTGTAGGGTTTATGTTATGGAGGTCGAGTTTTGATCGTTTGCACTTGGGACATAGTCGAGAAGTTGTAGGTGAAGACGTGAAGCAATAGGAACTGACGGACATGGGTTTGGATCTATTTTCCTCCCACTGTAGCAATTAGAAGTCAAGAGCTAATTATATACATAGTGTTCTGAATAGAAGCACTCAAACGAGTTGGAATTATTGACCTCGTCATAAATTCTAATGCATCCTGAAAATCTGATCATATGGCTTGTCTTCCTCTCCTATGTCCACTGAATCGGTCAATAATTCCAACTCTTTTGCGCGCTTCTATTTAAGACAATATGTATACAATTAGCTCTTGACTTCTAATTGGCACAGTGGGAGGAAAATAGATCCAAACCCATGTCCGTCAGTTACTTATGTTTCGCGTCTTCAACTGCAACTTCTTGACCATGTCCCAAGTGTAAGAGACCATGCCATAATGTAAACCCTTCAATAACCTAAAAACATTCCGGAAGCAGCTTGCCCAAAGGTCCTCTCCCGAAGGCCCATACCTACGGACGGGCTCGAGTTTTCATCGCTCGAACCGAGGACCTAGCTGGAAAGTTTCAATTGGAAATGCGGAGCAATGATAATTGACAAAATTGATTTTAGATCTAGCCTCCTCCTGATCTGTTAGTTAGAATTCAATAGCAATTTTTGTAGTAGCAATGATGTTTGGGACAATTCGGAATGGCCGGTAGATTCAAACTCCATTTTTCAGGTGGCTATGCAAACAACCACGTCTCGACCTCCGAAACATAAACCCTACGAGTTACTAGGTTCTCATAGGGTTTGCGGTTTGGAGGCTGAAACGTGGCCATTTTCATGGATAACTCAGTGCACCATCTCTAAGCATGCATATAGAGCCATGGCAAAACATAGAGTTTGGATCCATCGGCCATCCAGAATGAACCCAAACAATATCTTGCTACTGCAAAAGCATCTTGACTTCTAGTTGTACATGGGGAGGAGGATAGATCCAAACTTCATTTTGTCAGTTCTCGCTGCTTTGCGTTTTCAACTGCAACTTCTCAACCATCTCCCCAGTGCAAACGACCAAAGCTCGACTTCCAAAATATAAACCCTTCAAGAACCTAGCAACATACAGGGTTTACGTTTCGGAGGCCATATCCTAGTCAAATTCGACCAGGGTCTTGCAGCGTGTCATGACACAAAGGAAGGGTGTGGATGTCATAAGAAGGATCCTTAAAACCCCTTGGAAGTAGCTTGCCCCAAAAGTCCTCTTTTACGGCCCTAGCGACGGATGGGCATCTCCCCTACTCCGGAACTGTGAATTGGCTCTACGAATGGATTCAAAACGTCGACATTACCATGGTAACTAAGTTTTATGAGCAGAAGATCACCCCTACTACAAGAAGCGCCAAAATAGCTCATGTTCAACACACTCATAGTCAATTGGCCTGGGTCGTGCCTCTGAAAGAACGCCATGTAGAGCACTTATGTTTCTTTCTTTGCTAAAACTGACCATGTAACTTAGTCATTAGGGTAATGGCGCCATTCAGACAACATGGCGAGGTCAAATTGCCATTCCAGAGCCTCCACGCTGCCCTGACGATGAAACACCTGGGCCAATTGACCACAAGTGTGTTGGACATGAGTTATTTTGGTGCTTCTTGGAGAAGGGGTGGTCTTTTGCTTATGAAAGTTGGTCTATAGGGTAATTCCAATGTTATGATTCCATTGGCAAAGCCAAATTCATAGTTTCGGATTGGGAAAGTTGCTCGTCCATTGCCAGGGCCTTCGAGAGAGCACTTTTGGGACTATTTGCTTCGGGTGGTTTTTAAGAATCCGTCTTCTGGATCCAGACCGTCCCTCTACGTGATGACATGGTGCAAGATCCTGGTCGAATTTGACTAGGAAGGTTTGAAATGACAGATTTAGGGGAATTAAAAAAATTGGAAAGATCCATGGGAGAAATGGACACGTCATCAATCAGCGCCAATTTTCTTGATTTCTTTGTCTTTTGTGATTCAAACTCGTTCTTGATTTGAATCACCAGAGAATTCACTGTTTGATCCAAATTTGCCCTCTTCACTTTGCTGGCCTTGTAGAGGCCCAGCAATTTTCGATTTCCTCAACATTTTCTCTATGCATGGATACCAAATTCTTCATTGTTCTAAAGCAGGATCATAGAATTACCTGTGGTTTTCTAACTGGATCATCTTCCGAGCTCTGGGACAGTCTTATTCTCAATCAATTCTTCCCAGATTACCTGTTTGAATCGGAATACTCAATTGTACCATCTTCAGAAGAATTTGAAGCCGAGATGATTGAAGCTTGGGTGCTAGAATTTACAGGCAAAAAGAACATCTCAGCAACTGCAACTTTTCAGGTACATTGTGGATGGTCAGAGAACAAAATTATGGTTAAAATTTTCTCAGAATGATTCGATCCATGCTTTTGAGTACCTCTGGCAATTTTATGGTATTTCTATCCTTTTAAGTTCTTAGATAGATTGTTTTCCAGGATCTCATTCCCATTTCTTTAGCCTCCCTAGCCTCTGACAGCCTTCTCTCTTTCATTTTGCATTTATGGCGAATTTCCCCCAAAAAAATACACTTTTTCATGGCCCGTCAGCCCTAAATTCAAATTCACTTTCGATCCTTCACAATTTCATGCTCCTTCCTGCTGCTCAAAGGGACGCTCTTCTCTCTCAGTTAAGTGCATTCCACCTTGATCCATCTAAAATTATCAAATTTGGAATTTTGCTAACCAAGAACCTCTGTCAAAAGATATGCATCATTTCAGCCATTTTGCTCCGAACTGGGACACTCTTTCTCTGGATCAAAGGGGATCCCAAACTTTACCAAGATTGGATGCAAATGGGGTACCATTACCTTTATTTCCTCGACCAGCACAACCAATCATCTCGGATGAACAATTTGCCTCTGAGTTTGAATACCAACAATCAAGAGCCCCTACAAACACACAGCTTTTCAGAGGTATTCACCTGAACTCACCTTTGATTGCTTCCAAAATTGAATCTTTATCAAAGGTTGCTGTTGTTGTCAAAGTGGATTCTGTTGGGTTAAAAATAGAAAAGCTCTGGGACCATCTTTTGAGGCTACATAAGGGTATTGTCATTAATTCTATTTACTGGTTAAACTTCCCTTACATTACATATGGTGGAATGTGGCTGCCCCAGGACTTCAAATTATTTACTGAAGCTTGGCTTCACTACCTGTGACACCTTCCAAGTATCTTTCTTAAAATGGAATGCCACTCTGCCTCTGAATAAATTCAGAAAGTACCACATTGCTTCTGTCACTATGAGTGAGTTAAGTCCCATTTACTGGAATGAAGATTATTTCTCTTCCATCTTCAACTCCATTGGCACCTACCTTACCACAGAATATTTCTCATTCAAACCACCCAAATGCTTCATACAGCTGGACATTACCAAAGTCATCCCTACTGCCATATCATTCTTGGACTTCTTTGGGAAGACATCTATCTTACAACTTAGATGGGTAGGTTTACCAAATCATTGCCAGAGCTGTAATTCTAGACATAAGATTGGCAGTGAATGTTTCCTTCCTCACAAGGAAACAACTCAGAAGGATCTTCAGGAAAAAGGAATTGCTATCCTTGAGCAATCCAAACAAACCAACCACCATGCTGCAACAGGCACTAGCAGACCAGTTCAAAATGTTCCTCTTCCTCAAAAAGAATGGATCAAGGTTAATGGCAGTGCTAGAAGAATTCAGAAACATAGGGAAGTCAGGAACTTGGCACAACAGAAAAATCATGAACTCTCTAATAATTCCCAGCTTTCCTTCAGAATATCAACTTCTGACAAGCAAATGGGAATTAAGGTTTTAAACAAAGGAATATTCATCAAGGAAAATCGACTAGCTGATGATATGGAAAAGCCTACTTTGACAACTAAGCAGCAAGTTGAGACAGCAAAAGTATCTTCTCAAGGTGTCTCACAAATTAACAAAGCAAACATTGAGCATAACAGAAACATGCTAAATGTTAAAGGCAAGGCACCACTTCTGCCTCCAAGAATTGATCTTCATAGGACCTTATCAAACATCCTGAAGGATTCCAAGAGTAACACCAGCCATCAACATTTATCAAGCAAAATTTCTCGAGGTATTCCAAATGGAAACAAAATGGTCTCAGTCTCAACTACATCGAAAAATATAACTGAGGCAGAAGGTTTGAATGGAGTTATCATTAATTAATGAAAAAGGTACTGAGTATACTGAAGGAGACATGCAATATGGATTCACAAGTGCACCAGTCCCTTCACATAACATGGATATCCAGAACAATGAACCTGCTGCAGATATTGGCAGTGACCTTAGTGACATTGAAGTGTCAAACTCTTTTGCCATACTTGCAGATATATCAGAAGATCCAGATGTTGATAATTTTGCAGATGTTATATGCAAAGGTCTCGACTTGCCAACTCCCCATCACACTCAGCCCCCCATCACATCAACCACTCACTCTATCCCCCACACCACTACACTTTCACTTGAAATAGAATTTGCAGCCCCCCTCTTGCATGTTGACTCTGATGACACCTCACACTCAACTTCTCATTCATCAAAAACTTCAGCCATTTCCCCTGAGATAGCTCAGCAGTTACAGGAATTAGAGGCAGTTATAGTGGCAGACATAGTGTTGGACAAGGTGACAGACAAGGTGCCAGAATCCCCTGAAAATATGTCAGTTGACTTGAAAGACAGCTATGAAAAGGCTAAGGACATATCAAATGTTTGGGAACAAAATTTATGGTGTGCAGACTCCCAAGAACAAACAGAGATATTAGGAGTACAATGTCAGCATGACAAGGAGAAACAAGCAGACTCTACTCAAAAAGCATATCCAGATTCAACACACCTTCAGCAAATTAATCCCAGGCAAGATCTTTCCATTTCAAATGTTGAAGTTAATTTGATGGTCATTAATCCTAATAGGGATAACATTGTACCTGACTCCATTAACAATACTTCTATGGAGACTACACAACCTGAGTGTTGCAAATCCAAATTCTGGCAATGCTCTCACTCTGATAAATTGTCTGCAGACATGAACTCTGAAGATTTAGACCTTGACAAAGAGAATGCCCTTTCACATCACTTTTCAAATATTGATACCCTCTGGGATAATGATATTTACCTAACTGCTCATCAAGATAAGACTTCTGTTGATCACCCTATTGCTAAAAAGGTCAAAAAGAAAAAAGGTAAATATAATTTTGATCTGCTCCATAACACCCCTGCAGCTAATACTCGGCTTAAATCCAAAAAAGCTGCCAGACTTCATTGACTCCCCCCAAGGTTGCCTCTCCTAAATTATTACCATGAAGATTCTTAGTTGGAATCTAAGAGGCATAAAAGGCCCCCTGAAAAGGAGAAGAGCCATCTCCCAAATTAGGAGTTATGATGCAGACATCATTCTTCTTCAGGAGCTTAGGCTCCCCAGCTTTGAGTGCTCCAATCTTTCAGATTGGATTGGCCCAGGTTTTTCCTCCACATTTATTGAAGCAACTGGGACCTCAGGAGGGCTATGCATTATTTGGAGACACCTTACTCATATTTCTGTCTACACTAGCCCTTGCAGATCCTGGCAATCAGTAATTTTTAAGCATAATGACTCTAAATTTGGTGTGATAAATGTCTATGCCTCCACTGAGTCTAGATCTAGAGCTAACACTTGGCTCAATGTTAACAATCAAATTGCATCCCAAGATTGTGATACCTGGATTTTGGCAGGGGACTTTAATAACACTCCTACCTGGGACTTGAAAATTGGAAAAAATCTCAACATGTCCTCTATTGAAAGAACTCAATGGGATCAAATGCTCGACAGCCATTTTCTTCAGCATATCCCATCTTCCACCTCAGTCTACACATGGTCTAATAAACAAGAAGGGAATAACAGAGTATATTATGCACTTGACAGGTTTTACATAAACAACACTCATAACGAGATCTGGAATAATTGCTTGGTATACAGTGATGAGTGTACTTCAATATCTGATCACCAGCCTCAATTCTTTACTACCAACCTTATGCTCTCTATCAAAAGGCATGGTAACACTCCTTTTAAATTGAACTGCTCCCTCCTAGATTCTGAATCCTTTTGTAAAGATTTCATTGCCTTTTATGCCACTCTACCCAAGGTCAGATCTACAAACTCCATGAGAACTTTCTATGACAATATTAAAAAATCAAAGGCCTGGATTAAACAATGGTCAAAGAATCTTCATGAGATCAAGCAGGCAGAAAAGAAATCTTATTTGCAGGAAATGAAGGAGGTTAGAATTAATCTGCAAGAAGACCCCTTCAACATTGATCTTCATAGACAAGAAGGAAATCTGGAAATGGTAATTAAAACCATTGAAGAGCTGGAAGCTAAAGGAGCATCTATCAGATGTAAAATAAAATACCTATCTAACATGGATCATGGGAATTCAAGGTTTTTCTATAGAGTTGCTAAGTCTAGGCTTCTGAAAAGTCAACTTATCTCAGTCAAGGATGGAAATAATAACACCATTACTGATCAACAAGAAATTTCCAACTTTTTCTGCTCAAACTATGCTAATATTTTCTCCCAACCCAGATCATGTCCAAATTGCAGAAGCTAAATCTTTCACTGATTTGGTTGAAACTAATGATCTTCACAGTAACATTGCCATGACCCCTGCAATGGAGGCTATTCCAAATGCTGAAGAGATTTTCTCCACTCTAAAAAGTCTTGCAAAAGGTAAAAGTCCAGGTCCTGATGGGTTATCCCCAGAATTTTTTATTACATTTTGGGGAACTCTTAAAGATGACTTTGTGCATATGATCAAAGGTTTCTGGAACTCAAACCACCTTCATCCTTCTCTCTCATCCGGCCTTATTACTCTAATTCCTAAGGTTGACAATCCTCAATCCTTCTCTGACTGGAGGCCTATCTCTCTGACAAACTCCACTTATAAGGTCTGTGCCAAAATCATAGCCAACAGGGTCAAATCTCATCTCCAAGAGGTTATCAGCTCGAATCAATCTGCCTTCCTCCCCAACAGATTCATCCTGGATAACTACATTGCAGCCATGGAGGGAATGCATTGGAATAATCTTACTAAGCAAAACTGCATTTTGCTCAAGCTAGATTTCTCAAAAGCTTTTGACACTGTTAGGTGGAACTTTTTAGAATTCTCTCTTCAAAAGCTTGGCTTCAGTGAAAAGATTATTAAGCTTATCTTGGGCTTAAATTCTATATCTCAATCAACTGTCCTTGTCAATGGTTCCCCTGGCTACTTTTTCCCTCTTGCTCGAGGTGTGAGACAGGGATGTCCCCTAGCACCATATCTCTTTCTGGCTGTAGCTGAGATGTTAACTAGAGTGATCAACTATCATCAATCTTTGGGGAATATTGTTGGACTTAATCTTCCTGACAATACAACCAATCTGTCTATTCTCCAATATGCAGATGACTCTTTCAGCTTTCTCAAGAATGATTCTAGCATCATTGCCAATTTTCTCCACATCATTCACATCTTTGGAGCTGCTTCTGGCATACAGCTGAACCTAAATAAATGTACTATCATTGGTGACATGGACACTGATAGCATTGCAGGTATCAAATGCATTAGATCCTACTAGGTATGCCTCTGTCACTCAATCCCAGTTTAAAAGAGTTATGGTCTCCAATAGTTGCAAGAATCAGAAAGAAATTAGGCAATTATGGCAATTGTCTCTCTCTGGCAGGGAGAACAATAATTGCTAACTCAGTCATTGCTGCCTCTCACATTTATTACTCCTCAGCTCTCTTGGCTCCCAAATGCATTTACCAGCAAATTGAGAGAATTGTAAGAAACTTTATCTGGAAAAATCATCACATGGTTAACTGGAACACTATCACCAGAAGCAAGATACATGGTGGCCTTGGATGCAAAAATTTGATCCTTCAGGGCTATGCTTTAGCTGGGAAGTACATCTGGAAATCATTATTCAGTCACAACAATCCAGCCATGGTCTTCATCAAATATTGGCTGTCCTGCAGTCATCCCAAGGGGCATCCTTCCATCAGCCATAGCTTACCTTCCTCAGCTTTCACAACTTTGAAACCTGCCCCTAATACTTCCCCTCTCATGAATAGCTTTATTCTGGCTTGGAACAAGGTTCACAAAACCTTTGATATTTCTGCTATTGAGAACAGTCACTCCAACACAAGTTTATTCTGGAATCCCAATTTCTCCAGGGATAATACTACTCCTCTGGCCATAAACCACCCAAAGATCTATAAAAAATGGATGCCTTATGGTATAATACATCTTGGTGATCTCTGGGATCACACAAGGTGGATCTCCTGGACCAATCTGAAAAATCGAATCAGAGGCAGTTCTTCAGATAAAATTATGTACAGATTCATCATGCAAAGAATTGGCAATGTCAACATTCACCACAATCCTATCACTGCCCAATGGACCCTCTGTGGTAAACCCAGCTACAATGTATCCAAGGTTTATACTTGTTTAAATAAGCCTCATGTACCTTCCAAATCTAAGCTCTATTGGGACCTTTCTGATGACACTGCATTCAGATTGTTCAAGAATATCTGGCTTTCCTACTTCCCCCCCAAAATTTCTTATTTTGCATGGTTAATTGCAAATAAGAGTGTGCCATGTCTGGAAACTATCTCAAGGCACTCCAATTCTGCAACAAATTCAGTTAATCCTTACTGCCCTCTTGGATGCAACTATGTTGAATCTATGGAGCACATATTTGGCTGTGTAAAGCTTTCTAGTTTTTGGGCATGGTTTGAAAATACCTTTCATATAAATTGTCCTGCTACTTTACTTGAATTTATGATGAATGATGATGCTTATAAGAATACTTTATGTTGCATTGCATTATGAAATGTTTGGAAGCATAGAAACAGGTGCCAATATGGAGGAAAAACAAATATCTATGTTCTGGATTAAATCTCAAGTTATATATGACATTGAGATGGTTGCCACCAGTCAAAAACACTTGCACAAAGATGGGTTAAATATAGGCCAATTCATAGGAGCTCATAGACTGTTCAAACTAAATTGTCATGATTTACTTACTGACACTCAATGCACTTCTCCTAGATTACACGAGGAGCCTTAGCAGAGACTTTGGCACTTCAGTGGAGCCTGCAGAGTACAGACTTTTTCCAGGGCAGAGGCTGGTACATGACATACAATACACACATGATATGTGGACAGGCACAGTTAGAGGGATCACGGATATAGACATAATTGACATACCTGATGAAGAATTAGATTGGGCCATGGAGTTCTGCAGAAGCACATACCTAATGCATGAAATATGGTGGTTCATGGAGAGTAACAGTAGAAGAATGACAAATCAGCAGTTTGAGTATTACAGGGAATGCTACTACCATCATAGGGGACTGGCAGATGCATATGGCACTTTAATAATTCTGATGTCCACTACCAATGCAGACAGGTTGATCACTGAGCTAAACTGGGGAAATGGCAGAACTCTTATACTTCAGCCAAACTTTCGAGCTCACTATGAATTCCTAAACTCCTATCACTTTCACACAAATCATCCCACCCTCCCAAATCAGTGACCTGCACTTATCCCTTCTGGCTTGAAACAGACTTGCATATAACATCTACAGCTTATTAACATCTACTTTTTCTCTGCAGGAACTGCTCTGATAAGTGTGTTCACTTATGCTGCCAACACACTTAGTTGCAGCACAATATATATCCCATCTACTTTTACAGTTCACTACTGCTTTTGTTAACATATTACATATTACATTACTATGTGCTTACAGCAGCACCTATTTTATTTATGTTCATTTGCTTGTTTTATCATGAGTAGCCTATCTATAAAGGTTCACTCATTATGTTGTACCTTTTTCTATAATTAATGAAAAAAACCCCATTCACTCAAAAAAAAAAAAAAAAAAAAACCCGGCCTGAACTAGCAAACGCTAGACCAGCATCTGCCTCGGTCAATCCCTTGGCAGTATTATCATCCTAATATCTAAACTGGGCAAGCCAGTCTAGACTAGTACCTCTTTTCCCAAAGCCTAAATAATATGAAGATCATTATTTATTCACTAGAATCATTATAAATTAGAAGTAATTCATCTGCTACAATATTCAATTCGAATTATGTGCATCTATAATCGCTAATCCTCTATAATCGCTAATCCTGACCATCGAAAAGGGGCATATTCCCAATGATATGCCCTGTCCCTAAACCAGAGCCCTCCAATCTAAGTCAAGATGGGGTCAAAACCCCATTTCCACGTCACCCTAAGGTGGATGAGGATGTATTCAATTGGAGTCAACTATGTACATACACACAAGTACAACAGAATTGAACCTGTTCTGCAAACATACAGTTAAACCAACGTGTGTCCTACAAATCAATATTGTGCACAACAATGTCACTTCGAAAGCTTTACAAAGGAGCCATGTACATGCAAGCCCAAGCGTAACTCCCTTCACAAAGTGCACAATAATCTGCAAATAACAAACACACACATACACAAATAACAAACAAGTACACCCGTTTTGCAAGCATACGGTTAAAGCACCATATGTGGTATCCAAAGAATACTCGGCTTAAATCCCCATCCATCACAGACATGCCACCGCAAGACCATTATCGCTGAACAATGGGCTGCTATGCACCCGATAAGTGAGGTTCCTTGCGTGGTCTCATCATCATCGCCCACAACAACGTAAAAACAAAGAACAAAACGAAGGGGAGTTGAACCCCCGCCCAAAAAGGCGCCTTCGAAAAACCTCAAAATGAACCTCAAAATGCCGTGAAACGTCACGCCACACAAACACGCATGAAACAAAAATCCTACTTCTTGCCTATGGTGGAAATCAAAACGCTTTTGGCTGAAGAAAAATCCCAAATCTCCCTCCACAACAAGAAGCTCGACCGATGCCATAGCCTCGCCTCCGGTTCCGCATCCGGTGCCCTATGTCCGCCGCACGCAACTTATTGCTTCCAAAACCCCACAGATCTACCATGCTTGCAAACCCCCAACGCTACCATGCTTCCGAAATCCGAGAAAAGCACGCCTGTTTACCAAGGCCATGCCGCCCGCCTGCCCACCAAGACCATGCCGCCGCCTGCCAAGCAGCCTCCATCGCCCGCCTGCAGCCTTAGCTCGACCGCCTCTACGCCATCGCCTCCAGCTCCACGCAGACGCGAAGGCATAGCCACGACTGGCCTTCTAAAAACTAAAATTTTGAAACTAAACCCTAAAGACCATTGAAGCAGCGAAACCCATATGCTGACATCAGACTTATACTAAAATCGCATACGAATACACTTGGAAACCTTAGCAAACCTTATGTAACACCATACCAAAACAACATTTTGGAAACTTAATGTGCAGTTACATAGACTATAAACTCTATGTACCATAGTTTGAACATTATGCCCAGAACTTGGCATGGATACAATTGAGCCAAAAGGATCTTACCATATGTATCAGTAATCTAAAATAGTTGTCTTACTAAATCACTTTGAATACGTAGATCGTCAATATTGCAGCCCATATTCCAATGGACAGACAGCTCCAAACCACTGCCCATGTCTTTTTTCGATATTCCACATCCTTCAAGCTAAAGCCAACTCTAACAGCAAAATAAACACAATTGGAGGAGAGAACCCGTACCTGCAGCCAATCAATACACAATTAGCATGATAATGGTAATTGTGCAAGGGCCAAAAAGTACATTGGGTCTCTCAGTTTATCACTGATCACCAATTGTATCCTTTTGCCCTGAGGTGAACATTAACAAGAATGGAAACTGGAATATCAACGTTTTTAGTACTATAAAGTTCCAAATTAATCTCGAGTTTTGTATCATAATGTATAGGATTTTTAGACATATAGTTCTTCCCGAATCAACCTCAAATGATTGAATTATCCACCTTTAAGTCTTATAATCTCAGCACATAGCAATATATTGTCCATCTAGCATTATATAGAATTATCCCAGAGAAGCATTTTTCACTTTAAAAGCCTCGGAGCATAAGGAATGATATGGAAAGATGCAAAAATTGTAGGATGAGTACTTGCTGCCATAAAAAACAGCTTCTACTAAAACTGGAATAACTCTTAGCACAGAGCTCTGTTTTTCTATTAATTATATGTTTCAGAAATGACATGATATGCTCTATAATTTCAAGAAAAATTAGTTAAGTTTTATCGAGACTTGCTGTGTCAGAATGATGTCTGAAATTCGACTCAAGGATCTAGTAAAATATCAAGTTAGCCAAACATCAAATCTATTACGTGGCGATAGTAAGAGATATAAGCAACCAAAATTCTCAAGAATAGATGAAAAAGAAGCCCCTTTCCTAAGTCCACAATTTAACTTAGGTGCATCAATATCAAATTTTAAGTCTAAGCATGTCAAAAAAGTAGGATAAGTACTTGCTGCCATAAAAAAACAGCCCCTACGAAAACAGGCATAACGTTTAGCACAAAGCTCTGTTTTTCTATTAATTATATGTTTTGGAAATGGCATGATATGCTCTATCTTTTCAATAAAAAACAGTCACGTTCTGACGAATTTTTCTCTGTCAGAAAATGATTTCTGTATTCCGACCTAAATGTAGTATGTCTTGAACATTCCCATGGCAGAAATCAGAAAAATCAAATCATAAAAACCTTTTGTGTTGCCAAGTTCCTGGCATTAGTTTGTCCACATGATTTTGCTCTAAGTTTTGATCATTTTGCAGTCATCGCTATCAAGAATACATGAAATAGAGCTGAGGCTACGCATAGATGGCCTGAAGAAGATTGTAGACTGCAGATTAGAGCATTGGGTCTTTATCCATCGATCTGTTCTGCCCCTTTTGGGCGGCCGGTTTGGCGCTATGGGTACTGCCATGCCATCCATCCATCCATCCATCGTAAAAGGGTTTCTAAACCCTATATTGAATCCATTAATAAGACCTTAAAAAAGAATTTTAAAGGGCTTTAATTTCAACATAATATAATTTAGTCGCCATTAGCCTATTGAAGCAAAATAGCATAAGAAACAATCTCAAGATCATTTTTTATTGAAGCTTAATTGCTTGATTGAAACAAATAAGCTCAATGGTCATAGTATCATGAGTTCTAATGTCGCCAGAGATCTCTGGATCACTATTGATTGTCCAAGCAAAATTGCTTAATTAAAGCAAAATAGCTTAAATAAAAAAAACCCTACCACCTTCCGTAGAGTATAACAGACCCCTGTATATAAAACTGTAATTATAGGGATGGCAAGACCCCACCATTACAGTGGGGGTAATGCCATACCCTATAGCTATTTAGCCATATATATAGAATGTAATTAATGCAAATACATACCCTTTCATTACTGCAATATGTATTTGTAGTAGGAACTTCCTCTTTGCATCAGCCAATTTAACATTGGACATTGCCCTTTCATCATGCATAAGCATACAAATAGTATCCTAATATCCTTGTATTAAGGATTTTAGCCAAGTGGCATACTATAGCAACTGCCATATGTGTAATAATGACATCTGCCATTAATGCACGTTCTTGATGAATTATTATTCATTACCAGGGTATCCTGAATAGAATATCCTGGCATAAGCAATCTGCATAGCCTCATATGCAACCTGCACATAAATAACCATGTAGCTTAGTCTATTTAAACAAAAAGACCAAATAATAAATGCAAAGGAAAGCTCCCAAAAGTGTTTAATCTTCAAAATCACCTAGAGCAAAGGGAGAGAGGCATCACCAGGTGTCCCTAGTGAAATGAAGTTTTAAAAAAAAACCCGGCCTGAACTAGCAAACGCTAGACCAGCATCTGCCTCGGTCAATCCCTTGGCAGTATTATCATCCTAATATCTAAACTGGGCAAGCCAGTCTAGACTAGTACCTCTTTTCCCAAAGCCTAAATAATATGAAGATCATTATTTATTCACTAGAATCATTATAAATTAGAAGTAATTCATCTGCTACAATATTCAATTCGAATTATGTGCAGTTACATAGACTATAAACTCTATGTACCATAGTTTGAACATTATGCCCAGAACTTGGCATGGATACAATTGAGCCAAAAGGATCTTACCATATGTATCAGTAATCTAAAATAGTTGTCTTACTAAATCACTTTGAATACGTAGATCGTCAATATTGCAGCCCATATTCCAATGGATAGACAGCTCCAAACCACTGCCCATGTCTTTTTTCGATATTCCACATCCTTCAAGCTAAAGCCAACTCTAACAGCAAAATAAACACAATTGGAGGAGAGAACCCGTGCACTGCAGAAATTTCAATCAATACACAATTAGCATGATAATGGTAATTGTGCAAGGGCCAAAAGGTACATTGGGTCTCTCAGTTTATCACTGATCACCAATTGTATCCTTTTGCCCTGAGGTGAACATTAACAAGAATGGAAACTGGAATATCAACGTTTTTAGTACTATAAAGTTCCAAATTAATCTCGAGTTTTGTATCATAATGTATAGGATTTTTAGACATATAGTTCTTCCCGAATCAACCTCAAATGATTGAATTATCCACCTTTAAGTCTTATAATCTCAAAGACATAGCAATATATTGTCCATCTAGCATTATATAGAATTATCCCAGAGAAGCATTTTTCACTTTAAAAGCCTCTGAGCATAAGGAATGATATGGAAAGATGCAAAATTGTAGGATGAGTACTTGCTGCCATAAAAAAAACAGCTTCTACTAAAACTGGAATAACTCTTAGCACGTAGCTCTGCTTTTTCTATTAATTATATGTTTCAGAAATGGCATGATATGCTCTATAATTTCAAGAAAAAACAGTTAAGTTTTATCGAGACTTGCTGTGTCAGAATGATGTCTGAAATTCGACTCAAGGATCTAGTAAAATATCAAGTTAGCCAAACATCAAATCTATTACGTGGCGATAGTAAGAGATATAAGCAACCAAAATTCTCAAGAATAGAAGCAAAAGAAGCCCCTTTCCTAAGTCCACAATTTAACTTAGGTGCATCAATATCAAATTTTAAGTCTAAGCATGTCAAAAAAGTAGGATAAGTACTTGCTGCCATAAAAAAACAGCCCCTACGAAAACAGGCATAACTTTTAGCACAAAGCTCTGTTTTTCTATTAATTATATGTTTTGGAAATGGCATGATATGCTTTATCTTTTTAATAAAGAACAGTCAAGTTCTGACGAATTTTTCTCTGTCAGAAAATGATTTTTGTATTCCGACCTAAATGTAGTATGTCTTGAACATTCCCATGGCAGAAATCAGAAAAATCAAATCATAAAAACCTTTTGTGTTGCCAAGTTCCTGGCATTAGTTTGTCCACATGATTTTGCTCCAAGTTTTGATCATTTTGCAGTCATCGCTATCAAGAATACATGAAATAGAGCTGAGGCTACGCATAGATGGCCTGAAGAAGATTGTAGACTGCAGATTAGAGCATTGGGTCTTTATCCATCGATCTGTTCTGCCCCTTTTGGGCGGCCGGTTTGGCGCTATTGGTACAATTGAGCCAAAAGGATCTTACCATATGTATCAGTAATCTAAAATAGTTGTCTTACTAAATCACTTTGAATACGTAGATCGTCAATATTGCAGCCCATATTCCAATGGTCAGACAGCTCCAAACCACTGTCCATGTCTTTTTTCGATATTCCACATCCTTCAAGCTAAAGCCAACTCGAACAGCAAAATAAACACAATTGGAGGAGAGAACCCGTACCTGCAGCCAATCAATACACAATTAGCATGATAATGGTAATTGTGCAAGGGCCAAAAGGTACATTGGGTCTCTCAGTTTATCACTGATCACCAATTGTATCCTTTTGCCCTGAGGTGAACATTAACAAGAATGGAAACTGGAATATCAACGTTTTTAGTACTATAAAGTTCCAAATTAATCTCGAGTTTTGTATCATAATGTATAGGATTTTTAGACATATAGTTCTTCCCGAATCAACCTCAAATGATTGAATTATCCACCTTTAAGTCTTATAATCTCAGCACATAGCAATATATTGTCCATCTAGCATTATATAGAATTATCCCGTAGAAGCATTTTTCACTTTAAAAAGCCTCGAGCATAAGGAATGATATGGAAAGATGCAAAAATTGTAGGATGAGTACTTGCTGCCATAAAAACAGCTTCTACTAAAACTGGAATAACTCTTAGCACGAGCTCTGTTTTTCTATTAATTATATGTTTCAGAAATGGCATGATGTGCTCTATAATTTCAAGAAAAAACAGTCAAGTTTTATCGAGACTTGCTGTGTCAGAATGATGTCTGAAATTCGACTCAAGGATCTAGTAAAATATCAAGTTAGCCAAACATCAAATCTATTAAGTGGCGATAGTAAGAGATATAAGCAACCAAAATTCTCAAGAATAGAAGCAAAAGAAGCCCCTTTCCTAAGTCCACAATTTAACTTAGGTGCATCAATATCAAATTTTAAGTCTAAGCATGTCGAAAAAGTAGGATAAGTACTTGCTGCCATAAAAAAACAGCCCCTACGAAAACAGGCATAACTTTTAGCACAAAGCTCTGTTTTTCTATTAATTATATGTTTTGGAAATGGCATGATATGCTCTATCTTTTCAACAAAAAACAGTCAAGTTCTGAGGAATTTTGCTCTGTCAGAAAATGATTTCTGTATTCCGACCTAAATGTAGTATGTCTTGAACATTCCCATGGCAGAAATCAGAAAATCAAATCATAAAAACCTTTTGTGTTGCCAAGTTCCTGGCATTAGTTTGTCCACATGATTTTGCTCCAAGTTTTGATCATTTTGCAGTCATCGCTATCAAGAATACATGAAATAGAGCTGAGGCTACGCATAGACGGCCTGAAGAAGATTGTAGACTGCAGATTAGAGCATTGGGTCTTTATCCATCGATCTGGTCTGCCCCTTTTGGGCGGCCAATTTGGCGCTATTGGTACTGCCATGCCATGCCATGCCATCCATCCATCGTAAAAGGATTTCTAAACCCTATATTGAATCCATTAATAAGACCTTCAAGAAAGAATTTTAAAGGGCTTTAATTTCAACATAATATAATTTAGTGGCCATTAGCCTATTATGCACCCAATTTAGTGTATATTATGTACCTTGCTTTTTGAGCAGGCAACATTTTGTACAGTCATAGGCTACCCAGTACCTTATACAGTACCTTATACAAGATTGCATTTTATATTTATGCCATTATTGCAACAAATATTCCGACATTGCTTATGTTCCGACATTGCAACAAATAGTCCATTATTGCAACAAATGTTCCGACATTGCTTAATCGAAGCAAAATAGTTTAAATAAAAAAAAAAAAAAAAAAAAAAAAAAAAAGGAATTTGACTAGGACATGGCCTCTGAAACATAAACCCTGCATGCTACTAGGTTCTCGAAGGGTTTACGTTTTGAAGGTCGAGTTTAGGTCATTTGCACTTGGGACCTTGACTAACTTGATCTTAGATTGAATAAATTTCCTGCCTGTCACGAAGACGATCTCCTAGATGCTGTTTCTTGGGGCACGCGTAGGGCAGCTATGGCAGGAAAGAAGCCGCCCTTCCTTCTTTTCTCCGGCACTGCTGCTGCACAAATATGTCTTCGATTCCTGAACCAAAGTCTTTGTTTGTCTACAACTCCTTATCCTAGCTTTCTATGTACTACGTCTTTCTATATAACTCTTAGGAATCTGGATAAGCATTATCTGTTGGGAGATGAAGAAGGTGTGAACTTGTAGTAGTCCCTCGTCTGAACCTGTAGTAGCTTCTACTAGAATGCCTCAGACATAGCATTTCATGCACTTAGAAAATGGTGAGGCCAATTTTTTTGAAAACATGCCAAGGTTGCTCAAACATGCGACCTAGGCTCCAACATGCTAAGATGGTTCAAACACCCCACCTAGGCTCCAAGATGTGGCACCGACATTCCAATTCAAACATAATTGGCCTAAAAATGCTATTTCTAGTGAAATATTTTTCAATTGTTCAATTGATTTCATAAGTTATCTTTTATGGTGTAAATGTTGTGCCCCTAGGATCTATCATGTCACCTAGTTGGCTCCAACATGCCACGTGGGCTCTAACATGCCATGTGGGCTCAAACATGCCATGCTGGCTCATATGGACAAGGCATCCTTTAAAAAAAAAGATATCTTTGCTCAAACATGCCACATGATATCAAACATGCCACTAGGCTCAAAACATGACACGTGGCTCAAACATGCCACTAGGGTCATAAAAATGCTCTTTCAAATGATTTATTTTTTTGAAAGAATGAAATATGATTTCGTATGCTTTTTATGGTTGAAATGTTGTGCCCCTAGGCTCAAGCATTCCCCTTAGGCTTGAACATGCTACCAGCTTTTGTTCTTGCGCGATTTTAATGTAGAAATTTTCGAGCGCCAGCTTCTTGCCATTCTTGCCAGATCGTATCGCAAAGCTTGCGCTTCCTAAAATTACACCTTGGCAACTAGCTAACAAAGCCCCCAAAAAAAAAAAAAAAAGGCCTTACCTTTAAAAAATGGATGGAGGTTTGGCGCTAGATATTTATAATGTACGATTTAAAGCAAAAAACCATATAACTTTGTTCGATGTGATGTGAAATTTAAAAAAATAGGCACAATATAATTGCATTACATCCAACAGTCAAGATGAACGGTTGTGATTGTGATCCAAGTCTTAGGATCCTATTCGTCGCAAAATTGACTGCTGAGATTAACAGATCAGATTCGATCTCCGCCCTCGAATTTTTTGCCGCTTCAATCTCCCTCGTTTTTTTTTTTTGCCGCTTCTATCTTATCTCCCTCGATTTTTTGCCGCTTCCATACCTAGGGCAGGGCTGTATAGCAGAGGGTGCGCTTCCTTCCTTCCTCCAGATCTAGGCTAGGCGTTAGCTGGAGTGCAGATCCTTGGGAGCGCTGTGCTTCATGCGGTGGCTATGGAGGTTGTTTTTGTTAGGAATGTCTGGGTAGAGCGCCTGAAGTTTACTCTCGTTTTTCTTTCTGTTGTGCTTCTTTTTCTGTTAAGTCGGAAGACTCAGATGGTACTGCAAATGCATGGAGCTTGACAGGAAAAAAAGCAGAGGCTGAAATGAAAGATTAGGTGTGAAGCTTGGCAGTTTGAATACATTTTCGTCCAGCTTTATTTTCTCTTGAAAATCCACAAATTCGCAAGCACCCGACATGATATTTCTCCTCCAAAAACTTCACAGTGACAGCCCGCTTGATCCAGATAGACGATAATGGTAAGGCTCCAAGTTTTTTTTGTTTTTTTTTTGCTACTGTTTCCGCCATAGCCAGATTTTCTTTTTTTGTGTCAGCATAAGCTCTCAAGCGTTAGCTTTGCTCTACAACTTCTTTTGCATTTCAAAATGCTTTGAAGCTAAGGCTGTGATCATCCTTCTCCAGGTTTGTAGCATGCAAATCAACCAGATAAACAGAGTGGGGCCTAGACATGAAATAGAGTGTGAGAGCAAAAATGAGAGCTCTAGAAACAGACAAGCACATTGACAAGATTGTAATGCAGGTCTCCAATAGCCTCTGTACATTTTGGAGCCACATACTGCAAAAATAATCAGAAGCAAATGAACTAAGAGCATGAAGATCTTGTGTGTGATGAGATATCTATAATGGAATCCTTCTTTTAAATTGGATTACTGTATCATTAGTTTTTGTAGAAGGGGCAGACAGGGGCAGAAGGGCAAGTGTTAAATCCCGAGATTGGTAAGGAATCGAATCTGTTAAAATTAGGTTGGTGCAGTATTTGTGGTTTTTTAAATTTACTCAATGTGTTTCAGCAAGTTTAATAGATATTATTTATTTCCATTTCCTTCCACTGAACTACAAATTATAAATTGCAAACATGCCTTTAAACACGTACAAAAGCAAAAGGCGCAACAATGAATTGTAATCTGCCATAGCAATAGCAATAACACATACAAGGGCAAAAGGCACAACAATGAATTATAATCTGCCAGAGCAATCCAATGCTTGAACTAATAGTTATTTTTAAGTGTTATGGCTACAACAATCTTTATTTTTTAATTTAAAACCACAATATATGATTATAAAATCACATGTGGATTTAATGTAAAACTATATATCACAATTCTTTCTTGTAAGAAAAACAATATAAAAAAAACGATAGCTATTTTTGAAAAATCCGTATTTTTTTCTTAAACAATATGAAAAAACAATAGCTATTTTTGAAAAAAAAACATTTTTTATTTCTTAAAATCACATATCATTTTTTGAGGAAAGCAACACTTGAAAACAATATAGTTAAAAGGAAATATTATTTTTTGAGGAAAGCAACACTTGAAAACAATATAGTTAAAAGGAAACCAACATTTGAAAACAATATAGTTAAAAAAAAAAACTAAAAAATTACGTGTAGTTTATAGCAAAGTTGGACAAAACTCTCTATATGGGTTCTTAATGTTGTTTTTTTGTAAAACAACAGTTAAAAACAACATGTAGATCTTTTAGGTTTTATTAAAAACCACATGTCTACTTTGTATGCAAAACAACAGTTAAAAACAATATGTGGATCTTTTAAGTTTTTATAAAAACCACATGTCGACTTTTTACGAAAGCAACACTTGAAAACTACAGCTACTACTAAAAAACAACATGTAGAAGTACATGTTAATTTCTACGTGTAGATTTTTTTGACAAAATTCTACGTGTAGACTTTTTGTAAGAAAAAACTACATGTAGAAAAATATGACTAAAAACTACATATCGTTTCTAGCAAAGTCGGACAAAAATCACTACGTGGTTTTTTTATGTTGTTTTTTGGCAAAAAACACACTGAAAAACAACATGTGGACCCAGTATTGGGGTGGTTGTGGTTGACTGTGATGTGAGCGACACGTGGCGTATGCCACGTGTCTCCACTAGATTAGCTGACGTGGCTGCTGCCACGTGGCGACGTCAACGACATCGCTCGAATTATGAAAAAAAAAATAGAAAAATAAAAGAAAAATACTGATTAAATACCAATATAATAGTAAATAAGCATTATTATTTAATATTACATATCAACTATTAAATATTAAATAGATATTATATTAAATATTAAATAAATATTAATAAAATAAATCAAAGAATCGAAAAATAGAATTGAGTATAAAAATTTTAAAATAGATAATCATAGGATGATCAATTAATTATTAAAAAAATCCCAAATAATAAAAACAAAAAAATTTACATTAAATTCAATTAATATATTTCACGATATAATTTGCACATTACAAAATACATGGAGTCAATTCACCACAAACTAGAAGACTTAAAAATATTACAACAAAAAACGAAGTCTTTAATTGTTGCTGTGCTCACTTTCCGAGCGATCGGCCTCGTCTTCGTTTTATCTACTTGTATTATAGTATATTGCAACAATTAGGTCGTTGCAGTCTCAAATAATTATGTAGTGAATGATATATACTTCGACCCTATCACGTTGGATGGCCGCACGATTGCCTTTTTTTGAAGGCCCTTTCGCGTTCATCTTTACCAACATTTCTCTTGAACAGTGCCCTCTGTTGAGAATGAACACCAAAACTAATGTTAGTATTCAATGTGAGAACCTAAATTATAAATCAAATTTATACTTACAAATAGGTTATTAGTATCCTCATAACCGCCAGACCCAGTCTTATTGGCACTATAGCTGCCACTTGCTTCGTTATACCTCGCCCTCAAAGCTGACGCAGTTCTATCTACCCCTTTCTTTGATATTATGTTGGCCTTCAAACTCTGCAATGGAACACAAGGTCTTAGTCCACGTGACGTAATCTAATTATACAACTCGTGGCAGAGATGATGTACTTCAAATGCATCATCAGTCCACCCTAGAGGTCTTGCCACTGCGTCTATTGAGACTCCCACAGCTTCTGCCAATTCCATCAGCTGCTTCTTCTGATTACCTCTGCAAAATATAAATCAAACATGAGTACGATGGTGGTCATCATGAAGAACGAAGGAGCCTAATACCTGGTGGCTTTAACATGCTGACCACAATGTTTTACAACCTCCCTCCATGATATGTTTCCTGACTTGAGCTCGGGATATTGTTCTTCTATTGCCTTTTTGATCAACTTTTTTTTCGCATCAAAGCATCCCGAGTTCCATTCACCCTTGTGGATTTTGCAAATGTTATTCGTGACATTATTGACATAAGTCCAAAAAAGCTTGCCATCTTCAGTGGTCTTGCACGGCTCGTGGAAGGACTACACTCAACATACGAACAAAAAATGGCATAATTCAAGATGAACTCACTTATACTCAAAGACATGTTGACATGCAGGTGGTGCATGATCTTTAATAGAGCTTGAAGAGGAGAAATGTCCACGGGATTTTTTATTTTTATTTTTTTTTTTTTTTTGAACGACATCAAACTTTATTAATAACACTCCATCATAATACATAATACAATGCAGAGACATGAATAAAAAACGATGGTCGGTGCTCTTTCGTCGAGGTACTATCTCCTCCTCCTCGGGAATGGACCTAAGATATTCCGAAGGAGTGTATGAGCTATGCCAAGCAGGTTCATAGTCGGACCTCGTCCTACTTCGTTGAACAGCCCTTTCTGCAATCTCCCATTCTTCGGGCATCATCGTGCTTTGCAATTCATTCCACCTATCTTCAGGGCGGGCGCCTTGATGATATCTCAGAGTTCCCTGCTCTTCGTCTTGCTCGTCGCCGGGATGATTTCTTCTTCTTCTTCTAGAAGAAGACCCGCCCATAACCACAAGGACGAACACCACGCATATGAAAAAAAGGACTATGCCGCATTTACAAGCTACATTTAAAAACATTTATTAGAACGCTAAAAATAAATGGCTAACTTACATCTTATTTTAGAAAATAATCCATACCAAATCTGCACAATGGTGGAGGTGGCGGTGGTGGCAAGCTATACCCGAACAACCAACCTCACCTCTTAAGGGCTTTCACAAGTTTTGGGCCGTCCATAAAGCTGCCAATCGAGTAAAGAAATAGAGTTGGCAACCCAACATAGGCCATCGTGCCGTAGTCCATGATTGCTGGATATGTGCAAAAACTTGTAAGTCATTTGTACGGAGTGTGATGAATGACATATTAGGAAAGCAAGGAATGTTAGCAACATGGGAAGTTCATTACACAAACTTATGACAAAATAAAAGTTTCAAAACATTGGAATTTGTATAGTTAAAAGTGCCTTTACATATTTGGTCATTAGACAATTAAGAAAAATTACTATTCTTAAACATGGCAAGATATACAATGTTTTATTCATTCTTTGAGTTGTGACAACAGCAGTTTTGACATCTCCAAGGCATCCATGCACTTCATGTGTCGTCTTTGTCTCACAACCATGGTGGAAGATATTCCAACACTTTGTAAGGCTTCAACAACTTCAGAAGCTTTGGGTTATTTCGAGAATACATCTTCACGTGGGCACATCATTCTTGTTTTTTGCTCCTCCAACTTGTCAAGACGTCGTTGGTACATATGGGTTGGATTAATCCATTGGGCATTGTTGTTATTATTAAACCACTCCATTCGTCGCATAGCTTGCTTGAAATCAAGAAGCATCTCATAAATATATCCCAATGCATAGACATCATGAATTTCATGTCCCCATACACGATCATCATCCTTTGATTTCTCAAACACACTTTCCTCTAACCATGGATATTTTTCTTGTCCATCCGAGAATAAGTACCGACACTTCAACAAGGGACGATGCTCCTTGGCGTAAAAATGAATTGCATTGTCCCAATCACCAATGGCCACCCACACATTTTGGTACTCATCGTCAAAATGTAATTTGAGTCTCTTGCAATTAAGCTTTGTGTGAGTGAAGTGGCCTTTGTGGATCTCAACGACACCTCTAGAACATACTGATATACAACTCTCATTTTGCTCCTAACTTCAACACCTATGTGTTTGTCAGTTCTTCATGGCGCTCTAGCAATTGCATTTGACCATCTTCTAAAATGTGACAGGTTATTAGATAAATAGTCAAACAAGTGTGCAAGTGTCTCTCTATTCATGAATGGTAGAATCACCATTGGCCCTATGGTATCCCAACTAGAGCTAGCAACTTCATATGCAAGTCCAATGGATGTAGCCAAAGCAGGATGCGGGCTCTTCAAGCGTATGTATCTTTGAGCCATCTCATATGTCTCTGCCCTATCTTCGCCCTTGAAAACCCATCCATTGTATAGCTCATCATCTTGGAAGTGTTGTGTTCCATTAATCTTGATTTGATACGTGCGATGAGTTGGTTTCTCTTCAATAAGGCGTATCACATCCACGGCCTCTACAGGTATGGGATCAACAAAGATTGATGTGTTCATGTGATTCTCCAAAGAAAAGTGGGGCTTGCTAGGCCCTGCTCCACTAGAGCTTCCCCCTTGATGCAAAGCATTTTTTATTACCTCCAACTGACCTGCATTGAGATCCGAAATGTTGTTCATGTGATCTGCACGCCGCTTCTTTGAGGAATTCCATGAAGCTACCCATTCCTTCACACGAGCCTCGACATTGGGACTTTTAAGCTGCACTGAATGCTTCAAACATGTCTTCAGTTCGTCCATGGGGCTTCCAATAATTGACTTTACATGTGTGTCAAGGAGAGAAGTCAACATTTCTTCCTGACCTGGCCATTTTTGTGCTAACTCAAATTGGCACTTCCTTTTGACATGTCTGGCAAAATGGTCGACACGTTGACCACTTTGCATCTCTCGGTTGGGACTTTCATTAGCACATATCTCAATTATGAGCACGCGTCTAATCTCACTAAGCATCTGTGTCTTCACATTCGGGGCCATACCTACAAACCAATTTAGATTCATCAATCTTGCTTTGTGACTTTTTTCAAACCTTCATAATGAATCTTTACCTACTTTCTTCATAGCTAATTTCCCTCTTAAATTTTTTAAGAAATTAATTATTGAAATTTTTTCTTGCTCTTAACCACCCCACATTAGTGTTTCTTTGACATCTCGAACATTTTAAAAAAACAACATTCTTAACTAGAAACCCGAAACTCAATAATGCGATTTTTTCAAAACCCTAACTGACTCAGCCTTTTATTTTTCCTTTTTATTTAAAATTTGAAGAAACAAACAAGATATAAAAAAAGGAGGTGCTATGGACCCTGTACACCCGGTCCTCTCCACTCAAGGTAGAGCCAACCATGCCCTTGTCCAAGCCATTGGTGAAGGTAATAAATTAAATAGAGAATGGAGTCCTCTCCACTCAAGGTGGAGCCGACCATGCCCTTATCCAATCCCGTAAAGATTCCTATTTATTAATATATTAATAAACAAATAAACAAGAGTAGGCGGTGAGCTTGGACCCAGAACACCTAGTCCCTTCCACTCAAGGCAGAGCCGACCATGCCTGTGTCCAAGTCTCCCCAATTTTTTCTGAACTAAATACATTAATCAATAAAATTACAAGAGTAAATGGTGAGCTTAGACCCGGAACACCTAGTCCCCTCCACTCAAGGTGGAGACGACCATGCCCTTGCCCAAATCTTCCAAAGTTTTTTTTAAAACCTAAATAAAACATTAAGATTTTATTCTCCTATTCAAACTCAAATTCTTACCTAGAATGTCTACGAGGTGTGAAAATCGATTTCCAAGAGCAACGCATTTTATTACGAGTGTACATGAAAAAAAAAAGGCATTCAACGATTAGAAAACTTTAGCATAAATAAAAAAAAGGACCATTGATATTAAAAAGACCATTGACATTAAAACCATTTATGTTGATCGTTATAAAAAACTATTGACATTGACATTTAAAAAAAAAAACCAAAAAAAAGGAAGAACAAAAAAAGAAGGGGCCTCGTCTTTCAACGACGTCCCCTTCTTGCTATAAAAAATAGAGGGAAAAAAGGGGCCTCCTCTTTCAACGACGGCCCTCTTCTTCCATGGGAAAAAAAATAGAAGGAGAAGGAGAAGGAGAAGGAGAAGGAGAAGGAGAAGGAGAAGGAGAAGGAGAAGGAGAAGGAGAAGGAGAAGGAGATAAGAAAGAAAGGAGATTGAATAGAAGAAGAAAATGAGGAAGAAGAAGAAGAAAAGGAATGGAAGATTGGAAGAAGAAGAATGGAAGATTAAAAGGAAAAAAATTAAAGATTGGAAGAAGATTGGAAGAAGAAGGAGGAGGATTAGAAAAAAAACGAAGAAGAGGAGAAAGGCATTGGAAAGAAAAGGAGGATTGAAATGGGATGGAATGGAAGAACAAACAAGAAAAAACAAGAAGCCCTAAATCTATCAAAAAACAAGCCTAGATTCAAGGAGTTGATTGATCCATTCACATACCTTTTGATGCTTGATTGAAGCTTGGAAAGGACCCTAAGGATGATCCGCGCCAAAAATCGCCTCCAAAAACACTCCCCTAGCCGCTTGGAAACAAGAAAAGTAGGCGGCAGAAAAAGTGGCCCTGTTTCTGTTAAAAGTTACAGAGCATCGATGAATGACATCGGGATGTCGTTCAACGATGTCTGTGCATGTCGTTAAACGACGACGATTACGACGTGTTCGTCCATAACGACGACACCTTTTTTTTTTAAGTTATTATTATTAGCAACTTAGCTCTTTTTGTTTTATTATTTACGTTCTTTATCTATATTGTGCGTTATGGCACAAATACAAAGACCATGACACACACATGATGGGGTCCAAAATAGTTTAAAAAAAAAAAAGGAAAGAAAATACAAGGAAGTCCTAATTCAAGATGCTGCATACAAGAATCATGCATGTGTGTTGCCAAATCTTGAGATATAAGAAGGATCTCTCATGGAAACACTTAAATTTGCTTATGCCAATTTTATAGACACCAACTAATGCTTATAGACATGGGTCCCAATTTGAGGTCGAATTACTCAAATCGTTCCAATTAAAATAAACAACTCGAATATATTTTTTGATATTTTTAGGGCTTTCATCAAATATAAAAAATTTGAAAAATAAGGAATAAGAAGTGCGTGTTTTATCTCCAAAATGCTTGGCATACACTACAAGGGATAGTCGACCTTCAACGACGTCGAGAGGTCGTTGAACGACGTCAAATCGTCGAGGAACGACGACAACGTTGTTTGACGACGGTGACGTCGTTCAACGGCATCATGACGCCATTCAACGACGCCACACACCCGACGCGGTCCACCATGCCCGCGTGGAATGGTGGCCGCACCACGCCGGGTAAGCGCGGCGTGTCGTGTGCCGCGGCACAAAACGCCGCTTAACGCCGCCTCGCGGATCCGGCGTGGGCACATCCGGCCGCGCTTTGCCGACATGCCAGGGCACGCCACCGTTCGCCACGCCGACATGACATCGCTGAACGACGATTAAAAATCGACGCGACCCGGTCCTTCGCGGGCTTTGCCGACATGCCAGTCGGCACGCCAAAGTGTCCCCGCCACGCCGACATGACGCCGCAAACGACGCTTAGAATATCCGACGTGGCGGCCCGGTTTGCCGCGGGCCGCATCGTCCGCCGCCACACTATTGTCGCCAGAGCCACGTAAGCAACGTCGTTCAACGCCGTCACTCAACGACGCTTTTTTTTTTTTTGGGGAAAAACGCATAAAAAAAATTTAATAATCGACGCCACTTATCGCTTGGAATGCCAAAATTACCCTAGGGACCAAGTTACACGGCCGCTTTTGCAAAAAAGCGACACACTTACGCCCTACATTGCAAGATTCAACGTACCACCTCCTAGGCCAATTGACTACGAGTGTGTTGGACATGAGATAGTTTGGCGCTTCTTCGAGAAGGGGCCTTCCCGCCACAAAACTTGGTCCCTAGGGCAATGTCGACGCTCGAGTCCATTGGCGAGCCGAATCACGGCCCGGAGAGGGGAAGTTGCCCGTCCCGTCGCCAGGGCCTTCGAAGAGGACTTTTGGGGTAAGCTCCCCGGGTGGTTTTAAGGTCCGTGGCTCGCCTCAACACCCCCCCACGCCAAGACACGCCGCAAGGTCCTAGTCGAATCCGACAAGGATAGAGCCTCCCGAACGTAAAACCCTATGAGTTGCCGTGTTCTAGCGGGGTTTGCGCTTTGGGTGCCGAAGTTTTGGTCTTTTGCACTTGGGACGAGCCGATCACATGCAAATTGAGAACGCTGGCAAGGGGAACTCACGAATGGAGTTTGGACCCCGTACTCCTCCCGTTGTGGCGGTTAAAGTCAAGGCCCCTTTGCAGTAGCAAGACATTCAGAAATTGTGTAATTAATGCATAGTAATGGACTTAAATTCTGATTTTTGTCACTAGCTTTTTAAGTCATCGCCAACATACAAAGCAACTTTCAAAAATTTTGGATAAGGTTTAGATCAAATAGTTTGCATTAGAACGGTCCCGGCAGCCGTTGTTGGGCAGCCGAGCCGGCACACTTGCCCAAGTCAAACAAGGCTAGGACCTTGCAAGGCCTCCTCATTAGAGGGGAGAGTCTCAACCCCGTGAGGCGAGCCCCAAAAGCTTCTCGAGACAGCCTTTCCGGCAAAGGCCGGGGGCGACGCTAAAAGACCACACTCCCAGATCTCGCTCCTCGTATCCGAATCGCTGAATCCTTTGTTCAAGGAACCTGGTCCGAGAAGGTCCAAAAATCCAACATCCGTCCGAGAACATATCAAAACCGCTGGCGCCCCAAGCAGCGACAATTAGTAGAAACCAAAGTGTTTTGTCGCTCGGACATTGCAGAGGGTTCGAAATGGCGATTCGACCGCCACATCGTCCGGAATGCCAAAATTACCCTAGGGACCAAGTTACACTACGGGCTTTGCAAAAGAAAGAAACACTTACGCCTCTACATTGCAAGATTCAAAGCCCACCTCCTAGGCCAATTGACTACGAAAGTGTGTTGCACATGAGATAGTTTGGCGCTTCTTCGAAGGGGTGGGCTTCGCCACAAAACTTGGTCCCTAGGGCAATGTCGACGCTCCAGTCCATTGGCGAGATGATAACGGTTCCCGAGAGGGGAAGTTGCCCATCCGCCGCCAAGGCCTTGAGAGGACTTTTGGGGCAAGCCGCCTCGGGTGGTTTTAGGGTCCATGCTCGGCCAATACCCCCCTACGCCAAGACATCTACGCGAAGGTCCTAGTCAACCGACAAGGATAGAGCCTCAAAACGAAACCCTATGAGTTGCCGTGTTCTAGCGGGGTTTGCGCTTTTGGGTGCCGAAGTTTTGGTCTTTGCACTTGGGACGTGGCGATCACATGCAGTTGAGAACGCCAAGCAAGGGGAACCGGACAAATGGAGTTTGGACCGTACTCTCCCGCTGTGGCGCTTAGAAGTCAAGGGCCACTTTTGCAAAGAGCAAGACATTCAGAATTCGTAATTAATGCATAGTACGGGACTTAAATTCTGATTTTTGTCGATAGCTTCCTAAGTCATCGCCAACATACAGGCCAACTTTCAAAAATTTTGATAAGGTTTAGATCAAATAGTTTGCATTAGAACGGTCCGGCAGCTGGTTGTTGGCCAGCGAGTACACACTTGCCCAAGTCAAACAAGGCCAGGACCTTGCAAGGCCTCCTCATTAGAGGGGAGAGTCCAACCCCAGGAGGCGAGCCCCAAAGCTTCCCGAGGCAGCCTTTTCCCCGGCAGCCTCACGGGGCGACGCTAAAGACCACACACTCCCGGATCTCGGCCCCGTGATCCGACCGCTGAATCCTTTGTTCAAGGAACCTGGTCCGAGAAGGTCCAAAAATCCAACATCCGTCCGGGAGAACATATCCAACCGCTGGCCCCACGGGCGACAATGTAGAAACCAAAGTGTTTTTGTCGTTCGGACATTGCGAGGTCTCCCGAATGGCGATTCGACTTCCACATCGTCCGAATGCCAAAATTACCCTAGGGACCAAGTTACACCTGGCCGGATTTGCAAAAGAAAGAAACACTTACGCCCTACATTGCAAAAGATTCAAAGCCCACCTCCTAGGCCAATTGACTACGAAAGTGTGTTGCACATGAGATAGTTTGGCGCTTCTTCGAAAGGGTGGGGCTTCGCCACAAAACTTGGTCCATAGAGCAATGTCGACGCTCGAGTCCATTGGCGAGACAGACCTGCCCGAGAGGGGAAGTTGCCCGCCCGCCGCCGTGGCCTTCTGGAGAGGACTTTGGGGCAAGCCGCCCGGTGGTTTTTAGGGTCCATGCTCGCATCAACACCCTCCCCCACGCCAAGACACCTACAAGGTCCTAGTCAACCGACAAGGATAGAGCCTCCAAACGTAAACCCTATGAGTTGCCGTGTTCTAGCGGTGGTTTGCATTTTGGGTGCCGAAGTTTTGGTCTTTTGCACTTGGGACGTGGCCGATCACATGCAGTTGAGAACGCTGGCAAGGGGAACTGACGGAATGGAGTTTGGACCTGCATCCTCCCGCTGTGGCGCTTAGAAGTCAAGGGCCACTTTTGCGAGCAAGACATTCGTGAAATTCGTAATTAATGCATAGAACGGACTTAAATTCTGATTTTTTGTCACTAGCCTCCTAAGTCATGGCCAACATACAGCCAACTTTCAAAAATTTTGGATAAGGTTTAGATCAAATAGTTTGCATTAGAACGGTCCCGCAGCTTTGTTGTTGGCCAGCCGAAGCCGGCACACTTGCCCAAGTCAAACAAGGCCAGGACCTTGCAAGGCCTCCTCATTAGAGGGGAGAGTCCGAACCCCTGTGAGGCGAGCCCCAAAAGCTTCCCCGAGGCAGCCTTTTCGGGCAGCCGCCCCACCGGGGTGACGCTTAAAGACCACACTCCCGGATCTCGGCCTCCCCGTGATCCGAATCGCTGAATCCTTTGTTCAAGGAACCTGGTCCGAAAGGTCCAAAAAATCCAACATCCGTCCGGAGAACATATCCAACCGCTGGCGCCCCGCGGGCGACAAGTAGAAACCAAAGTGTTTTGTCGTCGGACATTGCGAGGTTCAAATGGCGATCCGACTTCGCCACATCGTCCGAATGCCAAAATTACCCTAGGGACCAAGTTACACGGCCAGTTTTGCAAAAGAAAGAAACACTTACGCCTCTACATTGCAAGATTCAAGACCCACCTCCTAGGCCAATTGACTACGAGTGTGTTGCACATGAGATAGTTTGGCGCCGAGAAGGGGTGGGCTTCCGCCACCACAAAACTTGGTCCCTAGGGCAATGTCGATGTTCGAGTCCATTGGCGAGACATCATCACGGCCCTGAGAGGGAAGTTGCCCATCCGCCGCCTTCGGAGAGGACTTTTGGGGCAAGCCGCTTCCGGTGGTTTTAGGGTCCGTGTACGGCCAACACCCCCCCTACGCCAAGACATCTACAAGGTCCTAGTCAACCGACAAGGATAGAGACTCAAACGAAACCCTATGAGTTGCCGTGTTCTAGCGGTGGTTTGGCGCTTTTGGGTGTCGAAGTTTTGGTCTTTTGCACTTAGGACGGGGCATCACATGCAGCTTGAGAACGCCAAGCAAGGGGAACCGACGGAATGGAGTTTGGACTGTATTCTCCCGCTGTGGCGCTTAGAAGTCAAGGGCCACTTTTGCAAGTAGCAAGACATTCGTGAATTGCAATTAATGCATAGTACGGACTTAAATTCTGATTTTTGTCGATAGCTTCCTAAGTCATCGCCAACATACAGGCCAACTTTCAAAAATTTTGGATAAGGTTTAGATCAAATAGTTTGCAATAGAACGGTCCGGCAGCTGTTGTTGGCCAGCCGAAATACACACACTTGCCCAAGTCAAACAAGGCCGACCTTGCAAGGCCTCCCTCATTAGAGGGGAGAATCCAACCCCGTGAGGCGAGCCCCAAAAGCTTCCCCGAGGCAGCCTTTTCCGGGCAAAGCCCACGGGGCGACGCTTAAAGACCACACTCCCGATTCTGCTTCCCGTGATCCCACCGCTGAATCCTTTGTTCAAGGAACCTGGTCCGAGAAGGTCCAAAAATCCAACATCCGGCCCGTGAGAACATATCCAACCGCTGGGCCCCCCAAGGGCGCGGCAGTAGAAACCAAAGTGTTTTGTCGTTTCGGACATTGCGAGGCACCGAAATGGCGATTCGACTTCGCCACATCGTCCGGAATGCCAAAATTACCCTAGGGACCAAGTTACACGGTCAGTTTTGCAAAAGAAAGAAACACTTATGCCCTACATTGCAAAGATTCGCCAGCCCACCTCCTAGGCCAATTGACTACGAAAAGTGTTGCACATGAGATAGTTTGGCGCTTCTTCGAGAAGGGGTGGGCTTCGCCACAAAACTTGGTCCATAGGGCAATGTCGATGTTCTGAGTCCATTGGCAGAGACAGATCATGGTTCCGGAGAGGGGAAATTGCCCGTCCCACGCTGTGGCCTTCGAGAGGACTTTTGGGGCAAGCTCCTTCCCGGTGGTTTTAGGGTCCGCGGTTCGCCTCAACACCCCCTCTACGCCAAGACACGGGGCCAAAGGTCCTAGTCAACCGACAAGGATAGTGCCTCCCAAACGAAACCCTATGAGCTGCCGTGTTCTAGCGTGGTTTGGCGCTTTGGGTGCCGAAGTTTTGGTCTTTTGCATTTGGGACGGGGGCCATCACATGCGCTTGAGAACGCCAAGCAAGGGGAACTGACGGAATGGAGTTTGGACCTGTACTCTCCCCGTTGGCGCGCTTAGAAGTCAAGGGCCACTTTTGCAGTAGAAAGGCAAGACATTCGTGAAATTGTAATTAATGCATAGTACCTGACTTAAATTCTGATTTTTGTCAGCTAGCTTCCTAAGTCATGGCCAACATACAGGCCAACTTTCAAAAATTTTGGATAAGGTTTAGATCAAATAGTTTGCATTAGAACGGTCCGGCAGCTCGTTGTTGGGCACCGAAATGGGCACACTTGCCCAAGTCAAACAAGGCCGTGACCTTGCAAGGCCTCCTCATTAGAGGGGAGAGTCCGAACCCCGTGAGGCGAGCCCCAAAAAGCTTCCCCGAGGCAGCCTTTTCCCGGCAGCTCACGGGGGCGACGCTAAAGACCACACTCCCCGATCTCGCCCCCGTGATCCCAATCGCTGAATCCTTTGTTCAAGGAACCTGGTCCGAGAAGGTCCAAAAATCCAACATCCGGCCCGAGAACATATCCAAACCGCAAGCGCCCCGCTGGCGACAACGTAGAAACCAAAGTGTTTTGTCGTTCGGACATTATGAGGTCCGAAATGGCGATTCGACTTCGCCACATCGTCCGGAATGCCAAAATTACCCTAGGGACCAAGTTACACCTGGCCAGTTTTGCAAAAGAAAGAAACACTTACGCCCTACATTGCAGAGATTCGCCAGCCCACCTCCTAGGCCAATTGACTACGAAAGTGTGTTGCACATGAGATAGTTTGGCGCCTTCTCGAGAAGGGGTGGGCTTCGCCACAAAACTTGGTCCCTAGGGCAATGTCGATGTTCCGAGTCCATTGGCGTAGACAGCATCATGGTTCCGAGAGGGAAATTGCCCGCCCATCGCCAGTGGCCTTCGAGAGGACTTTTGGGGCAAGCTCCTTCCCGTGGTTTTTAGGGTCCGGTGTCAAGCCTCAACACCCCCTACGCCAAGACACGCAAAAGGTCCTAGTCAACCGACAAGGATAGTGCCCAAACGTAAAACCCTATGAGTTGCCGTGTTCTAGCGGGGTTTGGCGCTTTGGGTGCCGAAGTTTTGGTCTTTTGCATTTGGGACGGGGCCGATCACATGCGCTTGAGAACGCCGGGCAAGGGGAACCGACGAATGGAGTTTGGACCTGTACTCCTCCCGCTGTGGCGCTTAGAAGTCAAGGGCCACTTTTGCAAGAGCAAGACATTCGTGAATTCGTAATTAATGCATAGAACGGACTTAAATTCTGATTTTTGTCGCCTAGCTTCCTAAGTCATGGCCAACATACAGCCAACTTTCAAAAATTTTGGATAAGGTTTAGATCAAATAGTTTGCATTAGAACGGTCCGGCAGCTCGTTGTTGGGTAGCCGAAGCCGCACACTTGCTCAAGTCAAACAAGGCCAGACCTTGCAAGGCCTCCTCATTAGAGGGGAGAGTCCGAACCCGTGAGGCGAGCCCCAAAAAGCTTCCCGAGGCAGCCTTTTCCCGCGTAAGCCCACGGGGTGACGCTAAAGACCACACTCCCCGGATCTCGGTTCCCGTGATCCCACCGCTGAATCCTTTGTTCAAGGAACCTGGTCCCAGAAGGTCCAAAAAATCCAACATCCGTCCGGGAGAACATATCAAACCACTGCGCCCCGGCGGGCGACATTGTAGAAACCAAAGTGTTTTGTCGTCGGACATTACAGAGGTTCCAAATGGCGATCCGGACTTCGCCACATCGTCCGGAATGCCAAAATTACCCTAGGGACCAAGTTACACCTGGCCAGGCTTTGCAAAAGAAAGAAACACTTACGCCTACTACATTGCAAGATTCGCCAGCCCACCTCCTAGGCCAATTGACTACGAAAGTGTGTTGCACATGAGATAGTTTGGCGCTTCTTCGAAAGGGTGGGCTTCGCCACAAAACTTGGTCCCTAGGGCAATGTCCACGCTTCGAGTCCATTGGCGAGACGCATCACGGTTCCCTCGAGGGAAGTTGCCCATCCGGCCGCCGTGGCCTTCGTGAGAGGACTTTTGGGGCAAGCCGCCTCGGTGGTTTTAGGGTCCGCGGCTCTCACGCGCCAACACCCCCTACGCCAAGACATCTACAAGGTCCTAGTCAAATCCGACAAGGATAGAGCCTCCTAAACGTAAACCCTATGAGTTGCCGTGTTCTAGTAGGGTTTGGCGCTTTGGGTGCCGAAGTTTTGGTCTTTTGCACTTGGGACGAGGCCGATCACATGCAGCTGAGAACGCCAAGCAAGGGGAACTGACGGAATGGAGTTTGGACCCTGTATTCCTCCCGCTGTGGCGCTTAGAAGTCAAGGGCCACTTTTGCAAAAGCAAGACATTCGTAAATTGTAATTAATGCATAGTACGGACTTAAATTCTGATTTTTGTCAGCTAGCTTCCTAAGTCATCGCCAACATACATGCCAACTTTCAAAAATTTTGGATAAGGTTTAGATCAAATAGTTTGCATTAGAACGGTCCCGCAGCCTCGTTGTTGGGCAGCCGAAGCCGCACACTTGCCCAAGTCAAACAAGGCCGACCTTGCAAGGCCTCCTCATTAGAGGGGAGAGTCCAACCCCGTGAGGCGAGCCCCAAAAAGCTTCCCCGAGGCAGCCTTTTTCTCGGTAGCGCCCGCCGGGGCGACGCTAAAGACCACACTCCCGATCTCGGTTCCCGTGATCCGACCGCTGAATCCTTTGTTCAAGGAACCTGGGTCCGAGAAGGTCCAAAAATCCAACATCCGTCCGAGAACATATCAAAACCGCTGCCGCCCCCAAGGGCGACAAGTAGAAACCAAAGTGTTTTGTCGCTCGGACATTGCGAGGTTCAAATGGCGATCCGACTTTTGCCACATCGTCCGGAATGCCAAAATTACCCTAGGGACCAAGTTACACCTGGCATTTTTGCAAAAGAAAGAAACACTTACGCCCCTACATTGCAAAGATTCAAAGCAGCCCACCTCCTAGGCCAATTGACTACGAAAGTGTGTTGCACATGAGATAGTTTGGCGCTTCGAGAAGGGTGGGCTTCGCCACAAAACTTGGTCCCTAGGGCAATGTCGACGTTCGAGTCCATTGGCGTAGACAGATCACGGTTCCGAGAGGGGAAATTGCCCGTCCGTCGCCGGGCCTTCAAGAGAGGACTTTGGGGCAAGCTCCTTCCGGTGGTTTTAGGGTCCGTGCTCGCCTCAACACCCCCCACGCCAAGACACGGGCGCAAGGTCCTAGTCAACCGACAAGGATAGAGCCTCCTCAAACGAAAACCCTATGAGCTGCCGTGTTCTAGCGTGGTTTGCGCTTTTGGGTGCCGAAGTTTGGTCTTTTGCACTTGGGACGGGCCGATCACATGCGCTGAGAACGCCAAGCAAGGGGAACTGACGGAATGGAGTTTGACCTGTCTCCCCCGCTGTGGCGCTTAGAAGTCAAGGGCCACTTTTGCAAGAGCAAGACATTCGAATTCGTAATTAATGCATAGTACGGACTTAAATTTGATTTTTGTCAGCTAGCTTCCTAAGTCATCGCCAACATACAGGCCAACTTTCAAAAATTTTGGATAAGGTTTAGATCAAATAGTTTGCATTAGAACGGTCCGGGCAGTTGTTGGGCAGCCGAAATGGCACACTTGCCCAAGTCAAACAAGGCCGACCTTGCAAGGCCTCCTCATTAGAGGGGAGAGTCCAAACCCCGTGAGGCGAGCCCCAAAAGCTTCCCGAGGCAGCCTTTTTCGGGTAGCCAAGCCCACCGGGGCGACGCTAAAGACCACACTCCCGGATCTCTGCCTCGTGATCCGACCGCTGAATCCTTTGTTCAAGGAACCCGGTCCGAAGGTCCAAAAAATCCAACATCCGGCCCGGGAGAACATATCAAACCGCTGCCCGCGCCCCGCGGGCTACATAGTAGAAACCAAAGTGTTTTGTCGCTCGACATTGCGAGGTTCAAATGGCGATCCGACTTCGCCACATCGTCCTGAATGCCAAAATTACCCTAGGGACCAAGTTACACCTGCCGCTTTTGCAAAAGAAAGAAACACTTACGCCCTACATTGCAAAGATTCGCCAGCCCACCTCCTAGGCCAATTGACTACGAAAGTGTGTTGCACATGAGATAGTTTGGCGCTTCTTCGAGAAGGGTGGGCTTCGCCACAAAACTTGGTCCCTAGGGCAATGTCGACATTCTCGAGTCCATTGGCGTAGAGACGATCACGGTTCCTGAGAGGGAAATTGCCCGCCCGGCCGCCAGGCCTTTGGAGAGGACTTTGGGGCAAGCTCCTTCCGGTGGTTTTTTTAGGGTCCGTGTACTCGCCCAACACCCCCTACGCCAAGACACGGCGCAAAGGTCCTAGTCAACCGACAAGGATAGAGCCTCCAAACGTAAACCCTATGAGCTGCCGTGTTCTAGCGGGTTTGGCGCTTTGGGTGCCGAAGTTTTGTCTTTTGCACTTGGGACGGGCCGATCACATGCAGCTTGAGAACGCCAAGCAAGGGGAACCGACGGAATGGAGTTTGGACCTGCATCTCCCGCTGTGGCGCTAGAAGTCAAGGGCCACTTTTGCAAAGAGCAAGACATTCAGAATTGTAATTAATGCATAGTACGGACTTAAATTCTGATTTTTGTCGCCTAGCTTCCTAAGTCATCGCCAACATACAGTGCCAACTTTCAAAAAATTTTGATAAGGTTTAGATCAAATAGTTTGCATTAGAACGGTCCGGGCAGCCTCACCTTGGGCAGCCGAAATGGCACACTTGCTCAAGTCAAACAAGGCCGACCTTGCAAGGCCTCCCTCATTAGAGGGGAGAGTCCAAACCCCGTGAGGCGAGCCCCAAAAGCTTCCCCGAGGCAGCCTTTTTCCTCGGCAAGCGCCCACGGGGCGACGCTAAAGACCACACTCCCTGATCTCGCCCTCGATCCCACCGCTGAATCCTTTGTTCAAGGAACCTGGTCCCAGAAGGTCCAAAAATCCAACATCCGTCCGAGAACATATCAACCGCTAAGCGCCCCGGCGGCGACAAAGTAGAAACCAAAGTGTTTTGTCGTTCGGACATTGCGAGGTTCAAATGGCGATCCGACTTCGCCACATCGTCCTAATGCCAAAATTACCCTAGGGACCAAGTTACACCTGGCCGGGTTTTGCAAAAGAAAGAAACACTTACGCCTCTACATTGCAGATTTCGCCAGCCCACCTCCTAGGCCAATTGACTACGAAAGTGTGTTGCACATGAGATAGTTTGGCGCTTCTTCGAAAGGGGGGGCTTCGCCACAAAACTTGGTCCCTAGGGCAATGTCGACGCTCGAGTCCATTGGCGAGACGCATCACCTGCCCGAGAGGGGGAAGTTGCCCGTCCGCCGCCAGGCCTTCTGGGAGAGGACTTTGGGGCAAGCCGCTCCTCCGGTGGTTTTAGGGTCCGCGCTCAAGGCCAACACCCCCACGCCAAGACACATCCACAAAGGTCCTAGTCAACTGACAAGGATAGAGCCTCCCAAACGAAACCCTATGAGTTGCCGTGTTCTAGCATGGTTTGGCGCTTTGGGTGCCGAAGTTTGGTCTTTTGCACTTGGGACGGGGCGCATCACATGCGCTGAGAACGCCAAGCAAGGGGAACCGACGAATGGAGTTTGGACCTCTGCATTCCTCCCGCTAGGCGCTTAGAAGTCAAGGCCCACTTTTGCAAAGTAGCAAGACATTCAGAAATTGTAATTAATGCATAGTAACGGACTTAAATTCTGATTTTTGTCAGTTAGCTTCCTAAGTCATCGCCAACATACATGCCAACTTTCAAAAATTTTGATAAGGTTTAGATCAAATAGTTTGCATTAGAACAAATCCCGTACTCGCTGTTGGGCACCGAGCCGGCACACTTGCCCAAGTCAAACAAGGCCGACCTTGCAAGGCCTCCCCATTAGAGGGGGAGAGTCCAACCCCAGAGGCGTAGCCCCAAAAGCTTCCCGAGGCAGCCTTTTTCTGGTAGCAAGCCTCCGGCCGGGGCGACGCTTAAAGACCACACTCCCTGATCTCTGCCTCCCGTGATCCCAATCGCTGAATCCTTTGTTCAAGGAACCTGGTCCCAGAAGGTCCAAAAAATCCAACATCCACCGGAGAACATATCAAACTGCTGCCCCCCGCATGGGCGACAAGTAGAAACCA